>JAEOAD010000032.1:897500-1412500 GCA_036365145.1 Orientallactaga sibirica
GGCAGGGCATACTGGGGATCAGATATAAGACTGAGAGTGTTGAAAGGACGGGTCTCTCTTATGTCCAGCAGGCTTGAACTAATCCATTAATATCTATCTCGACAGCCTGACTTGTGAAATCCATGGAAGCTGTGTTGCACAGCAGCAGTAACTATGGTGTAAAAGTAGTTTCTTCCTTGTACCCCCTCCACAGTGCCTGGTACTTGGGCATATTCTTCCTTAGGATCACCAATGGACACAATAGTGATACTTTGACTCTCTTCCCTCCTCCGTCTATGGCTTCATGAGAAATAGAGATATAGCAGTCAAGTAAATCAACAGGTGAAGGGAGACAGGTAGTTAAACAGAACACAGACATAAATGATCAATGTGCAGGAACCAAGGGTCAAGGGTCAAATGACACTTCCTTTATGATCCTTACTGTCCCCCAATGCTTCTACTGGCCTCTGAGAATTAATATCTTAGTCTTCTTACCAAAACACATTGAGAAGTATCAGTGTTTCCCCCCACACACTTGGCATTACTGACGCCATTTTAAACTTTTCTGAAAATAAGCTTGAGTGAAGATAAGCTGGCAGAGCGAGAAACTTCTTCATGAATGTAGAGGGAAGGAGTTTTCTGCCCTATTGAACTGGAAACAAGTGCCATCAGAACACCCCCACAATGCCCTTCGACTTTGGAAAGTTTGAGTATAGGACAGAAGTAACGATCAGGGACTCAACCAAATACTTCAGATTTCAATTACTTGAAAAATAATTAAAATTGATTTCTTCATAAATATTTTATTGGGCTGTGATTTTAGTCAAGTTTCTTAGTTCCTCAACCATATTCTCAATTAAGGTATGGCGATGACACAGTCCTGAGCTTATTTGTTCAATAAATATCAAATCCCTCACATGTCCTTAATTTCTTATTAACTCTATTAAAATGAAGCCATAAACATAGTGCCAGATGACTGTTAAGGGACTGAAATTCTAAAGTGCAGGAACAGTGTAGAAAATGAAATACTGAGCTTAACACTTGGAGAACATAGGCAGACAGTCCTGTCTGTCTCAATGACAAAAGTGTGAGTACATCTGGCATTGTTGTCTACCTTATTGTATTAAATATCATTTTTAAAAGTTTCACTCAGGGACAGAGGCCTCTATCCTCAGGCTGACCTTAGAACTCGAGCTGTGATCCTGGTGACAACACCCTCTTTGGTCTCCTTTCTTGTCTTTAAAATGAATTGTGTAAGATTCATTCCTCAATTCTAATATTCTGTAAGTCCAATCTTGGTAAGGAAGAGTGTCATCCTAGGCTCAGGCCTATCCTACCCAGTTGCCGCAAAGGATGTTGGGCCATAAGGAGTCTACTTTCCTACTCTTGAATGCAGGGACATCTGCCTCTTGGTTTGGCTCTCATAAGCCACGATCTGGGAATATTTCCTTATTCAAGTAAGCAGATAACTCTCTACCAACTGGCCTCAGTTACCTGCTCCCTGACCAAAAAGCAGAAGTAAAGACCTTCATCACATACCCAGGAGTTCCTGGTGTTGCTGGGTATCATGCAATTAAGTTTCTAAATAACATTTGGGTACGGATCAAGTCAGGAAGCCTGAAATTCAATTGTTAATGCCTCCCCTGGCTACCTGGGTGCTGAATAAATATTACCCTCCCTTGTGGGGACACAGGCTTGTGAAGATGATAATCCTAATCTTTCTCTAGTTCAGAGAGCTCCCAAGCAGGAAGTATGAGCTCTGCTGCACACCGTTTCACATGCCTGCTTTTGTCTCCACAAAGTTTTAATTACTTTTCCTCAAGCATGGACTGATGGGACACTCTTCCTTCCCCTCCACTGTCCTAGCAGCATTCTATTGTGAATTGTCCAAACGCCAGAGTAGGTCACATCTTTAACTGTTAAACTCCCTGAGCCTAGTCTTTTTTTTTTTTTTTTTTTTTAAGTGCTTTTAAACTGTCCTTGGTGATGTTGTCTCTTGGTCTCTAAACAAGATATTGGCATGGACAATAATGATCACAGGAGAAAATTCACTAGACTAAGCCAATTGAAAGAGGGATGGGTTGTGGGCCAAAACTTGACCTGAATGGTCCTCAAGCACTTCAGCAGCATCTTAGATAGCTAGTTGCTTAAATATTTCAGTTTTGGCCTCACAACATCTGAGTTAAGGATTATTACCACTGTTTTACAAATAGCTGAGGGAGGTCAAGTCATTTAATAAAGTTCCCATATCTATAAGAGGAAGAGGGTACCCCTGCTACAGAGGAAAGCAAGCCATAGGGGAATGTGGAGCAACAAGAGGGATGGTTTGGAATTCACTCTCCTCTGATACCAAGAGGCAGACAGCAGCCGAACCTCATGTGTCTGGAGGTAGGCTCATGGAGAAGGGGCAGAGAGTGAGTCTGAATGAACCCTACATACATTAGGCTGGCTGAGATAGAAAACAAGCCAGAGCTCAGGCTTTGTAGAAAAGTAACACAAGGCCAAAGCATCTTTACAAAGAAGCCTGAACTTATAATTTCTTTTACTATACCAGAAGGAGTAAACCAGGCCCTCCAAAGCTAGCATACCCAGGTTGAAACCTCACTAATCATTGTTAACTCTCTCTTGCCCATATTTAGCCAAACAGGAAGACAGCAAAGCCCTCTCCTCAATTCTTCTTCTTCTTTTTTTTTAATTATTGTGGAGTCAGAAAGAGAGAGAGAGAGAGAGAGAGAGAGAGAGAGAGAGAGAGAGAGAGAATGGGCACTCCAGCGGCCTCTCAGTTGCTGTGAATAAACTCCAGATGCATGTGTTCCCTTGTGGGCAAGTGTGGCATTGCCCTTGCATCACTTTTGTGTCTGGCTAAACATGAGACCTGGAGAATCGAACAGTTGCTTTTAGGCTTCACAGGCAGGCGCCTTAACCGCTAAGCCATCTCTGCAGCCCTCAATTCTTCTTAATGGAAGGCTTTCCTCAGCCTATAACCATTTGCCTCTTCCCCCCTGCCCTATTCCAAGACCTGAATAAAATATCACCAATCCTCACAGTTTCTTCTCACTACACCATCCAGAACATATTCATCTATGCTAACTATGGGGCAGTTCTGTACAGATATATAATCCCTGATAGGTTCTCAGGTCCTTAAAGGTTGGGGCAAGAAATAGTATGTAGCCAGAGTTTGCAAGTCCTTCTTTCCCCTCTTCTCTATCTCCTGCACAGAGATAATGCTCAGACAACATGTGTGAATCAAGGGAATTTACTCCCATGACTGTGTTTGGCTTTTCTTTTATTCCCTTGACTACAAACCACTGGCTATTCACAGAGTCCTTATTTACTAAGCACCAATTCTGCAGACAGTTCAGGTCACCTGAAGTGCTTTCTGTTAGGCTAAGAGGCTGGGGGTATGGAGTAAGGAAACAAAATGATCAAACTTGTTTTTCAGAAAGATGCTGCCTGCTGTTGAGGTAGGTGACTGGAAGGAGGTAAGCCAGGCTATAGGAGAAAGAGAAGGATGTTGGCAGCATTCCAGGCATGAGCTGATAATAGCTTCAATTGATCTTTTCAATGGGAAGGGAAGGACTCATGGAATAATAGAACTGTGGGTTTTCATTGTCCCTTTACAGCCCAGGTTTCATCGTCTATAATCATTTACAGCTAATACTTAGTAACTGACCGTTCTTTCATTTCTACTCCATGGAGTTTGACTTTTTCTCCTTGTAGATTTGCCAAGTAAAATAGAGAAAATAGTCTTGTTAATAAAAGAGAAAGAATACATGTTACTTTTATATAACAGACCGTTTAGGGCATTGCACAGAAGAAATGAGTTTGAGAATGCGCTGGCCTCAGAGCACCCCATGAACTCTTGTGAACCTATTTTTCCCATGTTGCCTGTGATGTAAACATGAACACATATCTATTTACCCCAGATGAGGCACAAATGACAGACCCACCCAACAGTTCTACCCAGGTCTAACTTGACTAACCAAGAGTTTATTTGATTGCTTACAAAAGCCTAAGTGAGGGGTTACTTACAGGATTGTGGGTGATTATACCAAAAGTGTTGCATGACAGCAAAATCTCATCCCATCATGGGTAATGACCTCCGTGATATTACATTATGGAGTGCTACTTCCATTAACCTTCCACTTTATAAACCTCAGTATCTCCCAAGATCACTTCAAACTGGGAGAAGGAGAGAGCAATGGCTGGAAGCCCAAGTTAAGTTCTTTGACCCTCCCATTCCATCTACTAGGAAGTGTCAGGAGATATCACTTTATTGTCAATAACTACCGCTATATTGTTCTGTGTATTTGGTTGTCATGGCCACTAGGCCAAGGTTATCTCTATTCCCAGATGGCAATGAGATGATCATGTTATTCCTGGGGGAAAAGCCACGCTAGGCTACTCTATCTACGCTTTTCCTTCAACTCTCACACTCTTTCTGTCTCCCTCTTCCATGATTTTCTGGTCTTTCCTGATCCTTGTTTGGGCTGATATGTGCATGATCCTTTTATTTGGGCTGGGTCATCACGCCACAGCAACAGTCAGTAGTATTCAGAGCTCTAACCAGTCACAATGCTTCCCAGCATTCACAGTTGTAACTGTAAGAGGTTCCCTTCCAACGTCAAGACAGACAGCAGCAGTACTCGGTGGACATAAACACCCGTGTTTAGATCATAATGTTACAGATGTATCATATCTACCCAGTACAACCACAACCGTTTCTTCTCTACTGGGGCCCATTACTTCTGCAGCCACATGTTTGTACACTACCTTGTCATATGAAGATGTGAATTCCCTTTGTGGAGTAGACCTTACAGTCAGTTGGGAAGTACTTAGCTGCACACAACCGCAACAGTTGTGCCACTGTTGAACCAGTGAGCACATCTTGCCTCATGTGCTGACAGTGTAGGATGCATGGACAAATAGACTGTTGGTGACAATTCCTGCCCAGCAAACTGGAGAGTGCCTTCCAGAATGATGAAAGTCAGCTTTCGGGGAAAGAGCTTCTAGCTCAGTCCACGTCTGACATCTCCAGGTTATACTTCTAAGGTGTGTGCTGTCTTCAGCAGCAGATGAATATTCCCACCTCGTTCCAGTGGGCATGCAGGCAACATCAGTGACAATGAATTATAGGTTGGTGGGGCTTCAGATGCTCCTTGGCCAGTACTTCATAGGGAAATAGCTCATTCCTGGCACTGAGCTTTTCATACAACACTCTTATGACTTCTGAGTGTGCCTTTCCCCACCCTGTCAGGATACCTTCTTTAAACAATATTATTTTTTTCATTTCTTTTCATTAGCATATATATATATATGTATGTCATGTGGGCTTGCCTAGAGAGTTTTGCATCTATATTATATCACCTGTATGCATAATTACATGTATTTATTTAAAATCTAGGGACCCTAAGTGAAAGAAAATATGTAATATTTGTCTTTCTGAAATGGGCTTAGTTCACTTAATATTATTATTTCCTGTTGCATTGATTTTCCTTAAAATCAAAATTCATTAAGAGGTTTGGAGCTAAGTTCAGTGGAAAAGCACATGTGTAGGATATGAAACTTTTAATCCATGCCCAATACCCAAAATAAACAAGCAGAAAATATACTTAATATTCCTAGCCTGTGGAACATCATAGTTTAGGTAAACCTCCCCTTAAACCTTCCCAGAATACTTATGTGAGCCTTCAATTAGGCACCTCCAAGCGTATTTTATAACAAAATATTGAACACTCATATAATTTATTGGAAAGAGTGCTGAATGTGAAAACAAGTTGATTATATGTTACTCATCATTAACATAGGGTTAACGTATGTTAAAGTATGTTTTCTATTGAATGTGTATCACTTATATTTCACCATTAAAATAAAAATCACAAGTTGAAAATCCAGTTTAATTCAAGGTGATCTTTTATTTACCTGTACAAGAGTGTAAACTTTTTTGTGCTTTTATTTTTCAATTGTGAGAACCACTGATTGGTATGTTCAACAAATTTGTGTATACAAAGAAATGGATAAATCACTGATATATAAAGGAAACTACCTTAGGAAAGAATGTTTACTGAATGTTTATCTTTTTTTTAACTGTAGAGTGAAGGGTTGATAACAAAGAATATATATTGGTCATTCTTACTACTATTTAAAGTCAGCAACTTTTCACTGAATTTGATAGATTTTATGTTTGGCCATATCTTCATGTTCATATTTGATTTTGGAAGACCTCCTACATACACTTCAATAAAAGTTAAATGGACAAAAAAAAAAAAAAAAAAGAAAATACTAAATTAGGGACTACTTGTACTCTTTGACTCATACCCATAGGGGCACTGCTGAATTTTTAGGTGGCATATTCTACCCTGCTATGCTGATGATTTGCTGTGGCCAGCATGCCAACCCATCATGGCAACATGTTTCCCAAAGATCCCTAGGAATAGGGTTAGGGCTCCTGCAGAAGATTTAGAATGTAGCCAGTCATGGTGGCACACACCTTTAATCACAGCACCCAGGAAGCAGAGGCAGAAGGATCACAGTGAGTTTGATCCCAGCCTGAGAACATAGTGAATTGAATTTCAGGCCAGCCTGGGCTAGAACAAGACCTTACCTCAAAAACTAGAAAAACCAAAAAAGAAGAAGAAAAAGGAGGAAGATGAGAAGGAGAAGGAAAAGAAAAGGAAGAGGAGGAGGAGGAGAGAAGAAGAAGAGATTTAGAATGTAGAAGCACCAGAAATAATTTTCAATGCTTGTTAAATCCATTCTGTTCTCCCACTCTCTCTCTTCCCATACTATTTTCAGGATCTGCCCATGCTGTAGCATGTATCCAGACATCACTCATCATTCAACTCATGGCTGAATAATATTCCAATGTGTGCATAAGATATTTTGTTTTCCCATTTGTCAGCTAGTGGATGTTTTCTTTTCACCTCTTGACTATGGGTGAGTTTTAAATTTAGCTTTCAGTGGAGCTGACTTAACTTCTCCTACCCCAGATGCAGCTTTTTAAAATTCTCACCAGCAATGTGTGAAGGCTCCAGCTTCTCCAACCCTTGCCGACACTTATTTTTCATCTTGTTTTATTCTAGTCTACTGCATGTGAAATATTTCATTGTGGCTTGGATTTGCATTTCCTAAATGACTATTAATGTTTAACATTTCTTATAATTATTGTCTATTCGCTTATCTTTTTTTGGACAAATGTTTATACATTGTGTGCCCAATAATGTAGACTTATAATGATTTTTTTCTGCCTTTCTGTTCTAAATCCTACAGGAACAAAAGAGTTGTGTTACAAGCAAAACATATACCCACAATGTCTTTTATATTTGTCTTTGTATTTTCTTTAGTGGAGTTATTTCTTCATACAGCTTGAGTTATTTTCTACACCCAATGTCTTTTTGTTTTCATGTCAAGGAATTCCTTTAAGATTCTTATGGGCTAGAATGGGCAGTAAAGCAGTATGCAGCATATTCAAAGTGATCCGAGATAAAATTGTCAAGAACTAATTCTGCACTGTGTAAATTTATTTCCCCAAAATGGAGAAATGAAGATTAAAAAAAAGGACAAAGACACAAGGGGGAGAGAGAGGGAGGGAGAGAGAGAGAGAGAATGGACATATTAGGGACTTTTGTCATTGCAAATGAACTCCAGATGCAATGCACCATCTTGTTCATCTGGCTTTATGTGGGTACTGGGGAATTGAACCCAGGGCAGTCAGACTTTGAAAGCAATGCACAATGTAAAAAGGGCATGTGAAAAACAGTATATGGACTCAGTGGTTGAAGGAGCTTCTTCCACTCAAAAATTTCACTTCTTGATTTTCAGTTTTTTGTAAATACACGCTGTCTTTTCTTTATGTGTTATATATTATGCGTTACCTATGTCTATATGTTTTCCTAATTAGTAGTTAGCAGAAACTTCAAAGGTGATGACAGAGTTATCTATTTTTGCTTCATATAATTTTAAAATATGGTTTATGTCTTCTACTTGAATTAACCATATATCACTAAATGTGCCTCTTTATTTCTACCAACTGACTTTTTAAACAAAATTTTTAAGGTAGGGTCTCACTGTAGCCCAGGCTGACTTGGAATTCACTATGTAGTCTCAGAGTGGCATTGAACTCATGGCAATCCTCCTATCTCTGCATCCCGAGTGCTGGGATTAAAGAAGTGCACCACCACCTCCAGCCCAATTATCTTTTGTATATAAACATTTTACCTGATATTAATGCAGCCATTCCCAAACCTCAGACTTTCTATTGGTATAGTGTATCCTTCCCATCACTTACTCTCAGTTTGTTTCCACACTGGAGATGCTGGGTAGTTTGCATATTGTGTAGTGATGCATTTGACTGTCTTTGTACTTGATGTATCTTGCTATAAAGAAATTATAGCATAATTGGTTCTAGTCGTACTGTTTGATTCTTTCTCTTGTCTTTGTCTTTCTAGTCTCTTTTTATACCTTTTGGGTTTACTTCATTTTTTTATTAGTTATGTATATAGTATATATAAAGCCATGATGGTACCATTGTTAGCCTTCTCCCTGTACTCCACTCGTGGGTCTTGCCTTAGGTGGGTAGCCATGGGTTATGTGGGAGAGGCTGTATGTAATGACTTAACTCATGTCTCTAACAATCTTTCTGCCCCCTCTTCTGTGAGTTTCCCTGAGCCATGTTGGGTTTATTTTAGGTCTACTTCAGTGACGAGTCTCTGGATTTGTGAGTCTCTGGATACCTGATTTGGTAGGAGTTGAGTGTTTTTGTGTCTATCTCCTTTGCCCTATAGGTAACTCAGCCTAGATTTGGCTAATGGATACACTCAGTGGAATGGAACCCATACATGGAAATGGGAAACAAGTCAGAACCATATCCAAAAATGAGCTCGCTCTCCAATATCAAGTTCCCTAGAGCTTGATATCCAATAGAGGGATACAAGAGGGCCTACACCTATTAAATTCTCTCTAAAATAATAATGGTTATCCATGTCTCTTGCACTGACCCCACTCTCTGTTGGAGAATCTGCTTCTCTTTTTCAGATGGATGCAGAACCTGAGGAGAGAATCAGCCCATCGCACCTCACCAGGGCACCAGCTAAAGCCATAGAGTTATAGGGGAAATGACCAAGAATGCTTGCTTTCTCAGTGAACCTGGTACCAGCACAAGGGCAAATTAGATAGGCACAAAGAACACTCAACTCCTACGAAATCAGATATCCGGAGTCACAGAGACTCCCAAAACCTCATCACTGAAATAGACGTAAAATGAACCCAACATGGCTCAGGGAAACTCGCAGAAGAGGGGTCGGAAAGATTTTTGGAGCCATGAGTTGGGTCATTATGCACAGAATCATTGCCTCTCCTGCATAACAGAAGGCTACCCACATAAGGAAAGACCCACATTACCCATGGGGGGAGAACAGGGAGAAGGCTAAGAAGGGTACCATCATGACTGTATATAAATTCTATACATAGCTAATAAAAAAAGATATAAAAAGACACTAGAAAGACAAAGACAAGAGAAAGAAGAGGGAGTGATAGAAAGAGAAACAGGAAAAGATTGAGGTTAGTTTTCATCATATCCTCTCCAGGACAAAAAACTGGACCCCAAATGGAAATGGTACCTATATCCTGAAAGACATACTAAAAGGTCAAACCTGCATCAGGTGCTTTTAGGTTACTTTAAACTGTTCAAAATTCAACTTTTAATTATTTGTTGGCATGTTTGTAATTTATACATTATTTTCCTCACAGTTAACATGTGTGCTAATGAAGATCAGCTTTTCACATTTTATTTAGTTCTAATTTTGAAGTTTTGAACCATATTGGAGATACCTGGAAACTACATGTAACCACTTGTCCTTTCCCAACTGCAGTAACTCAGACAATAATTGCCATATATATGATAGGTACGCGTATATGTGTATATACATGTGTGTACACATCCACATTGTTATACATATTTGGGTAATATATATACAGTGAAATACTATGGATATATAAGAAGAGTAGTTTCATATTTATTTATATTGCTTTATAGTCACTGAACTTCTTCAGTTTGTAAATTTGTGGCTTTAATTAGATTAGTAAACTTGATCATTTTTTAGGCTCCACCTTATTTTCATGGAGTCTAATTATACAACTATTAACAGATTTGGATGCTGTCTCACAGTTATATGAAACTCTGTATACTCAATATTCTATATTCTAATTTCTTTCAAATTAGATCATTTCTATTAATCAATTTTTAAATTCTCTTACTATCTCCTCAATTTTCATCATTTTAATGTTTACTCAACACAATTCAGCTTCTTTTTCTTATTTTCAGATATTGGAATTTTCTTTATTTTTTTAATTATTATTTTTTATTGACAACTTCTATACTTACATACAAAAACCACGTGATATTTCCCTCCCCTCCCCCATTCCCCTTTAGAACTCCAATCTCCATCATATCCCCTCCCTCTCTCCATTAGTCTCTCTTTTAATTTGATGTCATCATCTTTTTCTTCTATTTTGAGGGTCTTGCAAAGGTATTGCTAGGCACTGCAAGGTAATGGATATCAAGGCCAATTTCTGTCTAGGCAGTTGCACTGTAAGAAGTCATATCCTTCCTTTGGCTCTTCCATTCTATCCGCCCCTCTTCCACAATGGTCCCTGAGCCTTGGAGGGTGTAATAGAGGTGTTTCAGTGCTAGACACTCCTCCATCCCTTCTTCTCAGCACTATGTTGCATTTTGGGTCATCCCAATGGTCATCGTCATCTGAAAAGAGAAGCTTCTCTAACCAGAAGTGAGAGTAGTGTCAATATGTGAATATGAACATTAAGTGTAGTCCTTTCAGGGCAGCTTGGTGGGAATAAAATATACATTTAGCCAGACAAGAGCAGGCTTTATACCCACAAGACTCATGACCTCCCCTGCCATAGACTTTTGCTTAGGTTTTTCAGTACCAGGTATGTATTCCCTCCATAGAGAGGGCCTTCAGTCCAATTATGGAGCAGTTGTTTACCCCATGAGTAGACCTGCCACTATTGCACCCATTCAGTCATTGGGCCTGTCTGGCCAAACTTGAATATTCAGTGTCCACTGTTTTCACTGCTGATGACTTCTGTCTCCCATACTCTGCATGCAGTGCAGCTTTTTCCAGCTTTCAGTTGGCTGGTCTACAGGGAGAAGGTTTTCTGCTCAGCACGAGCTTGCTTTCTCAGTGACCTTGCCTCTCAGGCAAGAGATGTCTTCAGCAATAGGGTCTTACTATCTGTTTCTCAAGGGAAACCAAGGGCTTTGGCAAAAGCCTTCAATGTTTTGGAGGCTACCGGGACCTCCTTGGCCAACAACTCACTGGAAGGTATCCCATCCCAGGCACTGAAAAATTTCTAGTAACAGACTACAGCTTCTAGATGTGCCCTTATTCAAAAAAGTAGGGTTACATAAGTCTTATTCACAATATCTTGAATTTAGATTGACCCTCCCCCTGCCCTTCTTTTATGCATTCTCTTCCCATGGCCTCGCTTAGGCCATTCCCCTCCCTGTAATCTGTTCATCTACTTACATATGTGCAATACTATACACTTAAGTCCTTCCCTTTCCTCCCTCCCTTATAGCCTTTTACCAGCTTACTGGTTTCTGGTACCTATTTTTGGTTCCAGTTCACACACAAGTCTATACATTTGTAGCTAGGATCCACATATGAGAGAGAACATGTGATGTTTGGCTTTCTGAGTCTGGGTTATCTCACTTAGTATAATCCTTTCCAGATCCATCCATTTCCCTGCAAACTTCATTTTTCTTTACCGCTGAATAGAACTCCATTGTGTAAATGTACCACATCTTTATTATCTATTCATCTGTGGAGGGACATCTAGGCTGGTTCCATTTCCTAGCTATTGTGAATAAAGTAGCAACTTTATTTTTATTTTATTTTTTAAATTATTTTTATTTGGGGGGGGAGAGAAAAAGAGAGAGAGAGAATGGGTGTACCTAAAATGTTGTGAAAACATTTTTCTCTTGTAGCTTTAAAGGTAGTTGTAAGTAATTGCTTTAAAATCTTTACCAATTCCAATTATTACATCATCATTAGATTGTTTTATATTGCTTATTATATTCATTGATGATAGGCCAATTACTCTAACATTTTGAGTACTTTGAGATTGTGGTCTGGGCAAGTTGATTGACATGATAAAACCTTTCGATTCTGTCATTTCCTTCAAAGACAGACATGCCTTGTTGTTGATTTGTCTTTGCTGTTTCTTTTCAGATGTAGTAACATGAACTAAAAATAATTTGTCTCCTCTGATGGACATCTGATAACATGTTTAGTTCTCTTCTTTGTACCTTCAGCCAAATATCTGGGAAGAGTTTATCACAGGGCTCTGGATTCCTCAACTTTTACACTCTGTTGTTTAAGATTTATTTTTCTAGTAGTTTTGTGTGCTTCAGACCTTGGTGTTTCAAGTCAGTAACACTACACATGTACTCTCACGGTTTTAATACTCTGCACAGCATTCACTGTGACCTACTTTCTGGCCAAATTCTAGAGAAAAGTAAATTATAGAATCTTATCTGATTCTATTTCTTTCTTCAAAGTGTCAACTATACTCCTATATATGCAAACATTGCTCATAATCTGTTGTTTGTGGGTAGATATACCTTTTTCAGAATTTTTTGTCACTTGAGAGAGACACGAGATGATAGGAGATTTCTGGCTTTTTCAGACATGTAGGAAATTTCTGGGTCATGCAGAAAACATGATACCATACCAATTTTTGGTATTTAAATAAGATAGTTCAAATGCTTCTTTGACATGAGAGACAACATACACATATGTGGATATAAATATGTGCATATATATTCTCCTATTTATAGTGATGGTTCCATTTTATTCAAGTTATATTAATAATTTTTGTTTTATTATATTATGAACAGAAATTTTTGTATATGTCATTTTGTTTCATATATTTTAACATAATCGAATTTTTATTATAAAATCTGCTGTAAATTAGTCTTGAGTATTTCAAAATAAAGTAAATTCTGCCTTTGTAATTTTAGAGAAAAACCTTCCTGGAAGATAAATTTCATATTTGTTGTAATATATTACTTTTTTCTGTATATTGATGTTCTAGACATATAAATAACTTTTCCCCTGATTCCAATATGCTTAAATAGTGAAAATTGTATATTATTTGCTTTATGAATACTATTTTGTATGTAAGTACATTAGTCAGGGTTCTCTAGAGGAACAAAACAAATAGAATACTTATTATAAAAGGCATTTATTAGATTGGCTTATACAGCCAAGGCTGACCAGCTCACCTATGACTTTCTGTAGTCTGGAGAGGTTATGATCCCAGTAGCTACTCAGGCCACAAGGCTGGATGGCTCAGCAGTCCCAGTCTGGCACTGAAGGCCTGGAGGATTCCTTGGTAGCCACTGGTCTCCATCCATAATGGAAGTCTGAAGAAGCTGGCTGTGATGTCACCAAGGATAGAAGCAACAGATAGATGCTCTCACCAGCAAGCAGCAAGGGCAGACAGAGAGGCTAAAGGGTCACTTTTTCCTGAAACCTTTGCATATATGTACACACACACACATATACTCCCCTGCTCTGTGGTAAAGTGTTCCTGCTCAGCTAATCTTTTCTAGAAATGTCTTCACAAAACCGCCCAAGATGCATCCTTCTTACTTGATTCCTGAACCAATCAAATTGATAATATAAATTAATCATCACATATAATTCTATATATCAGTTCAAAACCTCTCAATTCTTTAGCCTATAGCTACAAAAACCAATTTTTCTTTAACTTACCCATTAATTTCCTTCCTTTCTATTATGATTTTTAGTTAATATAATTACCTTTCCTTTTACCAATTATGTAGTTTTGTGCATACACACATGTTGGTATGCATGTTTGTGTGTGTATGGGAGTGCATGCCACAGCATGCATGTGGAAGTTAGAAGACAACCTCACAGTATTTCTCCTCTCCTTTCCCCATCTTTGAAGGCATATTATTCTAGCTATTTCTCCAATTGCTGTAGGCACTTTGGGATTACAGCTGCATGTGCCATTTTGCATTTTCATAGGCACTGAGGAGGACCAAACCTGGGTCATTAAGTGCTTTTAACCAATGAGCTCTTTTCCCAACCCTTATTATATTTTTTAAACTTTTTTTCATTTTAAAGGTGCTTATACTTGGCCAATAATTATTCAGATTTAAATGACCTGTTTGAGTCCTATATATAATTCTAACAAAACAAATATACTTACTAATCCTGTTACATCTTTATCTCTTTGTTGTTATATATTTGTTTATCTTTTATCAGTTTCTTTCATACTTATTCTAGGAGACAATCACATAAGAAAGAAAGTCATATAAGACACTACACATCATAAATAGAGATCAGATATCACTAGGAGGGTTATAATAAATAAACAAGCCCTCTTGTTGCCAAGCTAACTACATTGATAAGGTGCCCAGGCCACAACACAGGGAAGGACACTGGTAAGATGTGGAAGAATTATTATAGTGAGGATATCATATTTAGTCTGAGGAAATCATGGCTGGACCTCACTGAATATGACTGCTGGGAAATAAGAAGGCTTAGGGCTGGAGTGGTGACTTAGCAGTTAAGGTGCTTGCCTGGGAAGTCTAAGGACTCAGGCTACATTCCCCAGTTCCCATATAAGCCTGATACACAGGGTGGCACAAGCATCTGGAGTTCAGTTGAAGTGACTAGAGGCCCTGGTGTGCCCAGTTTCTGTCTTTCTCTCTCTCTAAAACATAAATAAACTATTTTTAAAAGAGGGCCTCTATTCTGTAGATTCAGCAAAGTTCTGATCATCATGGTTTCATATAAAACCAATTTAGATTGGGCAATTGGGCAAACAATTATTACAAAAAAATAGAGGAAGCTGTACACATTACACCAAGGTGGCAAAGACCCATGCCTATTCAGACTAGCTATCCTAAAGAAACTGAGAATTCATAGCATATGGGATATGGTTCTCACAAGGGTCTTATATCAGCAGAGGAGATTAATTATCTATAAAATAAACTTGTTCTAGACTCCACTAATAAATCTTAAAAGCAAGAGTCAAACTATTTAAATTATTTTCTAGTACAACTATGCCCACCCAAAAGCTCATGAATAATTCTAGAGATGTAATAATATGCAATGCCCCATGATTTAAAGTCAAATATGTCACACGCCATAAAATTAAGTAAATATAAAACAGTATAGGGATGCTTGCTCTCAGACCTTGTATTCAATATGTTTGTGGAGATTCTCAACATTGCAATAAGAAAAAAATAAAGGCCTTAGATACTAGAGTAGAAGCAACAAATATCTTTATATGGCATGTTTGCTCATGTAGAAAATATGACAGAATAGGTTTTTATTGGTCAGGGTTCTCTAAAAGAATAGAACTGATAGAATAAATTGGTATTAAAAGATTTATTGGATTAATTTACAACAGTCCAACAACAGCTGTCTGCAGTCTCATGAGTCAAGGAACCCAGCAACTGTTCAGTCCATGTAGCAGGATACCTCAACAATCCCAATCCAGCACTGAAGGAGTCCTGGTGAGCCACTGGTCTTCAGTCCACATCAGAAGGCTGATGAAACTTGGTTCCAATGAAAATGAAGGATGTACAAACTGTATAGACACACGGGCAAGCAGATAGTGGTGCAGCCAAGTAAAAGGCTCTCCCCTGTGAGTAGCACAGGCAGCTAGGAGAAAATGGGTTATGTCCTCTCAAAACTTCCATATATAGCCTACCACAGGGAGGGCTTGTCCACCCTGGATGAAGCACTCACTCTAGAGACAAGACTTCCTTTTCAGCTAATTCTTTTTTATTTATTTATTTATATTATTCTGATTTTACATTCATAGTATTGGTTCCATTTTCCTCCTCCCTGTCCTCCCTCTTCCAAAGGGACCCTCATCAATGGGGAATGTGGATCGTGCATTGTGGGGGCCGTCAAGAGTTCTGGGGGGTAAGCCCCAGTCTCTGTGCTTATTGCCCCAACTTGTGACTCTAACAATCTTTCCGCGCCCTCTTCCACGAGTTTCCCTGAGCCACATGGGGGTCATTTTTTTTTGGCTCCAGTAATGAGGTTTTGGGGGCCTCTGTGTCTCTGGATATCTGGCTTAGTTGGAGTTGGATGCTCTCTGTGTTTATCTCCTTCAGCCATTTTCTGGTGTCGTGATCACCATGAACACTGTATTCTTGTCCTTCCCCTGCGTTGTTCTATGGTTTCAGCTGGGGCCCTGGTGAGGTGTGATTAGCTGATCCTCCCATCAGGTTCGTTGTCCATCTGAAAAGAGATAAGCAAATTCTCCAATGGAGAGAGAAGTTAGTATGAGATAGAAGGGATGACCATATATGTTTTGGAGAGAACTTTATATGCGTCAGCTCTCTTCTAGCCCACGTTTGGTGGTCTCTTAAACTTGGAGACTGAGCTCATTTTGTGTACCTGGTTTTTGACTTATTTCCCAGTTCCAGCAATGTGTTCCATTCTACCATTCCACTGAGTGGATCTATTAGCCAAATCAAGAGCAGTTGGTTACCCACCATGGCTGTTTGCCACTACTGCACTTGTATGAGCATTACGTCAGGTTGTTACATACTGGGTATCTCAGTCTGCAAGATGTTTGGACCAATGTCGGATGTTTTCCCCCAGTTGCTCGTGTAGCACCCTCTGGTACTAGACTAGCTAACTGTCTGGGGACTGACCCTCTTCCAGATTCTGGTCAGGTCTCTCTGTGTTTGGTCTCACACACGTATGCTGCCTTCAACAGTAGGGTCTTACTATTAACCTTTGGTGGGTCACCAAGAACTCTGACAGAAGTCTTTTTTTTTTTAAACCTTGTAGGTGTCTCGGATCAAGAGCTCATTGTGGAAGTTAACCCCGTGCTGGCACTGGGAGTTTTAAGTCTTCACCTAGAAAGGTGAGGGAAGAAAAAGACAGATAATATTATAGAGAAAGTGAGTATAGAGAGGAGAGGTAGGAAGAGAGAGTGAGAGGGAGAGAGAGAGAAAGAGAGAGAGAGAGAGAAGCAGGACAAGATTAGGGTTAGCCTTCATGATGCTCTCTCCAGATTCCTGTGGTTTGGGTGTTCCCTCTGTGGGCCTGCTGAAGGATCAATGTTTTAGCCTGTTGTTCACAGTAAAGGGTTTTATAGTATCTTTTCCTTTTGGGTCCCAATTTGTATCCCCGCCCCTTGTCCTCCCCCCCACCCTCTCGTTCCCTCCCACTCTTACCTTCCCCCCATCCCACCCTCCATCTTGTCTGGTCCTCAGAGTGTTTATTAAGTTTGGCTGCATGTCACATGGATTCAGGTTAGGAGCAACAGATAAACGAGACCATGTGATGATTATCTTTTTGTTCTTGGGTGAGCTCACTGAGGTTGATCTGTTCCATGTTTGACCTTTTTTTTTTCAAATTTCCTTATTTCGTCTTTCCTTACTGCTACATAAAATTCCATAGTGTAGATATACCACATCTTTGTTACCCATTCATCTAGTGATGGACACCTGGGTTGATTCCAGCTTTGTACTATTATGAATAGACAGTATATAAACATGGTTGAGAAAATGTCTCTGGTCTGAGGCTTGGACCATTTAGGGTAAATGCCCAATAAGGGAATAACTTGATCCATTGGTAGGTCTATGGTCATCCTTTTCAGGAGTCTCCATACAGCTGTCCATAATGGTTGAACCATTTTACATTCCCACCAGCAGTGAAAACTTGTTCCTATTTCTCCACAACCTCACCAGAATTTGTTTTCATTGTTTTTTTTTTTTTTTTAATGTTAGCCATCCTTACTGGGGTAAGGTGGAATCTCATAGTTGTTTTAATTTGCATTTCCCTGATGATTAGGGATGTTGAACATTTTCTTAAATGTGCATTTGCTATTTGTATTTCTTCCTCTGAGAACTCCCTGTGCAGTTCTCTGCCCCACTTTGTGAGTGGGTTGTTTGGTGATTTATTGTTTAGGTTTTGGAGTTCTTTGTAGATTCTAGAAATTAGGCCTCTGTCAGTTGTATAGCTGGTGAAAATATTCTCCCATTCTGCTGGCTTTGGTTATAGTATGTTTGTCAGTGAAAAAGCTTTTCAGCTTCATGAGATCCCAATGGTTGAGTGATGGTTTAATTTCCTGAGCTGCTGTGGTTTTGTTCAGGAAATCTTTTCCCACTCCTATGATGTGGAAAGTTCCTCCTATTTTTTCTTCCAGTAGATGCAGAGTTTCTGGTTTTATATTAAGGTCTTTGACCCATTTGGACTTAATTTTGTGCATGGAGAGATGTGTGGGTCGAGTTTCATTTTCCTACATATGCTTGTCCAGTTTGTCAAGCACCATTTGTTGAAGATGCTGTCTTTTCTCCATTCTGCGTTGGAAGAGCCTTTGTCAAATATCAAGTAGCTGTAGTTATTTGACCCGAAATCTGGGTCTTCAATTCTGTTCCATTGGTCTATATTACTGTTTTTATGCCAGTACCATGTTGTTTTTATTACAATGGCTTTGTAGTATAGCTTTAGATCAGGTATGGTGATGCCTCCAGAGGTATTTCTTTTGCTGAGGATGAGCTTGGATATCCGAGGCCTTCTGCCTTTCCATATAAATTTTGAGATAGTTTTTTCTATCTCATTGAAGAAGGAAGTTGGGATTTTTATTGGCATTGCATTGAATCTATAGAGTGCTTTTGTTAAAATTGCCATGTTCACAATTAATTCTACCAGTCCAGGAGCATGGGATGTCTTTCCATTTTTGTAGGACCTCCTCAATTTCTTTTTTGAGAGTTTTTATGTTTTCATTGTATAGATCTTTCACTTCCTTAGTCAATGTTATTCCAAGGTATTTTATTTTCTTTGTTGCATTTGAAAATGGGACGATGTTAGTTATTTCTTTTTCTGTCCCTTGGTCCTTTGTATAGAAAAAGGCTACTGATATCTGTGCATTGATTTTATATTCTGCTACTTTGCTAAAGGTGCTAATCACCTTTAAGAGTTTTGAGATGGAAGTTCTCAGGTCATTTATGTACAGAATCATGTCATCTGCAAATAGGGCTAACTTAACTTCTTCCTTTCCAATTTGTATGCCTTTGATTTCATTCTCCTGTCTTATTGCTTGAGCTAATACGTCTAGCACTATGTTGAAGATCAGAGGTGAGAGTGGACACCCCTCTCTTGTTCCTGACCTCAATGGGAATTCCTTAAGTTTTTCCCCATTTAGAATTACTTGGGCTTTAGGTGTTTTATATAGCCTTTATTATGTTTTATATAGCCTTTATTATGTTGAGATATGGGCCATCTATGCCTATTCTCTCCAATGTTTTGATCATGAAGTGATGTTGTATTTTGTCAAAGGCCTTCTCTGCATCTATCGAAATGATCATGTGGTTTTTGTGTTTTAGCTTGTTTATGTCGTGTATTACATTGATAGATTTCCATATATTGAACCATTCCTGCGTTCCAGGGATGAAGCCTACTTGATCAAGGTGGATAATGCTTTTGATGTACTGTTGAATTCGGTTTGCAAGAATTTTGTTCAGGATCTTTGCGTCTATGTTCATCAGAGAAATGGGCCTATAATTTTCCTTTCTTGTGGCATCCCTGCCTGGTTTTGGAATTAGGGTGATACTAGCTTCATAAAAGGAGTTGGGGATCTCTCCCTGTTCTCCAACTGTGTGGCACAGTTTGAGAAGAATTGGTTTCAGTTCTTCCATGAAGGTTTGGTAGAATTCTGCTGAGAAACCGTCTGGTCCTGGACAATTCTTTTTGGGGAGGTGTTTTATTACCTCTTCAATCTCAAAGGGTGTGATGGGTCTGTTTAGGAAATTAATCTGCTCTGGGCTTAGCTTTGGTAGGTGGTATGTGTCTAGGAATTCATCCATTTCTTCCATATTCTCCTGTTTTAGGGAGTAGAGGTTTTTGAAGTAAGTCCTAATAACTCTTCCTATTTCACTCATGTCTGTTGTGATCTCTCCTTTTTCATTTCTAATTTTGTTGATTTGAAGTGTTTCTTTTTTCCGCTTGATCAAATTGGCCAGGAGTGTATCAATCTTGTTAATTTTTTTCAAAGAACCAGCTCTTTGTTTCATCAATTTTCTTAATTGTCCTCTTAGTTTCCAATTCATTAATTTCTTCTCTGATCTTAATTATTTCTTTTCATCTGAAGCTTTTTGGGTTGGCTTCTTCTGTCTTTTCCAATGCCTTTAGATGGATGGTTAGGTTATTGATTTGGGATCTCTCTGTTTTTGTTATGAGGGCATTTAGTGCTATGATTTTTCCCCTAAGGACTGCCTTCATTGTATCCCATATGTTTTGGTATGATGTGTTCTCGTTGTCATTGAATTTTAGAAATTTTGCAATTGCATTCTTTATTTCATCCACAACCCATTTATTGTTTAAAAGTGTGTTGTTCAATTTCCAGGAGGAAGAGGGATTCCTGGTGTAGTTTTTGTTGTTGATTTCTAGCATTACAGCATTGTGGTCTGATATCATACAGGAAATTACATCAATTTTCTTGAAAATATGGAGGCAGGCTTTGTGGCCCAGTACATGATCTATTTTAAAGAAGGTTCCATGGGCTGCTGAGAAGAATGTGTAATCTGTAGATTTTGGGTGGAATGTTCTGTATATGTCCGCTAGGTCTAGTTGTTCTATGGTGTTGTTGAACTCTCTTACTTCCCTATTAATTTTCTGTTTAGATGATCTATCCATTGTTGATAATGGAGTATTAAAGTCCCCGACTATGATGGTATTGGTGTTTATTTCTGTTTTGTTGCCAAGTAGATTTTGCTTTATGAATTGTGGTGCACCTGTGTTTGGTGCATAAATATTGATGACTTTGATATCCTCTTGTTGGATTGCTCCCTTGATAAGTAAGAAGTGGCCTTGTCTTTTTTAGTTACCTTTGGTTTGGAGTCTATTTTATCAGATATAAGTATAGCTACACCTGCTTTTTTCTTGTTTGTGTTTGCTTGGAAAATCATTTTCCACCCTTTCACCCTGAGGAGATGTCTGTCTTTAGTGGTGAGGTGGGTTTCTTGAAGACAGCAGATTGAAGGGTCCAGTTTTCTGATCCACCTTGTTACCTTATGTCTTTTGATGGGTGAATTAAGGCCATTAATATTCAGAGATATAACTTTGAGGTTTGATTTAATACCTGCCATATTGTGGTGGGTTGTGGTCTTTTTTTTTTTTTTTTTTTTTTTTTTTTGGTTAATGTAGACTGTTTCTTGAGGGCTCTTGAAGTTGGTTATTTGTTTCTTCTGTATGGAAAATTTCCTGAAGTACTTTCTGTAGGTTTGGCTTTGTGTTCATATACTTGTAAAGATGAGTTTTATCATGGAAGGTTTTTCTTTCACCATTATGAGGGATACTTTTGCTGGGTAGAGTAGTTGGGGCTGGAAACCATGGGTTCTTAGAGTTTGCAGTGTTCCATTCCAGGCCCTTCTGGCTTTTAGGGTTTCCATTGAGAAGTCTGAGGTAATTCTAATGGGGTTCCCTTTATACGTAATGTGTTGTTTTTCCTGGCTGCTTTTAGGATTTTCTCTTTGTGTTTGATGTTTAGAGTCTTAAAGATAATGTGTCTTGGAGAATTTCTCCTTTGGTCCAGTCTGTTTGGAGTTCTGCTAGCTTCTTGTAATTTGATGGAGTTTTCTTTTGAGAGAACGGGAATGTTTTCTTCAATTATTTTGTTGAATAGGCTTTCCATTCCTTTGGTCTGTGTTTCTTCCCCCTCTGGTATACCCATGATCCTGATGTTTGGGCACTTAAGGGTGTCCCACATTTCCCTCATGTTCTGTTCACAGAAGTTTTTGAACTTGTTGAAATTTTTGGACTCATGAACTGTTTCTTCTGTTCTGTCTTCCAGTTCTGAGTTTCTATCTTCCACCTGACTTACTCTGTTCTTAAGAGTGTCTATAGAGTTTTGGGCCTGTTCAATTTGGTTCATATTTTCTACAGTTTTTTAATGTATAGTTTCCATCCCTCTGTCTAGTTCCCTTTTTGTCTCATTTTCCGATTTTCTTAATGCTTCTTTGAGTTCATCCCTGCATTTCTTTATGTCTTCATTGAACTTAGCCAGCTGGTTATTGAGAACCTCTTTTTTTTTTTCACTCTCCTTCAGTTCATTTAACTGTCTTTGGAGCCCTTCCTGGTTCTTTTCTATTAGGTCCAACCTAGCAAGGATAACATTCATACAATTGTTGGCTCTTTGTTGAGTTTCTGTGAGTTGTGCTATTTGCTTGGCCAGGGTTGCATAGCTAGTCTCTTCATTTTGGGGTTCTGATTCTATTGTCTCTTCTATTGTAGGACTGGATAGTCTAGGTGGATTTACTTGTGTCTGGTTTTTCATGTTATTCCTTTTTTGCTATAGTTTGCCCATTGCAAAGATTCAGGAACCTTGTGTATGGAATGCTAGCCTGCTGCCCTGGGGTGGGGTGGGGTGCAGTGGTGATTGTCAGGGCAGTGGTCCCTGGAGTTCTGTTAGGCTGGGGTGGGGGATACTGGCCTACTGGCCCGTGTTCTTTATGTAGGTGGGAGGGATGGGGGACCACAATCACCCTAGTTGGGCTGAGGCAGGGTAGGGTGGGAGCACTGGCCTACCTCCCTGGATCCCTGATCTGCCCTGGGAGGGGAGAGTGGTGGCACCTGACTGCTGATAGGGCTCAGGAAGGCTAGGGGGGCACCTGGCCAGTGATGGGGATGTGGCCAGTGAGGGAGGGATTGGACTGGTCAGTCAGACTGGCAGAGTCAGCCGTGCCTCCTGATTGGGTCGCCCTGGAAGCTGGGTGGTAATGGCAGGCGTCTGCCAGTAGGTCAGACCGGCAAGATCCTCCGGCCTCTGGATCAGGTCACGCTGGGCACTAGCAGCTAATGGCGGGCTTCCACCAGTCACTCGGATTGGCAGGGTCTGCCACGGCCCCTGGTCAGGTTGCGCCAGGTGCTAGCAGGTAATGGCCCCAGATCGGGTCGTGCAGGGCGCTGGCGGCTAATGGCGGGCTTCTGCCAGTCAATCCGACTGGCAGGGTCCGCTGGGGTCCCGGGTCACATTGCGCCGGACACTAGTGGCTAATGGCGGGCTTCAGCCAGTTGATCGGACTGGCAGGGTCTGCCGCAGCCCCAGATTGGGTCACGTCAGGTGCTAGTGGCTAATGGCGGGCTTCTGCTGGTCACTCGCATTGGCAGGGTCCGCCTGACTCTGGCTGATAATGGCGGGCATCTGGCCGCCAGTTTGGGTCACCCCAGCCCAGAGGACCTAACCTGCAGTGGTCCCTATCCTAGAGCGTGGGAATCAGTGGATTCCCTATTTTTTCATCCACCCCCTCCCTCTAGCTGGATGCAGGGGCCAGCAAACCCTTTAAGAAATCTTTTAAATGTTTAAATATCTTGCTTTTACTTCCCTGTAAGGTGAGGCAAGGTTAGGCTGACACCATCTTGACCGAACTCCCATCTTCAGCTAATTCTTCCTGGAAGCAACCTCAGCGACCTGCCCAAGAAGAATGTCTGGATTTCTAATCTGATCAAGTTGACAACAGAACTTAACCATCATACAATCTGAAATGAGTCCTACAGTTAATGAGTTCAGTAATGTCTCAGGACATCAGATCAGCACTCAAAAACCAGCTGCATTCCTGCATACTCTCAATAAATACACAGAAACAGAAATATAAGATGCCATGCAAATTAATAATTGCTGAAACCCCACTTAAGTACACAATGCCAGAATAGTACAAGACTTTTATGTGTAAGATCTGAATGCTGAAAACTATAAAATATTCCTGAAGGGACAAAAGCATAACTTCAATAAATGATGCTGCTTCATGCTGTGTTGGGTAAGATGGAACCAGTGTACATGTCAAGTCTTTTCAGATTGATCAATTGATATAATTCCTATTCAAATGCCAGCTATTTTTTAGACCTATACAAGATAATTTAAAACAATTATATGATCATGTATAATCCCTAGAATAAGTAAGACAGTCTTATCTTGCTCGGTTTTATTATGTAGCTACAGGAGTCAAGATAGTGTGTGCTTGTGAGGCAGTATAGAAACATAGATCACTGAAACAGACTAGAGAACCTGGGAACAGCCCTTCCCAGCATGACCCTATCCAACTGACCAAGCACAGTTTATCAAGTTTTCATAAAGGGGCAAAAACGTATTTACAGAGAGTAACCCTTCTTTTTAATAAGTGATGTTGGAGCCACTGGACATCCATAGAAAAAATAAATTAGTCTACAGAAATTATATATTTCATAGAAATCACCTTCTCATTGTTGAGACAAAGCATTTAACCAGAAGTGGTTTATTAAAGGAAATGGTTTATTTTAGGCTTACAATTTTGTGAAAAGCTTTTATTATGGTGGGGACCTCATGGCAGAGCAGACAACCCATTCACATCTTCATCCATCACTTACAAGGCAAGAACAGTGTGAGTGACTTAGCTCTGAACATCCAGTGGGCTAGACTAATAAACTTCAAGCCACCCCAGTGACATACAACCTTTAATAAGGCTCTAACTCTTACAGGCTCTGCTAGCTGACAACCAAATATGAAGTTTAATCACAAACACTGGAGGTTTGACATTCAAACAACCACATATTTTTACAGCATTTGTATCAAACTAGGTAAAATTCATTAATACAAAATATGCAATTATGAAACCTTTGCAGCAAAATAGGTATAAATCTGTGAGATCAATAAATAGTAAAAAAGTTGTTTTCCCTATTTGACATGAAAATCGAGAGACTTAAAAATTGATAAATTGAATGCCTTCAAAATTAAAAGCTTTTGCCTCATGAGTAAAATAAAACGACAAGCTAAAAATTAGAAAATGCTTTTGCAACCTGCATATTATAGCACAGTTAGTAGATCAGAAGGCAAATATTAAAAAAGTGAAAAATTAAAACAGAAAATGGGCAAAATACAGAGTCATGCATTTCAATAAAGAAGGTATACGCATAGTAACTCAACACATAAAGATGCCAGCTCCACATCCTTAGACATCAGGGCTAATGTTAACTTATACAATAGTGGTATGACTCTACTCTAATCATAATAGCTCAAAAAATGCTGAGGATGTACAGAGAAATCTGATCACTCATATGTTTCTGACAGGAATATAAAATAATACAGTAATCTGGAAAATAATTTGAACTTTTTTATAAAATTAAAATGCAGTTGATAATTGATCTGGTAATTAAACTTGTGGACACTGATCTCTGACAAAAAGAAAAAGTTCGCACACAAAGAAACCTATAACAGGGCTGGATAGATGGCTTAACAGTTAAGGCACTTGCCTGCAAAGCCTAAGGACCCAGGTTTGATTCCCCAGTCTTCACATAAGCCAGATACACAAGGTGGTATATGAATGTAGAGTTCATTTGCAATGGCTAGAGGCCCTGATATGACATACCTATTCTCTCTCTCTCTCTCTTTCTCTCTCTCTCTCATCTGCCTCTGTCCTTCTCTTTCTCTCAAATAAATAAGTAAAATATTTCTTTAAGAACTTATAACAAATGTTAATAGTGGATTACTCATAATATAAAAAATGTGGAAATTGTCCAGATGTTCATCAAAAGGTTAATCTGTTGCACTTGCATTCCATACAAAACTACTCAATAACAAAAAGGAATTAACTGTTGCTACATATAACATGAATGAATCTTCAGGGTGTTATGCTGAGTGAAAGATGGCTGTGCACAAAGGCTAAATAGCACATGTTTCATTTCCATGACATTTAGAAGATGGCATTTTTTTTAATGGAGCACAAATTATAGGTCTTGAAAAGTTAGATAGTTTTCATGATATATGAAGAAATAATGTAGAATCAAAACTATATGTACGCACACACACAGATGTGTACTTCCTTGTGGAGCAAATTGATCTAGTTAAGGTAAATTTAGCATTGGTAACATGTCTTCTCATTGATTTCAAGCATTCTAGCTTTACGAGTTGGCCATTCAGTGATTTGCTGTCCCTTCCCAAAAATGAAAAGTTATTATGAGATAAGGTCAATATTGAATTCTGTGCATTCTTCAAAGATAACTGAAGTATGAACAATGTGTCAAACTGATATAGATATTTTCATTTTATTTCATCGGAGGCCAACTTACATTGAGAATTTCTGTTGTATTTATGTACCAACTTTTGTTGTATGAAGTGTAATGTACTGACTTTGACAGGAACCTGGTATTCATGATGTTCTTTGTCACAGTCTGTGTTATACCCATTATGTGATTACAACATTAGGGCCAAAAGTACACTGGGTGAGATTCAAAACAGAAGTAATGGCAATTTAAAAATGAAAGAGAACAGAAGGTAAAACAAATTCATCTTAGTAGGCTATAGGTTAACTGAGACAGCTTCAAGAGACTTAATATATAGTTAGTGGCAGTGTCCAAAGGGAAAATTGTGCATATTAATAAAAAGATATTTTGTATATATGTATTATGCTATATGTATCAGATGTGTGTGCAGGTATGTGTAATATGCACATATATGTCCTGACTCCATGTCCTGCGTGCTCTTATAGTGTCTGGAGGAGAACTTTGGGTGTCCCCCTTCATCAGTCATCCACCTGTTTTTCCTTACAATGAACTCTGTTATTGATCCCAAAGCTTGCCACTTGTGAACCCCAGTGATTCTCCTATCCCTGCTCCCAGGACTGGAGTTATAGTTATGCATGGCCATGCCCATGGGTTACATGGGTTCTGGAGATTCAAATTTAGGTGGTCTCAGGTCCCCTCAGACCCTCATGCTTGCACAGGAAGTGCACTTAACCTCTGAATCATCTCTCCAGCCTAAGAAAAGTATTTTTGAAGAAATAATGACATAAAAACACTAAACTAAGTTACATTATGTTCCCATGGCAAGTATTTAACATATTCCCTTTTAATGTAAAACATTTATATATATATATATATATATATATATATATATATATATATATATATTTAAGATTCTTCTCTTGGTTCAGTAAAAATGTAGCTCCAGTGATTCCTTCACCGAAGTTTTTAAGTAATGATATTTTCAGAGTTTTTGTACCTTCTGAAAATGCCATCTGTTTCCTTTCTGTGTGAATGACTATGTGTACTTTCTGAGTCCAGCCCTTTCTGCCTAGAGAGTATGCATGTGTCCAACTGTCTTGTGGAATTGGATGGGGCTTGCTTTTTAGCAATGTGATCTTTATACTCAAGGGAGAATTTAATGAGGCATTTATTCAACAATCTGCATCCTGTTTTCTCAGAACGTAGACTGTGTTTCATTTCCTTGAAAAGTGTCTTTCAAGATAGACAGTGTCTATGCTATGTTTTTACAGTTTTAGATTAGTTTTAATTTATGCATTTTTTGTATCTCCCTGGCCTTTTGTCTTCTAAATATTCTCTTAAGAGCATTTTATTTTGCTGGTCTCTTTTAATCCTGTCCTTCGTAATTCTTCTAGCAGTGTGAGCAGCATATGTTCTCCACTTATTAACAATTTTGCCCACATTTCAGCGATGTTCTTGTCCTTCCATTTCTTAGCACTTCTGCTCTAGATTCATCATATTCTTACTATTTTTCTAAATTCATACATCTTTGCCCATATTCATTAGATATTATTGATTCATCATGCCTTCTGAAAATATTGTCTGACAGCTTCCCATGCTGGTATCATCATCAGTACTTTTTAAAGCTTTTGTTGTGTATTTAATTAATTAATTAATTTATTTATTTAGAGGGGGAAAGGAGAGAGAATGGGCTTGCCAGGGCCTCTGGTCACTGCAAACTCCAGATGAATGTACCACCTTGTTCATCTGGCTTATGTGGGTCTTGGGGAATTGAACCAGGGTTCTTAAGCTTCTCAGCCAAGTACCTTAACCACTAAGCCATTTCTCTAGTCACCTCATCATCAGTATTTTTATAGAAGGCATGCTTCCTAAGGATTTTGACTTCTTGTTGGCTTCTCAATTCATCTTTCATACCTCACTGTTCTTTTTTGATGAGATATTTCTGAAAGAACTATTTTTTTTTTCTCTATAACTGTTGATTGCAGAAAGTTTACTGAATGGTGAGTGAACAAGAACACTCCCTAAGAATCAAGAAGTCCTGTGTGGCTTCTTTAGCCTTTTATGTCTCATTAGTAAAATGAAGTAGAGAGAGGTTGGAGAGTCTTATATTGATTCTGATTTGTCAATTTCTTTGGGCATTTGTTCTACTACAGTCAAAATTTTGGAAGAAACTGATTATTCCTCACTAATCTTATTGTTTGGTATAATTTATGTTACATAGTGAAGGAAAGGATAATTTTATGTGTTCAACTTCAACTTAGAAGTTCATAAAATTCTCTTCAATGTCTTGGAAAAAGTAACCTGTACTCTTAAAAAGATGACAGCCTTGTGTCACTTTGCATCTGGCTAAACATGGGACCTGAGATTGGAACTGGAGGGAACCACTGTTCTTAGGCTTAGGCAGGGCAAGCCATCTCTCCAGCTTTTTTTTTTTTTTAAACAGAGAGAACCACTGCCAGCAGCCTCTCAGCCACTGCCATGAACTCTCCTTCCAGGCAAGTCTCAACTTTTTTAAACATGGGACCTGTGTGGTATTCTAGCAGGGTTTCTTAGTCTCCAGCCCGAGTCTCAACTTTTAAAGAAGGAAGAAGAGAATCGCCCATTGACCTATAGATAAATTCAAGTGTGATGTCAGATAAATATATGTTTATAGTTGAAAATAAGTTCTCCATGTGGTGTAGAATTATTTTCCAGTAGATGAGGAGAAGGTCCTGCCCAAGTCTGATCTTGCACAGAAAGAAAATCAGACAGGTTACTGTCACTTAAACACTGCCTGTAATCACTGCAGCAAATAATTGAAGAATTAAAATTTGTACTTAAGACCTCATAAAATGATCCACTACTTTAAAAATCATCTGTATATTTCTTCCCAAGTTTTTTTTTTTTTTTTAAATTGGATGAGATCCATGGCCATTTCAGAAATCAATTTGCCAGAGCAAAAAGCTGACTGTAGCTGGGCATGGTGGCACACAACTTTAATCCCAGCACTTGGGAGGCAGAGGTAGGAGGATCACTGAGAGTTCGAGGCCACCCTGAGACTACATAGTGAATTCCAGGTCAGCCTGAGCCACAGTGAGACTCTACCTCAAAAAAAAAAAAAAAAAAAAAAAAAAAAAAAAATTGAGACTGTACCACACTAGACATTCCACATGGGATGCTTGGCCTGGGTGTGCATGCATAGGCATTTAGGTGTCCCTAGGCTGATCCAATGAGATAGGCCCTGTGGCATGCTATGATAGACTCTACTGTGCTGATTGATATGGAGCAGTAGACAAGGAAATTTTAAGAATCATGTCTAGATATCTTGTTTGTATGGCTGAATGGAAAGTTTTATCTGTTGGTGAAATAAAAATGTAGAAGCAATAGCAGGTCTGAGAATACAAGAAAGAAATGAGTGTAGCTTTCAACAAGGTAGGTTTTCAGGATGCCCAGCAGACAGCTGAATATATGTTACGGTGCTCAAGAGAGAGGTATGAGTTGGAAAAAGGGATTTAGAAGACATCAACTTCATGTCAAGGGTCTGTCAACTAGGACTCAAGTGAAGGCCCCAAGATTCATTCTATATCCAATAGACCAAATAAGATACAAAAGAATTCTTTATACAGACAGAGAGAGCATTTCTCCTTGAGGAATGGCATTCTAACGGTGGGAAAGTTTAGTATTTTAAAACCCATTGCAGTCCCCTTGTGAGGTGTAGCTTTTGATAAGTGATAATACTGTCTGTGCCTATGCTATAAAAATCAGTATTTATCCTACTGAAGTTGCATTAGAGATAATAAAAAGAAAACTGCACAATATTTTAACTTAGTGAAAGCAGCTAGGACATTTTTGTCCTATACTCTGTAATTATTAATATAACTTTTAAGGAAAGAGTATTATGAAAATAAGTGAGAAGGGGAAACAACTATGTATATATGTGTGTTTTGTTTCATTTTTTTCCTATTTTAACCATTTTAACACATACCTTTACTGGCATTGATTATATTTGCAATGCTTAACAGTAGGCATCACTACCATGGGAAATTACTGCTAAAGGGCTAGAGGGATTCCATTTAGCATGAGAAAAAGTTCTTTTCCAATATTGAGCTGTGTTTGAGGTCTTGAAAAAGTGCTAGGTAAAGTAGAAAGATATGGACTTCAAAGTGAATTTTTTTTTTTTTTTTTTTTTTTTTTTGGTTTTTCAAGGTGGGGTCTCATTCTGGTCCAGGCTGACCTGGAATTAACGATGTAGTCTCAGGGTGGCCTCAAACTCTCAGCGATCCTCCTACCTCTCTGCCATCCTGAGTGCTGGGATTAAAGGCGTGTGCCACCACACCCGGCTTCAAAATGAATACTTTTAGTCAAGGGTGGTGCACACTTTAATTCTAGCACTCAGAGGGAGGAGGATCACTGTGAGTTTGAGGCCAGCCTGAGACTACATAATGAATTCCAGGTCAGCCTGGGCTAGAGAGAGACCTACTTTCAGAAACAAAGGGAAAAAAGTGGGTACTTTTGAAAACTAACTCTTCATTTTCAAGGTTACTCTTTCTGATGATTAATCTTGATTGGAGCCAATAAATGATTGAGATCAGTAAAGCTTACTTTTGGGTGAGTTTCTGAGGGTGTTTCAGAAATGACTAACTGAGGGGAAAGAAAATGCCCCTAGGAAGAAGTATCCAGATTGGGAGGGGGGGAGGCTAGAAGGAGAAAGTCAGGTAGGAGGCGCAGTCTCTGCTTATTGTCCACCTTGAGGTGAGTGTCTGACACGCACGACTGCCTCCACACTGGTCTTCATCACAGGCCCAGAGTCAATGGAAGCAAAGACTGTGGACCTGAAATTATGTGTCTAAGACATTTGTTTTTCCTATTTGATCTATTTATATCATGCACCTTTTTCACAGCATTACCAAATCTGACTAACCAAGTAACCATTCCTTATGTAAGGCATCTCTCAAGTTTTACAAGCTCCAAAGGGAGGTGTTGATATGACAATAATAGGATGGCTGTGAGGACAAAAGTCAGATCATACATACAGGTGTACCTTGTCTGAAAATAGAAATTTGAGGGCTGGAGGGATGGCTTAGCAGGTAAGGCATTTGCCTGCAAAGCCAAAGGACCCAGGTTAGACTCCTCAGGACCCACCTTAGCCAGATGCGCAATGGAGTCCACATATCTGGAGTTCATTTGTAGTGACTGGAGGCCCTGGTATGGCCATTCTCTCTCTCTTTCCCTTTTGTTCTGTCAAATAAATAAATAAGTAAAAATGAAATATTTTAAAAAATAAAATAGACATTTGAATATATGTCAATTTATCTTAACTACTTGCAGCCTGAAGAGGGTTATATTGTGTTGGATGTCAACAGTCCAATATCCGTTTGTCTATCTGCTCACAGTGATCTCTTGAGAATTGGTAGATCGTGGTAAAATAAGAACAGTTGAATGTCAATCAGCTGTCTAAGGGATGACAAGGATTTACTGTGATCTAGTGGAGAGAAACAAGTGCATTTGTGAATATCATGTAAGAGATCTTGAAATGCTGCAAAGGGTCTTAGAGGAGGGGTTTAATACAAAAGACACGCTGAGAGTGTATTTCAGAAGTCAAAAGTAGAATTAGATATCTTGCTGAGGAATTGAGAGAAAGCTAACGGTGATGGAGGAAGAAAGGGAGAGGAGAAAGAGAAGGGGGGGGAGGAGAGGCTTAGATTGAGCCACACTCTAGGTTAGTATTTTTTTAAATAGAGTTGCAGAATGATATTTCTACAAAGACCAGTGTAACAAGGTGGGGCTGGGTAATCAGGCAAGTGGCTGGCTCTTGATTTTCTGGTAATATAACTTTTGAAAAAGAAAGATGGTGAAGAGTTTCACTTATTTGTTGTGACTATGAACAGGCCAGCACTGGGAAGGTTGAGCCACCTGGGACACTCCTTATCTTGAGCAATTAACACAGCCTTCCCCTAAACAATACCCTTAGCAGCCTGTTGGCAGCCTGGACAAGGCTGCACAAACACCCCACTCCTTACAATGAACTCTGTCCCTCCTTCCCTTAGCAGCCATTACTGGTGATCAGTTTCCTTTCTGATATGTTCTCAGATCCAGGATGAGGACAGCAACAGGACAGCCAGTGTGGACTGGTTTGGGATGTATGAGCGACAAGTCAAACTGTGTCCTCTAAGGGAACTTTTAGGGAGACACCCCTATCTGTCATCATATGCATATGTATAACCTAGGGTACATATAATTAAAATCTAATGCATCATGGGAAGGAACATGTGCAGTAGAGAAAATGTTAACAAAAAACTGTTAATTAATGAGAGGACCATCCCAATTACACCCTTAGCAACTGGTTGGTACACCCCTAGAAATTCTCTAAAGAGAAGCCCAGTCCACTTCTCAGGGCCCTTGAGTACTCTCCACTTCAGTGGGCCACTGCCATTTTGTTCTTAATAAAGTTTCCTGTTGTTTAACTACTGTGTACACTTTGCTTCGATTCTTTGAGTAAGACACCAAGGACCTGGAAAAACCCTGAGATCAAGAGACCACCGATAACAACTATGAACCTCAAGAAGGTGAACGGGGAAGGAAGGCTGCTACTCAGCAGAGCAGTGTTTACATACAAACCTGCTCCTGGTTATTTGGAGCTGAGAGAAAGAGCTTTATATGAGGTCAGAAAGTCACCTTATCCATTCTTTGCTAGTTCACACATTAATTCATTCACTTAACTGGTACTCAAAAAAAAAAACTCCCAAACTTTCTACCAATTGTTGCATTTTTAGAGAGAAAAAAAGAAGACAACATTTTAATGTGAGATGAAGGACCTGACATAAATGTAGAAAATTCCAGAAACTGAACCTGTTTCTAGATGAACCTGATGCGCAATCTGAATATGTGCCCAAGCATGCCCAGGGTCCCAATTCCAGACAGTGGAGCCCAGCTTTAAAAAAAGGCCCAACTTCTGTTTTCAGGTTTTAAGTTGTTTGAAACTTAATATTCCCTCAAACACAATTCCATGCATGGTAAATAGTTCCAGTGCTTTTTCTATGAAAACCTCATTAATTCCCAATGTGGCAGGAAATAAAATGACCAATGGTTCTCTAAGTATGCAATGAATCTTCCCATGATGCCTCCAGGGCTCTTGTTTAGAAACACTGCCTCAATAGGATTAAAGTAAAGTTGCATTAAACTGTGAAAGTTCCACCCAAGAATACGAGAGAAAAGTTAAAGGGTATAGAGACTCAGAAAAACAATCTAAAATAGTAAACACCGATGTTCGCTGGCATGTCACTCAGGAGACAGTGATGAGATAGTGGCATCTTTGCTGGGTCTGTGGTCTGTTTCCCAAGTACCCATCCTCCTAGTGTGAATGTCTCCTACTGCTAAGTTACAGACTTGGTGGATACTTTATTTCAGATGTTCTCCAGTTCACATAAGTCAGAGTCACTGTCACATCTCCTAGGAACTGCCTTTGTCATTAATTTTTCTCTCTAGGGAATGCTGGCCTCCTTCCTAATTATGATGGCTGTATAATGAGAACAGTTCTCTGCTTCTCTGAAAACTCCCTCTTACCTCCGAGATGACCCAAATTCCCTAATCCCTTTCTGGATCCTCTTTCTCAGAGTGACAGAAAACCCTAATACTATAAGCAAAAGTAGATCTTGTGGAAATCACAATGGAAAAGGTTTTTATTGAACAGAGTAGAATAGAAAGGGTTTTTTTTTTTTTTTTTTTTTTTTGAGACAGAGAGAGAGAGAGAGAGGGAGAGGAAGACAGATAGAGCTGGGCGCGCCAACAGTCTCTCAGCTGCTGCAAACGAAATCCGGATGCTTGTGCCCCCTTGTGGTCAAGTGCGGCATTGCGCCCTTGTGTCACTTTGCATCTGGCTAAAGGTGGGACCTGGAAATTGTTCTTAGGCTTAGGATGCAGGCACCTTAACCACTAAGCCATCTCTCCAGCCCTAGAATAGAAAGGTTTTAACCTCTGATGGATGAAAGAACTAGCCTCAAGGAGCCCTGTGGTCAGTAAATACTACACTGGCATAAATACGATTAGTCAGTAAATACTATCACTGGAGTGAAGAGGCCTACAGATTTTTTATGTGGTTTACTATATTCACTTTAACCTGTCACTAAGTTAGTGAGTGTGGAAGTTTGAATGTGTTGGGCCCCATAGACTCAGATTGGCTACTTGGGACTCCAGTGGGCAGACCCCTACCAGGGAAGAGGTATGTCACTAGGGACAGATCTTTTGGTCATAGCCATGGTGCCTTGTTCCAGAAGGGCTATTAGGGAAATGTTTTCACAGTTCCAGCTGTGAAGATACAGAAAGATTGCTGCAAGGGTGATGCAAAAGAGCAAGGCTACATCACAAGCTGGCAATGCATCTTATCGTCAGTCATATTGTATTGGTTTTGGAGGCATACAGTATGCTAGAGTTACGGAGTCATAGAAGCTTGCACCAAGGTTCTAGGAAGTCAGTGAGGAAAGATGTTGTATAGCAAGGTCAGATTCCTTTAAGAGAATCCTTGAGAGACCAATGTATGAAGCACTGAAGATAAAAACCAAAATTGGAATGGAGATCCTAGGATGTTGGGAGATGCCAGGAATGAAGGATATCTGCTTAGAAAAGACAGTTATTTACTTAGTGGAGATGGCGCAAGAGAGAAGACACGTGTATTGTATACAAGAGGGCTGTCAGGGCAGGGCTACCCAAACCCAATGGAGCTCAGTCAGTACCACCCTGAGCTCCAAATACATGTAGCTACAGATTTAGTGCTCTCCCTGCAGGGTTTTAAGGTTCCTGCCTTGCTTTTGGTTCCAATTTTCCATGCTGTCCTCCTTTCCTTTAGAATGGGAATGCTTGCTTTGTGCCACTTATATACTGTATATTATATATTGCAAGTGTATAGCTGGTTTTCAATTTTGCAGAAGCTCACATCTAGAAGCTTGCCTTAAGTCTCAGAACAGATTTTGGATGTTTGCAAGTATTAAAACCCTTAAGACTCAGGACTTTTATTTATTTATTATTTATTTATTTATTTATTATAAATGTTTATATTTTTTTTTTTTGGAGAGAGACAGAAAGAGACAGAGAGAAAGGCAGAGGAAGACAGATAGAGATGGGCGCACCAGCAGCCTCTCAGCTGCTGCGTACGAAATCCAGATGTGTGCGCCCCCTTGTGGTCAAGTGCGGCATTGCGCCCTTGCGTCACTTTGCATCTGGCTAAACGTGGGACCTGGAGATTGGAACCGCTGGAGATTGGAACCAGTGTTCTTAGGCTTAGGAGGCAGGTGCCTTAACTGCTAAGCCATCTCTCCAGCCCATGTTTATATTCTCATATCCCCTCTCCCTCATCTTCATTCACTGAGGGCCCTCCTCAAATAACTGTGCTTATCCACTTTAATCCTAGATGCTCTCACTTTTGGCTAGAGAATTTGTTCTATTTGACAGATAGCAGGCAATACTAGAGAGATCCAAGATCCTCAATATGACAAGAAAAGATAGCTGACTGCCAACCACAACGTATGTCATCACTACCATATCTGCAAGGGCAAAGAGACAGTGCAGAGGAAGTCATAAGATTTGCGACTTTTGAAGTGAAAGATATCTTACAAACATTAGGAGATGGGCCCTAATTGGGAGAAGCTGGTTTCTGCGATTAAGCCTTGAGGCAGCGCGACCACTATCCCTTCTAGTTAGAGCTCTCTTCCTATCAGTGTGAAGTAACCAGCCACAAACTCTCACTGTCAGGCACTGAGTTCACCCCAGCTGCATCCGTCTACCACCATGAACTCATCCATGCCTTCACCACCATAAGAGTTGCACCTTTTCAGTCTGTGAGCTAAAATAAATTCTGTATCAAGTTGTTTTTGTCAGGTATTCTGTTATACTGATAAAAGAAGCCACTAAGACAGCGTTGTGATTTACATGTGACATATGTTTAAACACTTGGTTCCCAACTGGGTTGCTGTTTTGGAATATAGTGGAACTTTTAGAAGATGAATCTGAACTAGTAGAAGTGAGGCATTGTGGGCAGGCCTTGAGATTTTATAGCCCAACCCTATTTCGTGCTTTCACTCTCTTGTTCTCTTATTGTGGATTCATTGTGACCAGGCGGCTTCCTATTCCTGCTGCCATGACTTCTCCACCACGATGTACCTTCTGGAACTGTAACCTGAAATAAACACCTTCCTTTCTTAACGGTCACAGCAACAAGTAGTCACTAATATATGCAACAACTAAACTCAATGCATCTATATCAACCATGCACATGTTATAATTTGTTTACTTATTTATTTGAGAGTGACAGAGAGAGAAGGAGAGAGACAGAGAGAATGGGCACACCAGGGCCTCCAGCCACTGCAAACGAACTCCAAATGCTTGTGCCACCTTGTGCATCTGGCTTATGTGAGTACTGGGGAATTGAGCCTCAAACCGGGGTCCTTAGGCCTCACAGGCAAGCACTTAAGTGCTAAGCCATCTCTCCAGCCCCTATGTACATGTTATATACAACATGATGATTCTGTAGACAATTTGCCCACCTTAAGGAAGAGCAACTCTAACCACAAGCAAGTCCTGCCTGGTGCCGTGTTCATGCAGATTGAAGTGTGCTACGAGCTGTAAGGAATACTCGTGAAAAGGTGTATCATAGAATTGTTGAGGTGGTATCCAGGAAAGAGCACATGGTTTCTGTCTGGATTGTGATCAACTTAATAAAGTTTAGGATAGCTTTGCTCCGGTCAAATAATGAGCAGATGTAAAGGACAAGAAGTATTCTGGAGAAATTGATTCTAACACCTGGGAATTTGTCACCACAACAGGAAAATCATTACCTCCGGAGGGTCTGCTTTCTGTACTCAGTAACAGATATGAAGCTTGCTAGTAGAGAGAGCAGGAGAATCCTTAGAGCTTAGTGAGCATACTGCCTTCTAGGTTCACCAGCAGCTAACACTCGTAGAGGCAGAGTGCACGATCTGCACCAGGCTTTGCCATGCATTATTTCTATTAAATCTCATAGCAATCTTTTGAGGTTAGAACCACAGTAACATATTTTATTGGTGAGGAACTGATGCACAGCACAACTGAGAAACTTGTGTGATGTCCCCTAGCTAGCACACAGAGGGGTAGAATTCACAGTTAAGCAGTGGGACCACAAATTTTAAAGGCATCTTCTACTGAGTTCTGTCTCAGGGCAAGTTAGCCTAGGCTACTAGCCTTTCCTTTAATGTGCCAGGTGTTCATGAATTAGGCATGTGGGAGCTGGGATGTAGCTCTGCAACTTTGGCTTTATATCAGAAGCAATCATACCTCTCTGTTGGCTTCCCGGTGGGACCAGTCGTACGCAGGTGTGCTGGGTCCTGAATATTTAAGAGTGGTTGGAAAACACTAGTTTGGTTTCCTACATACATTTGAGAAGCCTTTAGTTTGTGTGCCTTCAAATTATTTTCCAATATAAAAATAACAGTTATCATTAAAATTTTATGCATATGTGTCTAGAATGTAAACATGAGTTATTATCAACCTTGCTCCTCCAAGTAAAATATCGTTAACCCCCTGTTATGTATCTCCTGATGATTTTTATGTTCACATACATATACATTTTAAGTTTTATGAAATGTGTAGCAAACACATATTTCTGGATAATTTATATTTTGGTTACCAAAAGAACATAGAAACAGAAACTCAGTGTTAACTATTCCAGTTAAACAGGGAAAATACTGGTTAATGTATTCCAAAAGAGTATGGAGCTATGAAAGAGGAGAAAGATGGAGCTGAGCCTCAGCATCTCCTGGAATCCAAGCCTGGGACATTCTTCTCTAGTCCCACATTCTCAGAAACCATCAGTGAGACTGATCATTGAAAAGTGAGTTATCTCTATAGAATAGGAAATATTACTACCAGAAATTCCAGGTGGAATTCTAGACAGAAAGAGAGAGAGAGAGAGAGAGAGAGAGAGAGAGATTCTTCACAATTGTACTTCAGAAGGCAAAGCATGACTCAGATGCTTGCAATTTGGGTTACATGTTCATCTGGGCATCATTTAACTGTGAGTAAGGGGATGTGCACACTACATCTACAATATTTTTGTTCCAGTATTTAGTCTTAGAATATTCAATAGTGGCTAAGAGAGAATCACTGCAAATATGCTAGCTTTTATTCAACATTTACAAATGTACTTTGCTTAGCAGTTTCTTTTTAGCATTCACATGACTATTTGTCATTCTCTTTATTAAATAATCTTTACAAGATAAACTGTATTAATTATTTTGAATTTCATATTTGGTTATTATATTAATTATCTCATAAGCTTATTCCTAACTCCTGGACTCTGTTCTTTAGATAATAGCAATGAGAAAATCTTAATTAAATTGTTAATTTATCTGATTTTTTCAGTATTCGGTGGAATAATTTGCATCAGAGGAAAAAAATGCATGAGTGTAGCAAGGGGACTAGCTGGGAAGAAGGGTTTTAGCAGAAGTGGAAGGAGGATAAGAGAGGCTAATGGTAGTGAATATAATCAAAGACAGGCATGAAATTAATAATAAAATATTTTTTACAGAGTGAGCTATACAGCTCCTCTTCTTTCTCATTACTTTAAAATATATGGTATTAATTTGTTCAAGCTCTGACTTGTCTAAGAACATTAACATGTACAGAGAACTCTACTGCCCATGGAAATGTCATATCATTTCATTTCTGCGTTATGTCATTGTAAGATGTTAGTATTTCATCTTAGCATTTAAATTTGGAACCAAAGATATTTACAAACCTTGCTGTAGCCATTTGCCAATGAAGAAAAAGAACATGGCGTAGATGTCACACAGGGATTGTGAAAGCTTGACAATCTATGTGACTGAATTAAGCAACACCAGGGGCATTATTGAGAGGAACCGTTGCATATCTATAAGTGATTGAGTGAGTGAGAGGGGAAACAGTACCAATTGCAGGAAGCACCAGCTCATGAGCTGGCGTACCCAAACTTATTCAATGAAAAAGGAAAAGGAAAAAGACAGTTAAGCACATGAATTTTCTCTCTCAATCACTCTCTCTCTCTCTTTTTAATTAAGTAGAAATTGGTCCTTCTTAATAGGATTGCTGGTATTAACCTTGGGGTTGTAGGTTATGAGTTGTGAGAGCACCCTTTGACCCTTACAATCTTTCTATCCCCTCTTTGAGAACTCCCTGAGCCTTATTAGGTGTGTTTGAAGCCTATTTTAGTGTTGGGCTCACAGCTGCTTCTGGATTTCTGCTTTGGTGTGTTTTGATTATCCGCAGATGTCTGTCTCCGTCACCCTGGTGCCAGTTGTCAGGCTCCCTGTGGAAGCAGCGCTCTTGCTCATGTCACCAATTCCTCTTTGATTTCACCTGGGCCCTGGCTTCTGTGTGAGGGATGTTCTATCTCCTAGCAGAGAGTCCACTGTTTATTTTGGTTGTCCTTGTTTCTTGTTACTTTCTGAAAAAGGAAAACAGTTTCTCCATTGAAGAGTGAGATCAGGATAGGTTAAAGGGGATAAGTGTGAGGCAAACAGACTCTATTGCTGTAGATACCACATGCTGCCAATATGGAATATTAAGATAATAAGCTGAATCTGGAAGGAAGCTAGTTCCCAGATGGTTACCCTGTATAGGGCTGAAACGTGCTACATGAGCTGCTGGGGGAAAATGACCAGCAAGGTTGTAAGTAATCAAGGCGTGACTCCAATGAGCAGTTCCCACTAGTCTTTTGGCCAAAAGTGAGGCTACACCCATCAAAATATCTCTCTCTCTTTCTCTCTCTCTATCTATCTATCTATCTTTCTGTCTTTTTGAACTTTCTACCACAACAACAAGCTGCTCTTGCCGTCAGGCCCACATTGAAAATAATGGGGCTCTAGCCTCTAAATCACAAGCCAAAATAAACCATTCCTCCCTTAAGTTCCTTCCCAGCAGGACCAGCAGGACAGTCCTTAAGGAAAAAGTTACTAACCAGTAATACTATATTAGATTTGACTCCTTTGAGATTTTTGACTGTAAATATATATTTTTCAATCTTTTATATTCAAAGGAAAAATGCTCTATTTTCTGTAATATATATGACATGTTTCAGAAGTCTTTGTGTACCAGGTTTTATGTTACTTATGGAAATTTAGAAACACACACACACACACACACACATATATATATATATATGTGTGTGTATGTATGTATGTATATGTATGTATGTATGTGTATGTATGTATGTATATGTATGTATGTATGTATGTGTGTATGTATGTATGTATGTATGTATGTATGTATGTATGTATATCTCCTTCAAGGACCTTACAAGCTATTTGTATAGACTAGAATAGAAGCAAATTAATAGTGATGCCTCAGCACCTGCATGTGCAAAACTCTGTGGGAGCACAGAAGAACTCATTATGATTTAAGGGGAGCTTTCAGTGTGTTGCTTTAGAATTTAGGTCTAATCTCAGAATGTATTTCTTTAAAATCTTTCAATAGGCTCTTAAGGAAATAGCTAAGGATCTTGAAAGATCTGGACAGCTCACCTGAATTCTTCCACTCTGGTACCTATTGGCTACTTGTGTCAATCCTCCTCTTGTACAAGCACAACTTGTCACTGCTGCTCCCAGTGCTGCCATCGCCTCATATGTTCACTTTATGCTTTTAATCCTTCATTCACTGTCTCTGTCTCAATCCCTCTGCCTCTCCATCTGCCTAATATTCACACTGGCAGCACCTCATTCCAGAGAACTTCTTGAGTCCATCTTAATAAGACAACTCACCATGTTGTAGTAACCTTTGTTGCGACTATGTTGCTTACACAGTCTCCCTTTGTGCCTTCATGAGCATGTAGTACCTTTTTCACTGACCAAGGCATTGCCATCATTAATCGTAGTGCTTAAGGCATAGTAGGATCTCAACACCTGCTTAATTTTTAAAATCACAAGTAAATGATCATGGTGGCAGCAAATGAATGTTTAAGAAAGGTAGATAAAAGTGGGCCATCTGGGGGCAGGTATCATGCTATGAGTGGGAAAAATAAAAAATATCCTATGTTCTAGAGAGTTCTTCAATGACACACCAAAGAGCTCAAAATTTATTCTGTTGGCATCTGGTAATTGCTAAAAGACCTCAAATAGAGGTAATGTTAAATCATTTGGTCCCATGTAATAATACCATTATCAAAATGCAAAGAATATGGCGAAATGAACATTCTGACCAGAGGAAATGAACTCTGATGTAGATGCAGGTAGATGGATGCTGTATAAATATTGAAAAATGGTAAGGGTATTTTCTAACTTAAATAACCTATCGGGTAACCATGCTAAAATACAGAACTGAAATTGGGACTCCACAAACTATAATATGCATCTTTCTCTGGTGTTTGAAAAACAATTATCTTTATATCTTTAATTTCCATGAGAAAGCTGGGCCATAGGGCATTATGATAAAATATGCTTATTCAAGTGACTTCTGAAGACAAGGTGACTTGTGCAGGTTGACTACCCAGAGAAACTAGTGGAGAATATTTTCTAAAACAGCCATTGAAAGCCTCTGGAAATAGTTCCAAGGACCAAGAAAAAATGATGAGACATAAATTTATGAAAATCTGTGAGAGCTCAGTAAGAAAGTGTAATTTCTGCAGAAGCTTAACTCTCAGTTCAGGAAGGTAGAAACCATTCCAAATTTCTGCTCTGGGCAAAAAAGAAATAAAGAAAGACCTCAAAATAGTACAGGTGGAGGGGGTACATCATGTGGTGGGCAGTCAGTTCTTGTCAAATTGATGGATCTTGTATCTCCCCAATATTCTCTGCCATTTGTAATAAAATAAAGCAGATTCTCCAACCAATGGTGAGAGAAGCTGTGGTTAAGGGGGAATAGGCATATAATTTTGAGAGTCATAGAAATACAAAGTCTACAGAGAACTCAACACTAAAGGCAAATGGCTAATATTCCTTCCAAGGATCAAAGTCTGTAAGAGCCACAGGGAGGATAGAAATCTCCTGAGACATAGCCCCCACCCTCCTGAGAGTGACAGAGACCTGAAATACCCCATGGTGAACATCAAGGACCCTACTGAGGAGGGCCTTCAGGGAAATAGAGACTGGAGGTGAAGATGAAGAGATTCTCTCTCTCTCTCTCTCTCTCTCTATATATATATATATATATATATATAATGTTAGAGGTACTGCTTGGACAAAGGAAGTGGTTCAGTGAGAGAGGTATGGGTATGAGAGAGAGAGGGTAAGAGAGATGGGAGAGAACTATGATCAAAATATATTTTTGTACATATATAAAATTTGTCCATCAAAACTTAAAAATCTCTGCTGTAGAGACCTGAAATTAATAGCACCATCCCCCCCCCTACCCCCAGTCTCTTAATCAGACCCTTCTCAGGAGGAGCAGGAAGTCACCATGCCCCCAGCTGTTTGTTGCAGAAGTTAACTCTTTAGTGGCTGTGGCTGAGAAACAGAAGGTTGTTCTTCCACCCAGTCACCACTTACGGGTATGGCAGCTCTATGATGGTGTGGATGCTGAGATACTAAGGCCCTGACCTCTTGCTCTTGCATTCTAGGTGAACATTTCATGGCAGTTGAGAAAAGCTAAGACCACCTCAGGCTGCTTCCCTCACAACTGGGGAAAGACTGTCAGAAGAAAAGCTTGTTCTCCTCCTGCCTCAGAGAGCTCCCTCAGAGAGTTCGCCTGGTCCCGGAGAATCAAACCTTAAAACAACTCCCAGCTTCATTCACTGGAATGGATTTGGTTTTCAATGGAGTACAGTGGAAGTGCTATTGAGTAATTAATTTAACACCTTTTATGGTGAAAGAATAATAACTCCAGCAAATCAGGAATACAAAGGCTTTCTAAAGTTAGATGGTGATGAGTGCACATGTACACAACAAAAAAATTTTAACACATGAATTACATTGGATGTGAATTGTATCTCAGTAAAGCTTTTTTAATGTGAGAAGGTCACTATTGATTATCCTCAGAACCAACAGATTCATTCTTGTTATGATCTTAAAAGGAGTTTTTGTTTTTACTTAGTTCAAATTCCCTATTTAGTCTATATTGCACGTCAGAAAGTTACTGTGTGTCTATTTGTCCAGTGTTTGTAGCTCTTGAAGATGGTTTCCAGGGCTCTGAGAAACTGTGACCAAAGTTAGCATGTTTCTTCCTTTAAATGCATCCTACTGGCATAGTAAGATTGTTGATTTTTTAAAATTATTACTTCTCTGTCTTTTCTATTCTTTCTTATTCTTATTTTCCTTTAGTTTTGTTTTCTTCCTTTTCCCATATTTTCTTTTTCTTCTAGTTAGTGTTTTATTTTCTTTTGTGTTTTGTCTGGCATTGTGTTTTGACTTCAATATAAAGATAAATTTGTCAGCTGCACTTGGAAATGATTTTCTTTTCTGATTTAGATCCAGCTGCTCACTGTGAACAGTAAGTCCATCATGCTGCAGGGCCTTACAGCCATCTCTGCTTAGGAAGGTATACATATTAACAACTCTCAGCTCTTGTGACCAGCACAAAGGACATCTCACTCAAGATGGAATTGGCCCAACACACCCTGCCTGGTAAAGAGACATGACTGTCAGTCTTGGGAAGGTATCTGTGATTTATTTTCTGTAATCAATACTCAGTAAGCCATTTGGGTAACTTACACTAGTGGAAGGATATGTTTGGTTTCCTAGTTAGTCATAGCAGTGTGAAAGGAAGAAAATCCCAAGGCAAATTCTACCAGTTAGGATCATCTGGGCAGTTCTGCCACTTAGCTAGTAAAGAATAAGAGAGGGGGCTGGAGAGATGGCTTAGTGCTTAAGGCACTTGCCTGCAAAGCCAAAGGACCTCAGTTTGATTCCCCAGGATCCATGTAAGCCAGATGCACAAGGGGGCACATGCATCTGGAGTTCGTTTTCAGTGGCTGGAGGCCCTGGTGCACCTATTCTCTCTCTTTCCCTCTCTGACTCTTTCCCTCTCATAAATAAATAAATTAATTAAAGAATAAGGGAGAAACTCTGTTCTTCAAAGCTGAGTGAACACTGTAATGCCTAGCAGTGATGAACACAGCTTGGGCAGTGAGCTGGATTCCTTCCATTGCTGTCCTTTATGAGTTAGTACTAGATTGCTTCCAAAAAATAAAAAAATCTCATTATGGGCATAAATTTGGTTTAGGAGCATGGGGGCTGGCAAGTTTACACTGGTTATCAGGTTACACAGAAACTCAAGAGGCTGTGAGGGCAGGGTTGGAATGGAACATATCCCACCTTCTCTGTTTGTGCATGGAGTGTGGAAACCTGCTCAAAAGGCTTCTCATTCTGAGTTTGCAGCCTGCTGGGGGAGAAAAGTCATCAATGGCCTTAGCCAGCAGAGGACCCTGTAAACTACATGGCTGGCCAACTGGTGCAATGGTGGCATGTCAGTTATGGGGGAAACCAATTATTCTCTGATTGAAATTGAAGCCATCTCATGTCTAGTACTGGAAAGTTAGTAAAAAATCTGTGGCTTAGCCACTGAAAGCTGGAAAAACGCTGCACTGCATGCAGCCCTATGGGAGACAGAAGTCATCAGCAGTGAAAACAGTGGACACTGAAAATTCAAGTTTGGCCATACAGGCCCAATGACTGAACGGGTGTAATAGTGGCATGTCTGCTCTTGGGGTAACCAACTGCTCCATAATTGGACTGAACGCCCTCTCTATGGGAGGGAATACATACCTGGTACTGAAAAACCTAAGCAAAAGTCTATGGTAGGTGAGGTCATGAGCCTTAGGAGTATAAAGCCTGTTCTTGTCTGGTTAAATATATATATTATTCCTACCAAGCTATCCTGAAAGCACTATGCTTAATGTTCATATTCACATATTAATGCTACTCTCACTTCTGGTTAGAGAAACTTCTCTTTTCAGATGGTGATGACCACTGGGATGACCCAAAAGGCAACATAGTGCTGAGAAGAAGGGATGGACAAGTGCCCAGCACTGAAACACCTCTGTCACACCCTCCAAGGCTCAGGGCCCATTGTGGAAGAGGGGCGGATAGAATGGAAGAGCCAAAAGAAGGGTATGACTTCTTACAATGCAACTACCCAGACAGAAATTGGCCTCGATATCCATGACCTTGCAATGCCTAACAATACCTTCGCAAGACCCTCAAAATAGAAGAAAAAGATGCTGACATCAAATTAAAAGAAAAACTAATGGAGAGAGGGAGGGGATATGATGGAGATTGGAGTTCTAAAGTGGAATGGGGGGAGGGGAGGGAAATATCATGTGTTTTTTATATGTAAGTATAGAAGTTGTCAATAAAAAATAATAATTAAAAAAATCTGTGGCTTAGGAGGTCTCTAGCCCTCAGGGGAACCTACTACTATTGTTTGGCTAAATAAATATATATGTCTGCCAAACTGCCCTAAAAATATTTTGTTTATGCCCACATATCAATGCTATTCTCATTTTTGGTTAAAATGTCTTCTCTTTTCAGATGAAACTGATTACTGGGTTGACTCATAACTCATCAAAGCACTGAAAAGAATAAAAGTCTATTGTTAAGCACTGAACTACATCTCTATTGTATCATACCCTCCAAGGCTCAGAGCCCATGCAGAAGAGATGGCAGAAAGAATGTAAGAGCCAAAGGAAGGGGAAGAGTGCTTGGAATGCTGTCTTCCAGACACAAAGTGGCCATTGCACTTATGACCTCACTGCGGCTGACATTGACTACATAAGACCTGAAAATATAAGGGTAATGATGACATCAAAATAGAAGAGTCGGGCTGGAGAGATGGCTTAGTGGTTAAGATACCTGCCTGCTAAGCCTAAGAACCCAGTTCCAATCTCCAGGTCCCACGTTTAGCCAGATGCAAAGTGATGCAAGGGTGCAATGCCACGCTTGCCCACAAGGGGGCATACACATCTGGATTTCATTCACAGCAGCTGAGAGACTGCTGGCTCGCCCATCTCTATGTGTCTCCCTCTCCCTCTCTGTCTGTCTCTCTCCAAAAATAAATAAATAAATAAATAAATAAATAAATAAATAAATAAATAATTTAAAAAGAAGAGACAATAGCTGGAAAAATAAAAGGATTCAGCGAAGGGGGTTTAGGAAAGGGGACAAAGCTTCCCCTTGGAAAGGCTGGGAGGAGATTATGATTAGTGTATGATGTATGTATGTATGGAAATTGTTAATAAAAAGTTAAGCAACCCGTTGTGTAAACTACCCAGCAGCAATCAACCTGATGTGGTGCTCAAACAAGTGCAGTAGTGGCACACAGCCATGGTGGGTTACCAACTGTTCTTGTTTTGTCTAACAGATCCGCTCAGTGGAATGGACCCCATACCTGGAACTGGGAAACAAGTCAGAACCATAACCAAAAATGAGCCCACTCTCCAATATCAAGGTCCCACCAATAGTGGGATGCAAGAGGGCCTACACCCATTTAATTCTCTCTAAAAGAATAATGGTTATCCATGTATCTTGCACTGGCCTCACACTCCATTGGAGAATCTGCTTCTCTTTTTCAGATGGATGTAGAAACTGAGGAGAGAATCAGCCCATGGCATCTCACCAGAGCACCAGCTGAAGCCATAGAATAATTGGGGAAATGAGCAAGAGTGCTGCTTTCTTGGGCCACCTGATATCAGCACAGGGGTGAAGGAAATAGACACAAAAAAACACTCAACTCCTACCTAACCGGAGATCCTGAGACACAGAATCCCAGGACCTCATCACTGAAATAGACCTAAAATGAACCCAACATGGCTTAGGGAAATTCACAGAAGAGGGGGTAGAAAGATTGTTAGAGCCATAAGTTGGATCATTATGCGCAGAGAGACATTGCCTAACCCCCATAACTGATGGCTATCCCCACAATGCAAGACCCACAATCATTGAGGAGGGAGGACAGGGAGAAGGCTAACAATGGTACCATCATGGCTGTATGCACATTATATAGATAACTAATAGAAAATCTAAAAAAAAAAAAAAAAAAAAAAAGAAGTTAAACAAAGTTTTTCTCATTCCAAAATCCACTTTCAAGTCATAAAAGAGCCATGGATAAATTTTGGCCAGGAAGATAAACTCATGTTTTGTGTGCAACCACTCTCTACAAAGAACACAGAAACTGGTTGGTGGGTGCTACCACCAATGAGTTAAACACAGGAAGAAATTTTTAAAAATGAAAAAAAGAAAAGAATCTTGTTGATGGGTCAGAATTACAATGAGGTGATGACAGTTGATAAGGTAAATCTGAGTTTCAGGAGCTAAAAAGAACTTGATTGAACCTGGTACAAAGATATGTAAACCTTAAGATGACAAATAGCAGAGGCAGGGATAAAGTTATTGAGAGGCCAAAGGGCTGTATGATATATGAAATATGAAGGTCATAAGCTTCATGGGGTCTATTATATGTTACCATACGGTACCTGGCATAAATGTTTGCCAGTGACAGTAACATAAATGGATACTAAGGGAAAAACGGCATCTAAAGAGTTTGTATTGCTTACCTAGCCAACTGTATTCAGAGGAAAATAAAGCTTTGCTAAATGCCAAAGTGGTTTTATTTACTTAGAGTTCTGTATGGAGATAGACTCTGTAGAATACATGATGAATAGATTATAGATTAAATATAGATAGATGAAAGATAATGTATGATAGGCAGATAGTTACTAATAAGTGAACACTTATAATTATATAGGTGAGAATTCCATGATATGCCACTTGCAAACTACAGACCCAAGTACGCTGGTAGCATGACTCTGCCCATGTCTATAAGTCCAAGAACAAGCACAGGTAATGGGATAACTATTACTTGTGAATTGTTTAGCACAGGGAAGTGCTACTGTCCAAACTAAATGGAGTCCCGTGCAGCTGAATGATTCCCTGTGCTTGCCTGTCTCATAACTTAGTTTGAGACTGAAGTCCTGTAAACCTAGGAATCTAAGATTCAGAGCCAAAGGCAAGGGAGATTAGTGCTCTGATGCTGTATTAATACCTTCTGTGGCTGGACAGAACAACTGACAAAGATCAGTTTAAGCAAGAAAGGATTTACTTCAGTTTATATTTCCAGGTTACAGGTCAACATGGAAAGGGGAGGAGTGGCAGCAGGAGCTCAGGCCGTGGGTGACCTTCAGCCCACAGTGCAGAAGTAGATGGTGATGAATGCTGGTGCTCAGCCATCCTTCTCTTTATTATGCAGTCCAAACCTGGGACCTGATTAATTCAATTATCCTAGTCAAGATAATCCCACACAGCATGTGAAGAGGCTAAAGTAATCTAGATAATCCCTCAGTGATAATTCTAGGTCCTGTCAAGTTGAGAACAATATAAAATATCACAAATTTTTATAGGAACAGCAAATTTAAAAAGCTATTCCAGCTTCCCAAAAGAGCAGTTTTACCTTTACTCTGAATTTTTGCTCAGTGTAGGCCAGCTATTTTCATGGGGCGCTCGCTCCCAGGCTGAAAGAGGAATTGCCTACTCATTTCCCTAACTCACAAGCCAATTTTCACTATAAATAATCTCCTGGTCATACTCAGAAACAACATTTTACTAGTTCTTTAGGTAACTCTTAATCAGATTAATAACCTACATTTAAGCAGTACAATGTCTCTCAATGAGATTTAGCACTTCTATAGCCTTCAAAATCGTTATCTCCAAAATGCCCAATGGAAGTTAAGCTTTGAAGGACTGCCAGCCTCCCCTAAGGTGACAAGAAGTCTGGAGTGGGCAGCTCTAGGGGGATTAGAGGAGAGGATGAGCCCAGCCAGAAGAAGGTATGCACTGTGGACATTCACAAACACCAATCACAATGTAAGGCAGCACAGAGCAGAGCTGAGCTGAGTTGAGCTGAATTCTTTATGCATGGTCACAAGGTGCTTATATATGGAGTGCCCATGCAGGCATACTCCATAAAATGAGTTCATTTGCATAAGGACTGCTGAATAGCTATATAATAAGCTTCAGCCATTTTGTATGCTTGGCCAGAAGTCAAGCCTATTGAAGGTATATGCCCCTACACTGAAGCAGGATCCAGATGACACTAGTTGCCTGGCTAGGTATTGGTTCTTGTTGAGTGAAACTCCCCAGGCTGGGCAGGTGTGTTTATCTGGGACTCTTCTCCACTTCCCTGACTTCTTGGCTTTCTTCCTCTGCCTCTGTGTAGGAGAGAAGATAATCTGAAGAAATAAAGCCTATATAAATAAAAACACACTCATAGCCTCAGGTCTTGGTTTTAGCTCATCAGGTCTGCTACTTTTTCTTCAAGCTGACTAGAATGGGACTCTTGAGAATTGACTGCATGTTGAATAGTAAATTCATTAGTGACATGTCTTCTGTTTTAAGGGGTCAGATAGAAATTTAAATGTCTGTAGGTCAGATGGATCAAACTCTAATCACTTAGCATTAAGGATGATGTAAGATGACCGGGAAGCATGGAGCAATGGCTGCAAAGACAATAAGTTGCTTTTCTCTGGAATAAGTGAAAGGGAATAAAGTGTTCTCTCTCTCAAGCATAAATGTATTCTGTGTAAGCACTACAATGTTCCAAAGCAAACATATATAACCAAATGCAATAATGCTGCAGGAGTAAAGAGCCTGGATTCCATAGTTCTAGGGTGGCTTAAATATTTCATCTTTTGAGCAACAACAATGAGAAAGGGAGGGTGAAGGCATTGAGTTTAGTTGACATTCAATTTGCTTTCCCTGTCATTTCAATGAGTTATCTTTTGGTGTGGATTCTCAGTCCCACTGTCTTTGTAACACCAGAATCTTGAGCAATGAAAAGGAAAAAGTGGCTTCATTTAGAAAAAAGCAAATATTTCAGCAACAAATATTCTGGATTTACAAATCATTCTACCTTGTTGAAAGCTAACAGACTTGTGTGGCCAGCCCATGAATTATACATTGTTATCTGCTTGTTTCTTCCTCCATTTTTCCCTGGGACTCCCCAAACCATTACCTCTCTAACTTGTTTTCTATAAACCACATATAAGTTCTTTTACTCATTTAATCAATACCCATTCTAATCCATGAAATACAGAATTTTTAAATTGCTTGTAGTTGGCAAATGCATAAGCAGATACATCATGCTAAATTCTCTTATTTTCTGATAGCTGGTAGCTGGTAGAGCTGAGGAAATGTTATTAATGGTGGATGAAATTAGTTTCTGAAGTTTTAGGGAAAAATCCTTGACTCCAGATGTTCCAGGAGGTTAGATTTGGCCCCTCTTCCTAAAACATTAATTAAAGTGAGTAATTATTAAAGCATAGAAAATAGAGTTAATAAATATGGTCACATTGAGAAGAAGAATAGATAAAGAGTCTAGTGACCTTAAGCTCTTCTTCAGGGCAATGATGTAAACTTTAGGAATAAGCAGAGAACGAACTGGGGTGGAATGAGAGGTGTGTATAACTAAGCGGTCTTGGCGAGAGGCACGCTGGTTGATCATTATGTCAGCTCTGACCTTTCAAGGTGGTTTAAGGAAGTCCTTCTACATGATGATCCCCTGTGAGGATTGGTTCTGCTCCGGGGCCACCCTGGCCATCACGAACAATTGCTCTCCTTTGAAAGTGGTCTATTATGTACTGCTCCTGTAGCTCTACCAGCCCTGTTATTCTTGGAACCTGAAATTAATGCCAGAGAGAGTGACTCAACAAAGGGATGAGATACAAAAACAGACCTAGAGAGGGAGGAAATTCAGTGAGTTATGCCTGTGAGTAGTGTCTTCCTTCACTGTTTCTGGAGGAGTAGTCATATGAGCTATGAATTCAAGTGTGAATACACCCTAAGAAGAGAAGAACTGAGCAAAAAAAAAAAAAAAAAAAAAAAAAAAAAAACATCTGGGATTGGTCCATGACATAGAGAATGTGACAGGATTCATGAAAGATAATATAGGATGACAAATTGAGATCTAATTCTGAGAACCCCTAATGAGCTGAAGAAGTTGGTCTTTACTGTAGAGGTGAATTCTGATTATTGATCAACGTGTATTCTAAGTAACCACTCCAGTTGCAAAGAGAGAATTTGTAATGAAAAACTGTTTCTAAATGATCTTACAATATATAAACAAAACAGTGATTTTTTTCCTTTTTTATTTTTGGAGATAGACACAGAGAGACAGAGAGAGAGGGAGAGGGAGAGGGAGAGGGAGAGGGAGACAGATAGAGAATGTGCATGCCAGCAGTCTCTCAGCTGCTGTGAATGAAATCCAGATGTGTGCTCCCCCTTGTGGGCAAGTGTGGCATTGCACCCTTGCGTCACTTTGCATCTGGCTAAACTTGGGACCTGGAGATTGGAACCCTGTTCTTAGGCTTAGCAGGCAGGCGCCTTAACCGCTAAGCCATATCTCCAGCCCTGATTTTTTTTTTTTAATGGAAGTCTTGTGTTATATACTTCAACTACCAAGGCCATTGCTTCTAAAATGAGGACTCATTTTTAGTGACATTAAGTTATAGTTTTCCCCACAACCTAATAGACTATAAGATAACTTTCAATTAGAAAGGGAGGGGAGCCTGGCTTGGTGGTGTACTCCTTTGATCCCAGCACTCAGGAGGCAACCTCACTGTGAGGTTGAGGCCATCCTGAGACTACATAATGAATTTCAGGTTACCTGGGTTACAGTGAGACCCTACCTTGAAAAACAAAGTTAGGGGAAACATTAGGGAATAAGGAAGCTCTGAATATCTTCCAGCCTTTTGAACCTCAAGGCCTGAACATACCGACAAGGCATCAGAGGCTGAGCTCAAACCAAACTCAGACTAAGGAGCTCTGTGTACAGGAAGTATAATTCAGAATTTCAGCCAAACACCAGTCATTTCTCTGCTGAATCTACTTTTTCCACCCTCTGGGAAATCTGTACTTGATATAATTAGGGCCCTGTTCTACATCTCTTGCCCCAGGTAACTGAACCAATGAGAGATACCTTATTTAAAGAAAATCAAGCCATTCAACTTGTCTAGCAAACTTATGACCGCCCAAACCATCACATGTGGACAAGTGTCTCTAGAAACACCATGTAGCTTGTTAGAAATGAAAATTCCAGGTTCTGTCCAAGACTTTCTGAAGCAAGTCCAAGAGTCATTCACTTTCATGCTGTTTTGTAACTGCAACTTTAGACCAGCAAGTCTGACTCTCTTGAGAACTTAAACAAGAAATTTTGAAAGCTATATATTATGAACATACTTGAAAGAAACAGACATACAGAAGATATCTATATTCATGATTGTGTCTATTTACTCGAAAGACCTTTCTTGGCTCTTAAATTTATTTAAATATCTGTTTATTTATCACCTAGCAATACATGCTATGTAATATATTTATATACAAATTAACTCTAAATACTACATGCTATGTATTGCTAGTCAGTCTTATATAAATGCAACTGAACTACAAATCTCTCAACAATTATCTCAGCTTAATGAAAGCAGACAAAATTGTTGTCTGCCTAAGAGTCAAGAAACAGAAAAATGGGGTTGTATTTAACCAAGTTAAGAATTTTTAAGAATGTTTGAGTTTAATAAGTGAAGAAAAAGTGTTCCAAGAAATAGAAAACAAGTAAGGAAGGCTTAATGGTATGTAAGTGCCTTCAGAACCAACACATAGTCTGGTAATGAAGGCTACCTATCGGGGTAGGCAGATAAAAGCTAGTAATGAATTTTGAAATGTTTTGTCTTTAACTCTATTCTGGGGGAGTGATCAGTGTTTAATTGGTTTCTGGCATTGTCCTACCACATGGGCAAATGGGTACCTTGGAGTTGGGAGAGGTTGAAGATAATGGTATCGGACTACTCTTGCTGTCTGACTCCTTGTTTTGTGGCCTCCTGGAAAGCTGCTCCCCAGAAGGCCAGGGCACAAGGTGCATATATAGTGTATGGTTTTTCTTAGACACTATTAGTCAGTTGTGCTTTTTATCTCCTTCTCCTTTATTTATTTTGTTCTTCATTTACCTTAGCCTGAGCTCAGCCATTCTTTTATTTAATGGTATTATCACCTCTTCTGGTCATAATTTATTTTCAAATCTAACTGTGATCATCTTAGCCACTAAGAATGGAAGGACCCTGCAAGCCAACGTGAGTATCCTCTTGACATGTTGAACTGTTCTCTGTGCACATTATCTTTAAGGGTAGACAAAATGCTCCAGGCTCATCATGTACCTGTAGCATCCCAGTTAGAATTCACCCGTTTCTGTACAAAGCTTTGATTCTTCTTTGCAGCATGGCTCCCATTGCCATGGTGGTGCACTTCTATCTGCATGCAGCAAACAGACCTAGGGAAGGCCCATCAGCATGCAGTGATAACTCCACACCTAACATTTCTATAGAGTTCCTTCTAAGAGGCCACTTTCCCTAAGCTCAACTCCCTTCTCCAACTACCACAAAACTTGCTGCTCTTACTTTATAATGCATTTAATCATTTGTGCAATCTTACAAAATCTAGCAATAGTTATAAAATTCCTAACTCATGATGGGAGTGGGGCAAGGATGCCCTCAGATTTGGAACAATTGTGTCTTATGAATTGGCCTACAATTCCATAATATCTTTGCTATTAGTATTTTTATTAGACATCTTTCTGTCTAGTGGTCTTATGTTCAGCATTTGGTGCTGCATTAGTTCAATCACTGATAGGCCAGCTAGAGATGGTTTCCAAGGTAACAATATGCAGCAAGAGTCAGTATGGCCCAGCTCTGTCCACCTGTGGGCAATGAGAACACCGGGGCAGCACCAAAGATGTATTCAGCTCTTCCATTAATCATGATCAATGTTGCTCTAAACTGTAGATGTTTATAGCATGAGACATGTTATAAATTATACTATGAGATCTAAAAACAGGTATTCATTTTCACCTCTTTATTGGAAGAGTCAGGAAGAAACAGAATATTTCTGAAGAAACCCATGTCACAATATACTGAAGAGAGAATTTGGGAACCTTAAGTTTTCTGTAGTAACAATTTGAAAATGTATGCTATGGGCTATCCTCATAAACAGTCATGCCCAGAGTTGGCCATCAGTGTAGGTGTTAAGAGGAGAACGGCCTGACTTCTAAGGTCAGAAGAGATCTGTTCTCACAAGTGGAATAATGTTTTTCTCACATTAGTAAATTCTCGCACATGGAAGAATGGCTTCATTACCTGGAAAGTATTACAAGGCTAGCCTAGTGTCTACTTTGACTCTCTGTTCTCTCTCCCTCTGGTGTGGGCACACACACACACACACACACACACACACACACACACCACAAATAGTCCAATATATATGCATCTCTTCCATGTGAGCCTGCTTGTTTCTTCATTTTCTGCCATAAGGCTGAGCAGATGTTGGTGCTTCTAATATTGGACTTCACAGCCTCTAGAAATATGATCCAAAAATAAAGCCCCTTTTTTTTATAAACAGCTTAGTCTCAGGTACTCTGTTATAGCACTAAGAGAGCACACATACTGTGAGAAATGTTTATAGATATTTCTGCAACAGAGAATCCAGAGTCCCAGGATTGGGTAAAAGATTGATTTTAGTAATCAAGACTTATATTAACTATTACATCATAGAGATAATTTTCCATATTTTTACAATAACTAAAAATAATATGTTGTATGTAGCTCTTGCATGTATAGAATTTATAAGACTACCATTAAGAATTTGAAGGATCATGTGCTAGAGGGATGGCTTAGTAGTTAAGGCATTTGCCTGCAAAGCCAAAGGACCCAGGTTTGATTCCCTAGGACCCATATTAGACAGATGCACCAGGGGGTGCTCGCATCTGGAGTTCGTTTGCAGTGGCTGCAGACCATGGCGTGCCCATTCTCTCTCTCTTTCTCTCGCTCTCTCTCTCTCCCTCTTTCTCTGTTAAATAAATAACTAAATAAATATATTTAAACTGATAATAAAATACTACCTTATAGATTTAAAAAAAGAATTTTAAGGATCACAAACTTTCTTAAAGAAATTATGATTTGGTATGTGGAAATGGCTTAGCATTTAAGGTGTTTGCCTAAGGACCCTGGTTCAATTCCCCAGGACCCATGTAAGCCAGATGCACAAGGGGGCATAGAGTTCATTTGCAGTGGCTAGAGGCCCTGGCATGCCCATTCTCTCTTTCTCTCTATCTACCTCTTTCTCTCCTTCTCTCTCAAATAAATAAATAAAATACTTTTTAAAAATTTTAAAAAAGAAATTATGATTTTATACTGTAGTTAGTGTAAGTTATTCATAATATGTTTTATTCTTTATTCATTCATAATACTTGATTCAGAAACAAATGCTCCCTGATTTATTTGAAAAGGAATCATGAAATATGACCAAAAAGGCATACAATAAACTATCAGATCCTTGCTCTTAGTCATTAAAGTTTAAAAATTTGGGAAAATTTGCAACATCAACAGATTTATTATCTACTATGATGAAATTTTTATAAAGTTATACTTTACATCAATAAATAGCAATTACTTATTACACATTAGAGAACAAAGAAGAGATAACATGCAAAGCTATTAATTCATATTAAGATATTAATAAATATATGCATAAGTTTAAGGTCATTAGAGTTTGAAAAGCAATATTATAAAATATGAACCAAAGAAGTGAGCAGGTCATTGTGAGCAACTAGCAGTAAGTCACTTTATTACTTTTAAAAACTGATAAGTAATTGATTACAGAAAATAAAAAGTCTGTTTACTTTTTCTCTATTAAGATATGCCACTGAATAACCAAACAGAATTTGAGGCATATTTATTTCTGGTGTGAGGAGACTTAAACATGCTAGGAAGACTAGCTAGGAGACTACATAGTGAATTCCAGGTTAGCCTCGGCTAGAGCAAGATCCTCCCTCAAAAAGAAATTACAAATAATACACGGAGAAAATTAATGAAATTGAATTACCCTCTGCAAGTTAAAGAACTATGTCATTATTCTTCAATGGCAGTGGATATAAAAACAGTGTGACAGATGGATTTTATGATGACCCAGGATAGACAAACATACCCTACTTATGAATGTTATGAATTGTTTCCCCCTTACAAACCATCAAACCTGTTAGGTTAAGCCTATCTACTCCAACATTAATATAGATAACACACAGGCATTCTTCAAAAGTACTTTGTTTATACAGTCTATAATCTCTACAGCAAGATCTTCTTTTCAAAGTATATAAAGCATAGAGCAATATAAATGAAGAGGAACACCTACACATAGACAGAAGAGGGCTCGAGAGATGGCTCTGTGGTTAAGGGCACACTTCGGAACAAGCCTGAGGGCCTCAGAGGCCCCAGACTGCTCCAGTTCAAATCTACAGAACTCACATAATCATTGGACATGGCCATACATGCCCACAGCCCCAGTAGTGTAGAAAGCAGAGGCATGGGGATAAGCAGAGCTCACAAATAAGGCAAACAAGAGCAGGTGAAAGAGCAATGGAGATGAACGTCCAAAGTTCTACCTTGTTCACAAACATGACTGTGTGAGGTGTCATGTGGGCACATACAATACACACACACACACACACACACACACACACACAAAAGCAAAAGAGCCAGGGACTGGAAAGATGACTTAGCAGTTAAGGTGCTTGCCTGCAAAGCCAAAGGACCCTGGTTCAACTCCCCAGGACCCTTGTAAGCCAGATGCAAGGTGGCACATGCATCTGGAGTTTGTTTGCAGTGGCTGGAAGCCATGGCATGCCCATTTTCTCTCTCTCTCTGCCTCTTTCCCTCTCTCAAATAAGAAAGAAAGAAAGAAAGAAAGGAAAAGAAAAGAAAAGAAAAGAAAAGAGAAGAGAAGAAAAGAAAAGAAAAAAGAAAAGAAAAGAAAAGAAAAGGAAAAGAGCCATACATAAGTACTGTAGCAGACAGCTTCAGGTTCGCAGAGATGAACTTCCAGACCAGGCACAGTTATGGAGGAAGGGATATTATTTATTGAAGCTTACAGATCCAGGGGAAGTTCCATAATGGCAGGAGAAGCGGCCTGCCTTCACAGGACCAGGCAAGAGAGCAAAGCCCCCAGTCACCCAGCACACAGAGCAAAGCTACAGTCAAGCCACAGTACTCTTCAGGAACTCCTATTAGGCTCACTTTACATATCTTTACAATGGAATCTCAAACCATCACCATCACCACACCTTAAGAGCAGCCCCCAGTGACATTGCCTCTAGCAAGGTGATTGCAGATGCAAACTATAAACTAATAAAACACTGAATATATTGGGGGCCAAATATTCAAACTACCACAGGAACATTTGTGTGTGTGTGTGTGTGTGTGTGTGTGTGTGTGTGTAAGGGTAAGTGCATGTGTGTTCTTATTCATTTGGGTATGGGTGTACCTGTCTGTGATGGAGTGTAAACATAAGTGTGTGCATGTGGAGACCAAGGACAACCTCAAGTGCTCTTCCTCAGTTCCCATGTGCCTTTTTTTTTTTTTTCCGTTTGAGACAGGGTCTCTCACCGGCTTGCAACTGGCCAAGCTAGCTAGACTATCTGGCCACTGAGTCCCAGGGATCCATCTGTCCCAACCTTTACAATGCTGGGATTTAAAGCTCATGCATCTATGCCTAAAACTTTTATGTGCATTCTGGAAATTAAACTAAATTTTTTTAACATTAAGCCATTTTTTTTTTTTTTTTTTTTTTGGAGAGACACAGAGAGAGACAGACAGAGAGGTAGAGGGAGACAGATAGAGAATGGGTATGCCAGCACCTCTGCTGTGAACGAACTCCAGATGTATGCAACCCCTTGTGGGCAAGTGTGGCATTGTGCCCTTGAGTCACTTTGCATATGGCTAAAAGTGGGACCTGGAGATTGGAACCCAGTTCTTAGGCTTAGCAGGCAGGCGCCTTAACCACTAAGCCATCTCTCTAGCCCAAACCATGCTTTAAAAAAAAAGTACACTACTGACTGATCTATCTTTCCAACAACCAAGAGCTTTCTTTAGAGTTTACCAAAAGAAGAGGCAGAAAAAATAACAATCCTGAGGCCAGCCTAAGCTATACAGCAAGACAAAACAAAGCAAAACAAGAACTACATTAACAAATAAAAATAATTTTTGGTAGTTAGATTTGATTCAAACTATTGAATTATGATTATAGTCAATTGGAGGAATTTACTGATTTTGTAATAACTAAGGGCTTGCTTTTAGTGCAATGGAAGTCTTAATAGGTTTAAAAATATTTTTATCTTTTGTAGACATAAGCATAGATGAAATGATATATTGGGAATTAACCTCAAAGTAATTTGGAAGGGAAAATCTAGCTGGCTGGAGAGAAAAAGCAACCATAAGTTGTTATTAGAGAACTAGGATATGTATATGGGACTTTTGTTTAATGAAAACACATTTTTTTTTTTTTGGTTGTTGTTGTTTTTTCTTGCTTTTAGTTGAGGCTGACCTGGAATTCAGCAAGTAGTTTCAGGCTGGTCTCAAGTCCAAGGTACTCCTCCCAAGTGCTGGGATTAAAGGCATGTGCCACCACAACCGGATGGAAAACATATTTTTAAACATAAAGAATAAAACATGATTGAAAATGATTTGAAATGATCACATTCCATGGGGAAGAACAGGAAATACCCTTGATCTTCCTGACACAAAGAAAGCATGTCTTCTGTGATGTACAAATAGGGTGAGAGTTGTCACTGCATCATTCAGCCAACAATGCTCTCCTCTACATGTTACTGAGGACATCGTAGCTACAATGCCACCAGGGATATCATAACTACCATACCGAAGCAGGTACTCAGTGGACAACTCAGACCTTGCATAAATCCAATCCATGGAGAACTGCCAGTGCAATAGAGAATATTCCCAAGCATGGTAGGCTAATTGGGCTGCTTGACAAATTTAGAATGTGTATAAAAATATCAAGTCAGGATAGAATGCTCATGTGGCACTGGTTGGTGGAGAGCTGGGTAGAAAGCCACCCCTCTGAGCTCACTGAATTCAAGTGTTTGGCAGATAGTCTTGGTCAGCAAGCCAGAGAACCATGAAACAAGCTGGAAGGTATCTGCACCACTCAGATGCTTCTGTCTCCTGCATGGTGACTTCCAAACACCATGAATGCTATCTTCACTTGTCCCTTCCAATTTCCACATAAGTTAGACTACTGGGAAGCTATAATAGGGAACCGTAATGAAAATCTAGTTTCTAACATTAGCAAAAAAAAAAAAAAAAGAAAAAAAAGAAAGAAAAAAGAAAGCTATCACAATCCATCTCCCACTTTATATTTTATTGCCCTGTCAAAGGACTCTTCTCTTCAGTTAAAGTGAACTACACAACAACTCGAAATACTGAAAAACAGTAAAATACAAAGGCTATAAATAAAAACTTATATGATGCTTAGGCACAGTGGTTATATAGTTCCAACACTCCGGAGGCTGAGAAGCACTTGAGTCCATGGGTTCAAGACCACCTTGAGCAATATAACAAGACAATCTAAGAAAAAGAAAAAGACTTCTAGGTAGAATGGCAGATTAGAAGCTGTACCTGACAGAGCATGTAAAAGAGGTTAAAATGCAATAGATCAGAATATATTTGTAAAAAGACCTAAAGAAAATTGGTCAGCTGAGGTGGGAATTTCTCTGCCAAGCAGAAGCTGTGCTGACATGGCACTGAGCCATAGTTCTGTTCTCTCTGTTCTGCCAACAAGTGTCAGCTGTGGCCACCAATAAATTATTCCAATGAGCAGTACTGCACTGTAAGACCTGGAGCGAGACAGTTGAAGCTGTAAAAAGGACAGTCAAAGGCTGCATTTGGCATGCACAGAGAGTGAGCTGGAGCAAGGTATATGCTACAGCGAGTTGCATTGTGTGGCCCAGGAATCGGAATCTGAGACCTGTAGATGTTAGTCAGAATAAATGAGTCCTCCCGCATACATGCACTGCTCCATCCGTCCCAGTTTTAGGTAGAGTTACGTAGGATCACCAGTGATGTGCTGTACATCCCAGTGAAGTTTCTGGATGGCACACAAAGTTCTGTAGGAGGCTGTGCCTTCACCACTTCAGAGCTTCCATCACAGGAAGCCCTCCGTGTGGAAATTTTTGATGCCTAAATCATTAAAGGCAATACTGCAATGTCCATGCATGTGGGGAAGGATCACAGAAATCCTCATTTGGAGGGAAAGACTGATTTAACTTTTCTGAGTTCCTGAGAAGAGCAGTCCTTCCACTGATGTGTGGATGAGCTGAGTACCTGTGCTTGTGGCTTCAGTGCTCTGACGCACAGCTACAAACCCAGCCCCTAGCTAGTGTCACTTGTCCATGTTACCATATGAGCTGTTGAGGATTTATGCACATGGCTCAGAGTCCACTGCTTGTATTAGTTACACCACGTTTTGATGGCTACAACCTAAAGTGGGATAAAAAAAAAAGGCATTGCTAGACTCTGTTTATAAGCTGTCTACCAGTAAGCAATTTCAAGTGTTCTCACAAGGTGGGCAATGAAGCCTTTCCCACAGTCTTTGTGTTTTTTTTTTCTTTCTTTTTTTTGAGTTATTTAATCCCTTTACAAGGAACTGTAACAGATGAAGGCTTGCCCATACTTATTATGTTTGAATTATTATATTCTGTCCATGTAGATCATACACACATCACAAAGTTACTCGGCATGAAGGCTTTCATGCATTTCCCACATTCAGGATTTTCCTCAGGCGTGAGTCCTTTCCGTGTTCTGGAGAGGTACTGGGCAGCAGAAATGCTTTCTCACATTCCTAGCGTCCATACGCTTCTCTCCGTGGTGCCGTCTGTTTTTATGTAGCTGAAACTGGAACTGCTACAGAATTGTCCCCATTCTTGATGTTCATAGGTTTTCTCTAAAGGTGAGTTATTTTGTGACTTTTAAAGTAGCTGTGGCAGTGGAAGACTTTCCCACAAGCCGACCATTCTTAGGTCTTAGTGATTCACCATTGGTTGCATTTGCACCTCTTCTCTCCAAGTGTGAGAGTATAACTTCATATGTTATTGAAACATTCTCTAATGTAAAAATAAACAAATGTACAAGGTGAAGCGAATATGAAGTTCTCATTTTGTAGATATAGTAAAGGAGAGATTTCAACCTTACATTTCCCTTAATGTGAACAAAAATTGCTACTTTGATATGCTTCAAAAATATTCTTTTTGCATGTATCTGGAATTTATAGCATACAGGACTTTAGTGACATTTGCTTTTTCTTTGTCCCTTTATCAGAAAACTGTAAAAGGCTGGGTAAGGTTGTGCATGCCCACAATCCCAGTATTCAGAAGTTCACTAGTGGAGGCAGCCTGCACTCCATAGTAGTGAGATGCTGTATTTAAAATAAAGGTATTATTTTGTGGGTTTTTAAAATTATAATCATGTTCATATGTGATTTATTTTATGAAAATGCTTATATATCTCAGTTTCTGCCTCTTTGAAAAAAAGTATATTCTTTTTTTTTTTTTTTTTTTTTGGTTTTTCAAGGTAGGGTTTCACTCTAGTCCAGGATGACCTGGAATTCACTATGTAGTCTCAGGGTGGCCTTGAACACAAAGTGATCCTCCTACCTCTGCCTCCCAAGTGCTGGAATTAAAGGCATGTGCCACCACACCCAGCTATACCATAATTGTTAATTGGCTACTCTTTTTTTAAATATAACTAAAAACAATTATTTTTCTCCAAAACAATAAACCATGATAATTTCCTCCCCCACTTTCCCCTTCACAAATCCACACTCTATCATATCCCCTCCCTCTCTCCATTAGTCTCTCTTTTATATTGATGCTATCATCCTTTCCTCCTATGATGAGGGTCTTGTGAAGGTATTGCTAGGCACTGTGAGGTCATGGATATCAAGGCCAATTTCTCTCTGGTTGATTGCCTTGTGAGCAGTCCTACCCTTCCTTCAGTTCTTACATTCTTTCCGCCAACTCTTAGGTAAGGGACCCTGAGCCTTGGAGGGTGTGATAGAGATCTTTCAGTGATGAACATTCCTCTGTCACAGCTTCTCATCACTATGGTGCCTTTGGGTCATCCCAGTGGTCACCACCATCTGAAAAGGGAAGCTGTTCTAACCAAAAGTGAGAGTAGGGTAGTATTAACATATGAATATGAACATTAAGTAAATTGCCTACAGGGCAGTTTGGTGATCATAATATATGAATTTGGTCAGGCAAGAGCAGGAGTTACACTCCTAATGCTCATGACCTCCCCAACCATAGGCTTTTGATTAGGATTTCAGTACCAGGCATGTACTCCTTCCCATAGAGCCAGTCTCCAATCCAATTAGAGAGCAGTTGGTTTCCCCCATAACAGACATTCCATTATTGCACTAGTTGGCTCATTTGGTCTGGATGGCCAAATTTGAGGCTTGCAGTGTCCACTGTTTACAACACTGATGGCTTCTGCCTCTCATAAGGCTGCATGCAGTCCAGATTTTTCCAGCTTTCTGTCAGCTGGTCTACAAAGAGGAGGTTTTCAGCTCAGCCACAGTTTGATTTCATGGTGACCTTGCAGCCCAGGCATGTAAAGTCTTCAGCAATAGGGTCTGTAGCAGACAGCTTCAGGTTCACTGAGATGAACTTCCAGACCAGGCACAGTTATGGAGGAAGGGATATTATTTATTGAAGCTTACAGATACAGGGGAAGTTCCATAAGGGCAGGAGAAGTGGCCTGCTCGCACAGGACCAGGCAAGAGAGACAAAAAATCCAACCAGGCACTCAGCACACGGAGCAAAATTACAGCCAAAAGACCAGCACACTTCCGGAACTTCTATTAGGCACACTTTGCATATCTTTACAATGGAATCTCAAACCCACCACCACAACTTAAGACTGGCCCCCAGTGACATTGCCTCTAGCAAGGTGATTGCAGATACAAACTATAAATTAATAAAACACTGAATATATTGGGGGCCATATATTCAAACTACCACAGCGTCTTACCATAAATTTTTGGTGGGAAAACAAGAGCCTTGACAATAGCCTGTAATGTTTTGGGGACATCAAGAACCACCCTGGCCAACAACTCACTGGAAGGTATCCCATCCCTGGCACTGAACTTTTTCTAGTAACAGTCTATGGCTTCTGGGTGTGCCATTATCGAAAAAAAGTAGGTTATCATGTGGCTTATTCACAATGTCCTGAATTTTGAGTCCTTTCCATGTTTATCCTCCCCCCACACTCCTCATATATCCCAGTCTCATATATCACAGGCTGACCTTAACTCATTATATAGCTGAGAGTGGCCTTGAACTTCTAATCTTCATGTCTCCACCTCTCAATTGCTAGGATTATAGGTATGTACCATCATGCCCAGTTTATAAGGCTCTAGGGCTTGAATTTGGGCTTTTGTGCATGCTAGGCAAGCCCTCTACTAGTTACATCCCCAGCCCAGGCTTTTTCTTTCTAATATGAGAAGAAAGATGACTTTCTGCTTTTGTTGTTTTCCTTTCTGTTTTTTGAGAAAGGGCCTTGCTGTGTAACTCAGGCTAGCCTTCAATTTGTTTTAACCGCCTACCTGCTGTGATTACAAGCTTGTAACAACATGGAGGTAGAATAATGGCTTTCTTGAAATGACTTTTGCTTTTCTCAAATGTGTAATAAATGATCTCAAACATATCAACTAATGTGTGTAAATCATTAAGGTTATCATCAGCATGTAGCTGTGGTGGCATATCCCTGCATACATGTAACCTTAACTAGATAGGCTGAGGAAGGAGAATTGTGAGTTAGAGACCAGCCTGGTCTACATGGTGAACTCCTACTTCAAAAAATAAATTAAAGTAAAAATAGAAATAAAATTACACATATATCATTATCATAATAAAAAATACTAACCACTCAATTAAGGAATAAAATAGTGTCTTTGAAGGTTCCAGTATATTTTTAGCAACCATATGATGCAATCTCTTGTTTTGTTGTTGTTTGATTATAGACTTTGTTAATGTTTATTAAAAGTGACGTTTTAAAGTCTGGGGATATTGCTGAGTAGTAGGTAAATTGTTTGTCATATAAGCCTGAGGACATGAGTTCAAATTACCAGCATCCATATAAAATGCCAGATACATGGTACAAGTGCTGGAGAGGCAGAAACATGAGAAACCCTAGGGTTTTTGGCATCTTCACTTGTCTAGACAAACTGATGAGATCTGTGTTCAATGAAAGGGACCTTGTCTCATAAATATAATGTAAAGAAAGAATAGAGGAAAACATCTGATATTGATCTCTGGCCTCCACATTCATGTGTATGCACATCATGCTAGTGTGAATGAGACATCACCCCTGTGTTTTCAATGCTTGGTTCCCCACTTTTTTTTTTTTTTTTGGTAACACATTTTGGAGATGGAGCCTTGCTGGAAGAGGTGTGTTACTGAAGATGTGTTACTTGGCCTGTGATAACCATAGAACTCCCCCATGCCAGAGCTACTTCACCCAGATACGTGACCGCTTCCTACTTATGCCATGCTCTTCATGCCATGACAATGCTCTCCTCAAGACTATACGCTAAAATAAATCCTTATCTCCTGTCAAGTGCTTTCAGTTGGGAATTTTGTCCTAGCAATGAAAGGTATCTATAACACTCGTGCACATACACACATCCCATACCCCCAAAATACATACAGGCACACCATGTACACATATGCAAAAATATATCAAACTTATTTTTTTAAAAAATATTTTAAAATAATATTTTAAAATATTGAAAACAGGGCTGAAGAGAAGGCTTAGTGATTAAGGCACATGCCTGTAAAGCCTAAGGACCGTGGTTCTATTCCCCAGGTCCCACATAGGCCAGAAGCACAAGGGGGTGCACACATCTGGAGTTCATTTGCAGTGGCTGGAGGCCCCAGTGTGTGCATTCTCACTCTCCCTCTCTCTCCTTCCCTCTCTCTGTCTCTAATAAGTAAAAATAAAATATTGAAAACAATAAAGAATAAAATGAATAATTTTAATGCCAAGCAGTGAACACTTAATCTTTTGTGCATTTCCAGGTTTATTTTGGGGTAGATAGGATTAAGTTTATCAAATATAATCATACTTTTTTAGCTTGAGCTTTAAAATGGTTATGAATAATTTTCTATTGCCCAATGTCAAATATCAAATATTATATATCTTGTGACAGTTTTTAATTATTTTTATGAGAGAGTTTTGATAGTTAAAGTGTAAATTGATGGGTATAAATTTTTAGTAACTATTTTTTAAATTTTTTGATTGACAACTTCTACACTTACAGACAATAAAGCATGATACTTCCCTCCCCTCCCCCACTTCCCCTTCACAACCCCACTCTCCATCATATCCCCTCCCTCTCTCCATTAGTCTCTCTTTTATTTTGATGTCATTGTCTTTTTCTCCTATAATGAGGGTCTTGTGAAGGTAGTGCTAGGCACTGTGAGGTCATGGATATTGAGGCCAATTTCGTCTGGACAGTTGCATTGTAAGGAGTCGTACCCTTCCTTTGGCTCTTACATTCTTTCTGCCACCTCTTCCTCAATGGACCCTGAGCCTTGGAGGGTGTGATAGAGATGTTTCAGTGCTGAGAACTCCTCCGTCCCTTCTCAGCACTATGTTGGCTTTTGGGTCATCCCAGTAGTCATCACCATCTAAAAAGAGAAGCTTCTCTAACCAGAAGTGAGAGTAGCATTAATACATAAATATGAACTTTAAGTGTAGTGCTTTCAAGGCAGTTTGGATAGAATAATATATGCATTTAGCCAGACAATAGCAAGCTTAATACCCCTAAGGCTCATGATCTCCCTTGCCTAACTAAGTATTTTTAAATAGGTTTCAGAGATGTGGAACAATGTATAATTTCTTTTAAAAAAATTAACCTATATTTATTTCAGCTTATTGGCTTCTGTTATTTCTGTGAATCTACAAATTTTGCACAGTGCAGATGATATGAACATTTTGCCTATTTTTTAAAGTTAATTGTGAACTTTACCGTGTGAACATATTGCATATTGGTCATATTCCTGATTGGGTTATACTCTTATGTTCTCTCTCCTTCACCCTTGTTCAACTGAGGGTCCTCTTAAGCTGGGTTATAAATGTTCACTGTGGGGGAGGCAGAGGTAGGAGGATTGCCATGAGTTCAAAGCCACCCTGAGACTACAAAGTGAATACCAGGTCAGCCTAGGCTATGGTGAGACTGTACCTCAAAATAAAAAAATAAATTAATTAATTAATTAAATAAATAAATAAATAAATATTCCCTGTGAGTTCATGAATGGCACCGTCACTCTCTGTGGGGGAAACACTGCCTTAGGACACTCCTCCCGACCCTATGACTCTTCGATTCCTTCCCCCATCTTCTGCAATGTTCCCTGAGCCTTGGAAGGTGTGTCATAAGTCTTCTTTAGTGTTGAGCTCTCAGCAGCCTCTGATTTTCTGTTTTGATGAGTTTTGAGTCTCTGTAGTATCTATTGCCTTCTCCCTGGAGGAGGTTCTCAAGCTAGCAGTGAGAGAAACACCTACATTTAATTGGTCACTTCCTCTGCAATGTTTCCTGGGCCCTGGCACATGTGATCGAGTTGACTAGTCCTGTGCTAGGCAGTTGACTTTCTTTCCCTGTTCTGTGGATGTATCAATCTTTTTAAAATATTTATTTATTTATTTATTTATTTATTTATTTATTTATTTGAAAGAGAGAAAAATACAGAACTAGACAGGTAGAAAGAGAGAATGGGTGCTCCAGGGCCTCCAGCTACTGCAAACAAACTCCAGATGTGTATGCCCCCTTGTGCTTCTGGCTTACATGGGTCCTGAGGAGTCCAACCTCACAGGCAAGCACCTTAGCTGCTAAGCCATCTTTCCAGCCCTATAATATACTTTTTAATGATTTTTAATTTTTTTTGATTTATTTTTATTTTTATTTTTTATTGACACCTTCTATACTTACAGTCAATAAACCATGATATTTCCCTCCCCTCCCCCATTCCCCTTCAGAACTCCACTCTCCATCATATCCCTTCCCTTTCTCCATTAGTCTTTCTTTTAATTTGATGTCATTTTCTTTTTCCCCTATTATGAAGGTCTTGTGAAGGTATTGCTAGTGAAGTCATGGATATTGAGGCCAATTTCTGTCTGGACAGTTGCATTGTAAGGGGTCATCCCCTTCCTTTGCCTCTTACACTCTTTCCACCCCCTTTTCCCCAATGGACCCTGAGGCTTGGAGGGTGTGATAGGGATGTTTCAGTGCTGGACACTCCTCCGTCCCTTCTTCTCAGCACTCTGTTGCCTTTCGGGTCATCCCAGTGGTCATCGCCATCTGAAAAGAGAAGCTTCTCTAACCAGAAGTGAGAATAGCATTAATATGTGAATATGAACATTAAGAGTAGTGCTTTCAGGACAGTTTGATGGGAATAATATATACTTTTAGCCAGACAAGAGCAGGCTTTATACTCCTAAGGCTCATGACCTTCCCTGCCATAGTCCTTTGATCAGATTTTTCAGTACCAGGCATGTATTCCCTCCCATAGAGCAGGCATTCAGTCCAATTAGAGAGCAGTTGGTTTGTCCAAGAGCAGACATGCCACTATTGCACCCATTTGGTCATTTGGCCTGTGTGGCTAAACTTTTCACCACTGATAATTTCTGTCTCTCATACGGCTGCATGCAGTGCAGCTTTTTCCAGCTTTCAGTTGGCTGGTCTACAGGGAGAAGGTTTTCTGCTCAACACCAGCTTGATTTTTCAGTGACCTTGCTGCTCAGGCAAGTGGGGTCTTCAGAAATAGGGTCTTACCACCTGTTTCTCAAGGGAAACCAAGGGCCTTGGCAATAGCCTGTAATATTTTGGAGGCAACTTCCCTGACCAACAACTCATTGGAAGGTATCCCACCCCTGGCACTGAAAATTTTCTAGTACCAATCTATGGCTTCTGGATGTGCCATTATTCATAAAAGTAGGTTTACATAAGTCTTATTCAGAATATCTTGAATTTTGATTGACCCTCCCCCTGCCTTTCTTTAAAGAGAATGAGCATGTTAGCATGGGCATACCAGGGCCTGGTGCCTTTGCAAACAAACGCCAAACACATGCACAGCTTTGTGTATCTGGCTTTATGTGGATAACGGAGAATTAAACCCAGGCCCTCAGGCTTTGCAAGCAAGCACCTTTTACCTCTGAGCCATCTCTCTAGCCTATTTTTTTAAAATGATCTTTAAAAATCACCCTTTGAAACAGTCACACTGTTTCCCTCCTCTGTTATAGACAGATACAATATTGCCTATTTTTGTTTTTTTGTTTGTTGGTACCTGTACTTTTAACTAACATTCTTAAAATTCACAGTTACTAAATTATTTTCTAAAAGTTAGGCAGTGAGAGTAACAGTGAAAAATCAATTAAAGTCTTTGTTCTCAATGGGGTAGTGAATTGCTTCAGACATGATAGTGGAAGGAGGCTGATGTGGAGCTGTTTTATGTCAGACGTTACAATGTCAGCTGAAATTTTCACAGAAAATAACTAAGCACATAAACTGTACTTCCACGGCATCCATACCATTCATTATTCTTGTTTCAGTTAACCTTTCATCGTTCTATTTTTTTTTCTTAATCTGACATTTTGAGCACTGCAGAACAAAGTTAAAATGACAGATATTTATTAAGTGCATGGCATGTGCAGCTAATAGGGACAGGGCATTTTGCATTTATAGCTGCAGCTGCCACAAAGGGATTCTGCTGATAGTGGGTGGCGTTGATGGGGAAGAAAGAAGACAGAAGAGAAATTTGATTTGCGAAAATGTACAAATTCAATAAAGAGCATTTGTAAAGCCAAATAGGAAATACATTTAGATTTTCTTCATATTTAAGTTGTTTTTGTGACACCATTATCAACTGTAGCAGCAGGAGGAGGTCAAGAAAAAGCTCACCTCGGGATGCCAAAAAGGTTTCAAGAAGTGGGAATTTAAGATAATATGGCCAGGGAGTTTGGAAATGTGTATGGGGGAAACTACTGGCCTGGTTTTTATGACCTTGCATTTTAAATATTTTATTGTGCCAACTATTTTGTAATCTTTTCTGTATACACTATCTTAATAGTGCAAAGCACACTGAATGCTTGGCATGTAAAAACTATGGAGGGATATTATTCAAGTTTATAGTCCAGCCAATATTTCAAAATTTTCTGTTCATACCAGGATCTGGAGTCTTGCTTCTTCCATGAATACATCACATCATGGCCCATTTACCCCGGCCAGATATGCCAATCAGCCATCTTTTTTCACATCTACTTTCCGAAACAGAGCTAGGCTTGTGTTCACTAATGAATACAATGGAAGATATACATGCTTTTAAAAATCAAAATACATAATCATCTTCATAGACATCGAAAGGACTTTTGATAAAGTTCAATATATCTTCATGATAAAAGTTCTGAAGAAACTAGGTGTAGAAGGAACACATTTGAATATGGTAAAGGCTAGGTATTTTTTTTTTTTTTTTTAGAGGATGACAGACAACACACAGGAAAAAATCGGCTAGAATCTGTGAGGGGAAAACAGGGGTAGTTGGATAACAGCTATTCCAAGAAGTGATGGCAGAAATCTCTAATTTCAGCACCAAAGTAAAATAAGAAATTTTGCAGAACAGCACAGAAGGAGAGACGGTCCTAAGTCTGTTTCTTAGAGCTTAGCCTCCTCCTTGGGGAGTGGGAGGAAGTGCAAACTACAGATGGCCAGAAACAGTGCTTATGACAGAGCCTCAGAAAACAGCAGTGCGTGAGAGAGAGATATAAAAGCCATGTGTAATGGCTTACCAGCAGGGAGGGAGGCTGTAGAAGAAAACCTCTCAGCAGCAAAGTGATAAGCCATTGTAAATGACTCTTGATAAATCAGTGCCTTGGTGACCCAAGAGGAAAATGACCCTTCCTCAACCACATATGCCAACCCACATGCTGGTGGAACCCAGAACAAGCATGAAGGGAATGCACTCTGACACCTGGCATGCAAGTGACCTCCAGACAGCAGGTGGGAATCCTTGAGCCATAAGTGAGCAGTATTCAGCATGTTGGAAACCTGTTCTGAGCCACCGTTTAGACTGGAACACATCCCTGAACACATGCCTTGTCATCAGGAAGGACACCCAGGAACATGACCAGCACTGACCACCTAGCCCGTGACAGACCTCTCCGAGATGTAATTGGCATCTGTGAGTCAGTGAATAAGTTTTAGGAGGCAAAACTGGAAGCGGTATCCAGGGAAGAGACCATTTTCAGATGCTTCAAGTCCCACCCATATCTCCTTCCTTTTCTACGTCTATAATTTAATAGCTAATATCAATTTAGCAGGCAAGTCCTGCTCTGTTCTCATTTTCTCCTTTCTTTCTTTTGTCTTTTTTTCTTTTCCTTTTCATCAACTAATTCAAAGACTTCAGGCTACCAGAAAGCAAAGTGTCTGCCTGCCTCAACCTCCTCACAGCTGAAATTGTCTTGGGAAGTACCTGATTTCTTTTATTTACTTTTATCTTTTACTTACTTTTTAAACTTTATTTCATTTTTTTAAAATTTAAGAACAGAAATCACATGATCACCTCAGTAGATGCACAAAATCCCTTGACAAAATCCAACATTACTTTATGATTTAAAAAAAAAAAAAAAAGACTGATGGGACTGGATAAAGAGCATATTTCAAGAAAATAAAGAGTATATATAATCTCAAACCCATAGTCACCATCCTTCTGAATACAGAAAAACTAGAAGCATATTCACTAAGATCCGGAACAAGCCAAGGGTGTCCACTCTCTACACTTCTGTTCAGAATAGTACTTGACATCTTAGCTAAAACAACAAGACAAGGGAAAGAAGTAAAAGAGAGATACAAATTGAAAAGGAAGAAGTCAAGCTATCCTTACTTGCAGATGTTACAATGCTACATATAACAGGCCATAAAGATTCCATTAGAAAACTCCTTAAGCTGCTAAATACGTTCAGCAAAGTGGAAGGATATACACAAATTAACACAGACAAAAATGAAGAGCCTTCTTATATTCCAGTGACAAGCATACTGAGATGGCATCATACCCCAAAGATTACTGCAGCACTCTTCCTGACAGCCAAGTTATAGGTTAAGTCTTGGTGTCCATGAAGAGAAGAATGGATAAAGACAGCGTGCCATATATGCATAGTGGTGCTGTGGTAGTCCCCCAATATATTCAGTGTTTTATTAGTTATAGTTTGCATCTGCAATCACCTGGCTAGAGACAATGTCACTGGGGGCCGGTCTTAAGGTGTTAATGGTGGGTTTGAGATTCCATTGTAAAGATATGCAAATGTGCCTGGCAGGAGTTCCTGAAGTGTGCTGTGTGACCTTTTGGCTGTCGTTTTGCTCTGTGTGCTGTGGTGGCTGGTTGGCTTTCTCTCTCTCTGTTTGGCCCTATGAAAGCAGGCTGCTTTTCCTGCCTTTATGGAACTTCCCCTGGATCTGTAAGCTTCAATAAATAATATCCCTTCCTCCATAACTGTGCCTGGGAAGTTCATCTCAGCGAACCTGAAGCTGTCTGCTACAGGTGCTTTATGTGACATATAAGCATAGTGGTATTTTAGCAGACATATATGCATTTTCTTAGTGTTAATGAATGCTGAAATTTTTCTTTATGCATTGCTTTAGCCTTATGACAAAATGGTTAGATATATATTATTGCCTAATTGGAGGATACAGCCCTAATATTATAGAAACTAACTCTTAGATTTGTTTGCCCAGGAGTGAAATATTGCTTTATAGAGGAGATACTGAAAGAAGGAACACTAAGGAACATTAACCTTTTGGAATGGTTTACCCACGAGTGAGCTAGCTGCTTCTAAGAGCAGAGTCTGAGGGGGTGGGGGAACCTGACCCTTGGAATAATTTAAACCAAGGGTGACCTTGCTGTTTCTGCTCTCACCAACAGCAATATGTGAACAAGTTGAACATGCATGGGCAAAGGGCAAAGAACTTTTTAGCATTCAATAATCTTTTACACCTTTGTTTTAAGAAGGGATTTAGGGGTATGACCTGTTGGAATCTGCTAATCTGGAACACACACACACACACACACACACACACACACACACACACATATCCCATTCACAAATGGAATTGCACTGTGCCCACATGCTTCCTTCAACAGATCTGTGGTCGTTCTGTGGACAATTCATTACTGATTGTGTGGTCTTCAATGCTACTGTCAGCACTTCTCCCAAATGTGTGTTTGTTCTGAGTCAAGAGTAAGCAGGTCGGGTTGGAGAGATGGCGTAGTGGTTAAACGCTTGCCTGTGAAGCCTAAGGACCGCAGTTCGAAGCTGATTCTCCAAGACCCACGTAAGCCAGATGCACAAGGGGCGCACGCATCTGGAGTTCGTTTGCAGTGGCTGGAGGCCCTGGTGCGCTCATTCTTTCTCTCTCTACCTGCCTATTTCTGTATTTCTCTCTCTCAAATAAATAAATAAGTAATAAAATATTTTTAAAAAAAAGAGTAAGCAGGTCACTGAGGGAGTAGGGCAAAGAGTAGAGGCTGACATAGGTCAGAACCTCAAGACACTCCTTGTCAATATTGGTCACCTATGCTGTTCAGACCAAAGGCAACCTAGTTGTATTTCTTTAAAAGGGTGAATTACATGGTGGTCAGATTAACTTCAGAGCAAGTTACAAGTCAGGAACTTAGCAGAGAAAGCATCTCATGATATCCTCAGAGAAGTTATTTGTAAGGTCCTTATGGAGGAGTCCCACAGCCTCATTGCATGGTTCATTCCTAGGATTCACTCTTACAGCTCATTCCCACTTCTTATAGTTCATTCCCACATATTTATATTGCTACGATTTAAGAATAAGTACTTTATTATTTCTATTACACAATCTTTTAAAAGTGAAAAAAATGAAAAATATCCTTTTTTTCATTTCATCAACATATAGAGTTCAGATGAGTGGTTAAATTCTCATTTATTTCATTGTGTTACAGTACATAGTTAGGGTAGCACTGTTGTTTTTGAAATTCATTAGAAATTGCTTACTCTGTGGTTATTTTTTAAAAATATTATAATTGTTTTTGAAAAATGTTTATTTTAGGATACTTGATTATCTAATTCTATGCAATTTATTTGGCAAATACCTGCCTAAAACTTCTATAGCTTCAAAATTTTAAAAGCTTACAAGCCAATCTGGCTGCTTCTTGCAGTGCTGGCTCTGAGGTTCATCATCCCTTTAGTTTAATCCACCTGTTACTTCCATCTTTTAGCTCTTAATGCTACTGGGGTACACCAAAATACTGCCATGATATTTATCCAGAATTGTTATGTGTGTAGAAAAAGGTAATGAATACTCAGATCTTTACCTTCTTATTTATCACATTTATCAGGATTCTATTGGATTAAAAAAATATATTTATTAGGCTGGAGAGATGGCTTAATGGTTAAGCACTTGGCCAGGACCCACGTAAGCCAGATGCACAAAGTGGTGCATGCATCTGAAGTTCATTTTCAGTGGCTGGAAGCCCTGGAGCTCCAATTCTTTATCTATCTGCCTCTTTCTCTCTCTGTCTGTTGCTCTCAAACAAACAAAAATATATTTATTTATTTTCAAGGAGAGAGAGAGAGAAAACACATATGTGAATGGACATGCATGCACTAAGTCCTAGTGCCACTGCAAATAAAAAGTCCAGATGCATCTGCCACTTTATGCGGCTGGCATTAGTTAGGTGCTAGGAATTTGTACAGAGGCTGTCAGGTCTTGCATGCAAGTGCCTTTAAAAGCTTAGCCATGTCTCCAGGTCTTATGAGATTAGTTTTAACTGTTTCAAAATGTGTGTGTGTGTGTGTGTGTGTGTGTGTTTTAAAATGGCCCATTCAATTCATTATTTTTGAAGAAAAATTGCTTAAAAGTTTAAGAAAAAAAGACTTCAATACTTTGCAGACACTATAAAGTTCATTTCAAAGAACCAGTGAACCACCATAAACAAGGCAGTGTGCTAGGAAGATGGCTCAGTGGATGATGTACGTTCTGCGTGGACATGACCATTTGAGCTCAGATCACCAGAACCTACACGAAGCCAGTTGCTGTAGTGTGAGAAGCTGCCATCTCAGCACAACTGCAGTGAGAAGGGAAGATCTGCCAGAAGCTCACAGGCCAGCTCGTGTGGTGAATGCAGTGGTGAAGAACGAGGCTCCCTCTCTTAAACAAACAAAGCAAGATGAAGACTGGCCCCTGACCTCCACAAATGTGTCATGGCATCCTGTGTGCCCTCATTCACACATATCAACATGCATAGAGACCATTAACACATGCAAGCACACACATACAAAAAAAATCATCACAGCAACAAAATAAAAATATATAAAACAACATCTGCCTAGTCCATGCTTTGGTTTTTATATGACAGTAAAAAAAAATTAGGGGCTGGTGCTTGCCTGTGGAGCCTAAGGTGCCCAGTTTGAGGCTTGATTTCCCAGTACCCACAAGAGCCAGATGCACATGGTGGCACATGCATATGGAGTTTGTTTGCAGTGGCTAAAGGCCCTGGCATGCTCATTCTCTCTCTATCTCTCTCCCTTTCTCTATCCCTAATAAATAAATAAATAAAACTTAAAAAATGTAACTATGTAAAGTGTATTTTCTTCTTACTTTAAAGGCCAGATTTCTAGACAAAAAAGGTACAATATTTTTAATAATGAACTTAACTAGGAAAACATCATATTTAAAAGAAGTTTTGTCCAATAAATAGGAAACTTAAGGACTGTTAAACTTTGGAAATCTGGTATTTTCCATTTTAGTGGAATTAGATGACAACAAATATGGCTGTTTGATTTTGTGATGAAAAAGTTGAAAGAATGCCAAGAAAAATACCCATTTCAAAGCGAAGAATAGCAAAGAACAAAACTAATTTAGTTAAATTAAAAAAAAAAAAAAAAAAAGAGGAGCTGGCTTGGCGGTGCACACCTTCAATCCCAGCACTTGAGAGGCTGAGGTAGGAACATTGCTGTGGGTTTGAGACCAGTCTGGAGCTTCAGTGAGTAGTTTCAGGTCAGCCTTGCTAGAGTGAGTCCCTGTCTCAATAAAACTATACCTCAAAAAAAGCACAAATAAATTTAAAAAGAAATAACTTTGAAAGATAAATGTTCTTGAATAACCAGATTTCCAAAGGATCATAGAGCAATGGGCCAACACCTCTCCTCAACAATAGGGAATCATCTTTCTTGCAGTTAATACTCCCAGCACAGGGACCCTACACACTCTGTCTCCCTCAGTTACACCTCAAAGGCCACATGCACACTTTTCTGCAGGGTGACTCAATCAATGCTTGTTATTTGTTGTTAACAATAATATCTGTTTTTTTGTTCTTCTGAGTACTTTGGCCAAATTCAATGGCATCAACATTGGGATAACACATTTTCTCCAAAGTATTGTTTTATAGAAATGGCTACAGAGGGCTAGAGAGATGGCTTCGAGCGGCTTAGGTGCTTGCCTGCAAAGCTTAAGGACCCATGTTTGACTTTCCAGGTCCCATGTAAGCCAGACACACAAGGTGATGCAAGCATGCACGATCATACATGTGCACAAGGGGGCACATGTATTTGGAGTTTGTTTGAGGCTCTGGCCTGCCAATTCTCTCTCTCTCTCTTGCTCTCTCTCACACTTCCTCATAAAAAAAAAAAAAAAGAAATGGCTGCAGAATAAAAATTATGTCTCAAAAATCTGAACATTACTAAGGCAATGATGAAAATTATTGAATGTAAAGAAAATAAATCATCTTTGGCCTAGCCAATTTGACTTGAATTTGATTTGTTGTGCTATTTTAATCAAAATCCAAATTTCAGAACAAGTGGCTGAAGTGAGCCTTCCCATTTGGTGAGATCACTGCCTCTCTTTGACCTTTCTCACTGGTTTTCTCAAGCATGGAAGATGGGGACCATTTTTGTTGATATCATCTTTGTATCTCATGCTCCTAAGATGCCAGGCATAGCGCGTGCTCACTGGGGGGGGGGGTAAAGAAGTCCTATGTGATCCTGAACAAGCATGCAATGCCTAGGTTCCAGTCCAGAAGGTGTTCTAACAAAATAGAAGCCCTCCTACCCTTGCCCATCTCAGAGTGCTGGTGCACAGGCAGTGATAGAAACTGCCTGCGCAGTGCACCCCTTCCCCCACCCCACCTTCCCCAAGTGGCTCAGCAGCCACTGGTGTGTGATTGCTACTGACAGGTTGTGTCAACCAATGTGAATCCATCTCAGGGTCCTGCTGTAACTAGGAAGTGAGAAGAGAAAACTAGCACTTTGCCACCCTGGCTGGAGGGGGGGAACACAGGACATTTTGGTTTTTATTGCTTCTCTAAATTCCATGTACCCCCTCATTCATCTAGCCTGGGAAAACACCTGTTAAGTTTCCTGAGAGCTGGCCAAGTTTCCTCTGCTTTGTAAGTGGAAATACAATTCCCCTGAGGCTTCAGAGAGTGCCTGTGTAGGAAAATCTGCTTGTTTCCCTCTTCTCAGTTTCGATTTCAAAATGTCTCAGTAAGATTTTCTCCAAGCCAGCTGTGCATAAATGAATGTGTAGGAGCATTCCGCACATATTACAGTCAGGGGTATTGTGATACACATCTTGGAAGCATGTAGGGGAAAATACTCCAGGGTGAAGGCTGGAGCAGGCTAAACAAACCCGGAAGATTAAGACCTGCTAGTGTGTCATTACCACACTCAGTCTGACCCTGCTGAGCCCATTGTAAAAGGGAATGTGCATTTAAATTGGTAGAAAGGATTCCCCACCAGCAAGAGATTTAGGACTGGGAGGGGGGTTCAGGCTGGGTTTATTTATCTTGTTATAAATCAGCAGAGCAGGAAATAGCTTTTCTTTCTCCTGCCCAGCCTTCCATGTTAACAAACTGAGAAAGGGGAGCTGTCCCAAGAAGAGAAATTGATTTATAGAATGTTAAGAGTACATTCTAACCTTTTCCCCCTAAAACAACTTACGTTTATCAGATGAAATATGACATCTGATAATTGCAGAGAGGAAGAAAATACTTTGCAACTCTCACTGATATCTGACTTGTCGTGTGTCTTGAAGAGTTTTGTTCAACATTACTAAGGTTTGGATCTTACTGGGTTTCCTCCTAATGTGCTAGAAGCTTTGTCCCCAGTGTGGTGGTGTGGAGGTAGCAGAGTCTATAAGAAGGCCCCCATTTAAGTCATGGGGGCTCCATCCTTATGAATAATTTTTACTCTCTCCTGTAAGTTCATTTTGAGTAATAGAGAACTTGGAAACAAACTGTTTCTTGGACTCAAGGTTTATTTTTAAATATTTTATTTATTTATTTATTTATTTATTTATTTATTTATTTATTTATATTTGACACAGAGAGAAAGAGAGATAGAAATAGGCAGAGAGAGAGAGAGTGATAATGGGGTGCCAGGGCTCCAGCCACTGCAAACGAACTCCAGATGTGTGTCCCTTTGTGCATCTGGCTAACTGGGTCCTAGGGAGTTGAACATGGGTACTTTGGCTTTGCAGGTGAGTGCCTCAACCGCTAAGCCATCTCTCCAGCCCCTGAAATCAGGATTTATATAACTGTAGGTGAGAGAGAGTGGAGTCTTCTAGGAAGAGAGGTTGGTGGTTTCAAGGCTTTGGGGGAGGGAAGTAGAGACCTTGGGCTTTGAATGGGATATATGGAAAGGAGTTGACCACTGTGACCCAAGCCCATGTGACCTGGTTTTCTGAACCAGGAATTAAACTCCTCTGATTAAGAGAGTCTTGGACTGGCATCTCCACCCAGGGCCACAGGTGGTGGCGGAAGGCAGGTTATCTTTCTCTTCCAAGCCCTTGTCAGTGGGACTGTCACAGGTGTAGAGAGGGAGAAAGAGGCAGGTTTCTTAAAATCTAACAGATTTCAGCCTCATATGCTAGGTGTGCTCTCGTGGTGGTTGATAATATAAAGTGAGACAACGCCACGCTCTCAGCCCCTCTGCATGTGGCTGGCTTTCTTTCTGCTTCGCCAGCATGTTGTGTCCAAGCCAGGAGCCCTCGCCAGGTTTATAGCATGATATTTGATCTTCTAGTCACCAGAAATGTGAGCCAAGTATAAGGATAGTTTCTTGTAAATTACCCACCTTCTGATGTTTTATTACAGAAACACAAGATGGATTAAAATATGTGATTATGCTGTACCTACTTTCCTGTTGTTATTTTTGTTTAGTTTTTGTAAGGTTTGTGACAAAGACCACACAAACCACTCTGAGGCAAAGATGAAAGCTTTTATTCGGGAAAAGCACGAGCTGCCAGGGCTGGCTCACAAGAGAGGAGCACAGCCCACCTGAGTTTGCAGATAGTGGGCTTTATAGCTTCTTCAGTTGGGGGAAGGTGAGGAAAGGAAAGGAACTCCTTTGTTCTTTACCTTAGCCATTTCAAATAGCTAGGGTGTGAGACCAGAGCAGTGACCAAGCAACTTCTGAGATACAGGGGGGCAGGAAACCATGACCTGGGGGCATTGTGAGGCTAGGAAGGGATAATGGCTGGGCGGTTTCTTGAGTAACGTGGATAATCCACTTCCTTATCTCCCTGTTGCCATTCTGCTATCCTTGGTGACTCCATCTTGGGAGCCCATCCTGACTTAACAGCTTTCTGAGACAAGGTCTCCCTATGTAGATGAAGCTGGCCTTGAACTCCTGTGTACAGCTTCAGTCTCCTCAGTGCTAGGATTACAGGTGTGTGCCACTATGCCTGGCTGATTTCCTTAATCATGTATAGCTTGCATGAAGATACCTCCACTTTTTTTTTCTTTTACTAATTCCTTTCGGCAGATGCTCCTATTTCTTGAGACACAGTCTTCATATCTACTGTTTTGCTGGACCTTGATGCCAAAAGTGATTAGTAGAGATTTAATCAGTGCCTCTTACCTTAGAGATGACAAGGCTGGGAAACCTCACAGAACAGTGTGGGGCAGGAGTGCAATGAAGACAGTAAGGCTGAATCCCACATAAGAGAGTCTCACAAAGTAGGAGGAGGGACCCTGAGAACAGATAGTGTAAAGATCCCAACAAGCTTCAGCTAGCTCACAGGATGCCCAAGCCAAGCTGTGCTCAAGGCAGAAATGGTGACCACAAATCTAATGGTTGATTCTCATACTCAGGTGATAGATACTCTGAAATACGTTTAAAGTACTTAATAAAATGACTGTTCCTTATTCATTAGACCAGATCAAAGTTGCTCTTTAGGGGAAGCCCCACTGAGCAGAATAATTTTCTCCTTCATTTGCATTTCTAGAACATTCTGTTCATAACTCCATTATGACATTTAACACATTTATTTTAATTACCTGTTCAAATGTCATCCTCTCACTAGACTGAAAGTATATTAAGTAGAGAACTGTTTCCTACTAGGTCTTTCTAGTTCTAACATTTAACTCTGGTGCATAGTAGGTGATCAATACATATTTGACAAGTTTAATTGCTACATATTACTGTAATACGTAGCTTCAAAAATACCACTTTTCTTGGGTTTTGCCAAAGTTGTATGTCCTTCAAAAGAGTTGTTTAATAAATATTTATTCAATGATTCTTTTCACACCCTGTGTTAACACTGAGGACAGACATATGGAGAAATATCCTGGTATCATCACTGTGGTCATTCCTTCTTTTCAATGATTGTTCATTTTAATGGTGAATAAGAAAGTCTATAAGCAACATGATAAAATTACAAGGGTATCGTATGCAAACAATGAATTAGGATATCCTACATAGAAGTTGTAATAGTTTGAATATATGTCCCCCAATATATTCAGTGTTTTATTAGTTATAGTTTGCATCTGCAATCACCTTGCTAGAGGCAATGTCACTGGGGGCTGGTCTTAAAGGTGTGGTGATGGTTTGAGATTCCATTGTAAAGATATGCAATGTGTGCCTAATAGGAGTTCCTGAAGTGTGCTGTGGCTTTTGGGCTGTAGTTTTGCTCTGTGTGCTGTGTGCCTGGTTGTTTTTTTTTTTTTTTCTCTCTGCTTGGCCCTATGAAGGCAGGACAGCTTCTTCTGCCATTATGGAACTTCCCCTGGATCTGTGAGCTTCAATAAATAATATCCCTTCCTCTGTAACTGTGCCTGGTCTGGAAGTTCATCTCAGTGAACCTGAAGCTGTCTGCTACAGAAGTCTACTAGAAAGCTTCCAAAAAAAAAAAATAATAATAATAAGTGAAAACATGAGGCAAGCTGGGCATGATGGGGCACACCTTTAATTCCAATACTTGGGAGGCAGAGGTAGGAGGATTGTTCTGAGTTTGAGGCCACCCTGAGATGACATTGTGAACTCCAGGTCAGCCTGGGCTAGAGTGAGACACTACCTTGAAAAACCAGAAAAAACCAGAAAACACACCCCCCCCCACACACACATGGCAAATCTTGGTGGATTAAAAAAAAAAAAAAAAAGAAGGACAAATATTTGGCTTAGTGATTAAGGCTTTTGCCTGAAAAGCCAAAGGACCCAGGTTTGATTCCCCAGGACTCACATAAGCCAGATGCACAAGGTGGGGCATGTGTCTGGAGTTCCTTTACAGTGGCTAGATGCCCTGGAGCACCCATTATCTGTCTCTCTCTCACTCCCCCTTGCCTCTTTCCCCCTCAAATAAATAAGTAAAAATGTATATGAATAACAATGTCTTCGTTTGGTTTTGAGACAGGGTTTCACTCTAGCCCTGGCTCACCTGAAACTCACTCTGTAAGCCCAGGTTGGTCTCCAACTCATGGGTATCTTCCTATCTCAGCCTCCCAGGATGCTGAAATTAAAGATGTGAGCTGCCAAACCAGGCTTGTTTTGTTGTTGTTGTTTGTTTGTTTGTTTTAACGTGAATTTTTCAAATAGGAAAATATTGAAGGGAAAAGCATTATTTTGGGTGTTATGGGAATGTTACAAGGACAGCATGACTGGAAGAAGGTAGTTTGGGAAACAAGAATTAATGGTACGCAGGATAGTTGTACAAAGATTTTTTTTTTCTTAATTTTAAACTTATTTGTCCTCTTCTTTCATTTTATTTTTTAATATTATTTATTTGTTTAATTGTTATTATTATTATTGTTGTTGTTATTATTCTTTTGATTCAGGGTCTTAATCTAGCCCAAACTGACTTTCTTTTTTTAAATGTTATTTATCAATTTTGATTTGACTTTTTATTAGATATGGACATATTTAGTATGTAAACAACACATGTTGGTACCATCTTTTCCCTCCTCCCTGTCCCTTTTCTGAAGAGGCCTTCCTCATTGGGGATGCAGGTCAATCCCATGGGGATTGTGGGTCATGCATTATCTGGGGGGGAAGCAATGTCTCTGTGCAAAATGTCTCAACTTGTGGCTCTAACAATCTTTCTGGCCCCTCTTCCACAAAATTCCCTGAGCCATGCTGGGAGCATTTTAGGTCTACTTCATGGGTACTTAGGAGCCTCTGGATCTCTGGTTTGGTAGGTGTTGAATGTCCTCAGTGTCTATCTCCTTCACCCTTGTGCTAATACCAGATTCACTAAGGAAACAGCACTCTTGCTCATTTCCCCAGTTCCTCTGTGGTTTCAGTTGGGGCTGGAGTGAAGTGCAATGGGTCATTTCTCTCCTCAGGTTCTGCTCCCATCTGAAAAAGAGAAGCAGATTCTCCAATGGAGAATGAAGTCAGCACCAGTTAAATGGAATAACTATTATTGGTTTAGAAAGAATTAAAAGGAAGTTATAGTCTAAGGTTAGTGGGAGCTTAACAATGGAAAACAAAATCATTATCTGGATATGATTCTGACTTGTTTCCCAGTTCCAGATATGGTTTCCTTTCCACTGGGTGGATCTGTTAGCCAGTGCAAGAGCAGTTGGTTACCTACCATGGCTGTGTGCCACTATTGCACTTGTGTGAGCATCATGTCAGGTTGTTTACTTCTGAGTCACTTAGACTTTAAGTTGCTCAGACAGATGTCGGCCACTTTCCTCGGTAGCTCAAGTATCTCCTTCCAGCACTAGATGGGCTAATTGTCTGGGGACCGGCTCTCCACCAGATTCCAGCCAGGTCTCTCCATGGTCCATGCCAACAGCATATGGTGTCTTCAGCAGTAGGGTATTACCATTTGCCTCTAGTGGGTAATCAAGGGCTCTGACAGAAGTCTGTCTTATTTGTTTTGGGACATCTAGTAGGTCTCTCTGATCAACAGCTCATTGTAGATATAGACCACATCCTGGTACAGGGAATTACAGGCCACTGCCAAGAGAAAAGAAAAAGAAAAAGACAGAGAAGTAAGAGAAGCAGGAAAAATTTGAGGTTAGGTTTTGTAACACACTCTCCAGATCCTATGGATTCAGGTCCTCCCCTGAAGGTCATTTTGAGGGTTCCACCTTTTAGTCTGACTTCCATGATATAGGATTCTATGGTGCCAGTTCAATTTGGGTTCATTTTTGTGTCCCCCCACATTTTGCTTCCCCCAAGCCCTACCCTCCCTATTGTCCAAGCCTTGAGATGCTATTCAGGTATGTCAGCAACTTGAGCTGATCCAGATTAGGAACTGCAGATGAGTGAGATCATGAGATGGTTGTCTTTCTGTGATTATGTGAGTTCACTTAGAATGATCTGTTCCATGCTCAACCATTTTTCTACAAATTTCCATGGATCATTTTTTTCTTATTGCTGAGTAGAATTCCTTCGTGTAGATAAGCTACATCTTGATTGTCCATTCATCCAATGATAGGCACCTGGTTTGATTCCAGTTTTTAGCTGTTATGAATTGAGCAGCTATGAACATGGTTGAGCAAATATCTCTGAACTGAGATGTAGAGCTTTTAGGGTAAATGCCCAGTAAGGGAATAACAGGGTCTGTTGGTAACTCTATATTCATCCTTTTCAGAAGTCTCCATGTTAATTTGCATAGTGGTTGTACTAGCTTACACTCCCACCAAGAGTGAATGAGTGTTCCTAATTCTTCAAATCCTCACCAACGTTTATTTTCATTTGATTTTTGAATGTTTGCTGTCCTTACTGGGGTAAGGTGGAATCTCATAGTTGTTTTAATTTGCATTTCCTTAATGGTTAGGGATGTTGGACATTTTCTTAAGTGTGTGTTAGCCATTTGTAATTCTTCCTCTGAGAATTCCTATTTAGTTCCCTGCCCCACTTTGAAGTGTTTTTTTTTTATTGTTTAGTTTTTTGAGTTCTTTGTAGATTCTATATATCAGGCTTCTATCATTGGTATAGCAGGCAAAGATTTCTCCCATTCGGTGGGTAATCTATGGACTCTGCTTGTGGTATGTTTATCTGTGCAAAAGCTTTTTAGCTTTATGAGATCCCATTGGTTGAGTGCTTGTTTAATTTTCTGGGCTACTGGAGTTTTGTTTAGGAAGTCTTTTCCCAGTCCTATATCTTGGAGAATGCCTCCTATTTTTTTCTTCCAGTAGTTGAAGAGTTTCAGGCCTTATATTGAGGTCTTCAATCCATTTGGACTTCATTTTTATGTAAGGGAAAATGAGTTGATCTAATTTTATTTTTCTACATATGGTCATCCAATTTGTCCAACACCATTTGTTGAAGATGCTATCTTCTCTCCAGTTGACATTATTGGCCCCTTTGTCAAAGATCATGCAGCTGTAGTTACTTGACCTAAGGTCTGGGTCTTCAATTCTGTTCCATTGGTCTATGTTTCTGTTTTTATTCCAGTACCATCCTGTTTTTGTCACTATGGCTTTGTAATATAGCTTTAGATTGGGTATGGTGATACCACCAGAGGTGTTTTTTTTGTTTTTTTTTTTTTTTTTTGCTGAGGATATGTTTGGATATCCAAGGCCTTCTGCTGTTCCATATGAATTCTGAGATCATTTTTTCAATCTCTGTGAAGAATGATGTTGGTATTTCTATTGGTATTGTGTTAACTCTGTATATTGCTTTCAGTAGAATTGCCATTTTCACAATATTAATTCTGCCTATCCAAAAGCATGGGTAGACTTTCCATCTTCTCAAGTTCTCCTCTAGTTCTTTCTTGAGTGTTTTTATGTTTTCATTATATAGATCTTTCATATCCTTGGTTAGTGTTATTCCATGGCATTTAATTTTTTATTGCTATTGAAAATGGGACAGCCTCACTGATTTCTTTCTTTGTATAGTTGTCCTTTGCATATAGAAAAGCTACTGATTTTTGTGCATTGATTTTGTGTCCTGCCACTTTGCTGAAGGAATTTATCACCTTTAGAAATTTTGAGATGGAGACTTTCAGGTTATTTATATGTAGGATCATATCCTCTGCATATAGGGTCAAGTTGACTTAACAGACTGGAACAGGCAACCTAGACCAGGGAGGTGGGAGGAGCCCTGAAACAGGGGTTTGGCCTACTCACACCAGACCCCCACAACTACCCATACACTGTCTGCAGGCAATCCAGATGGGGGAGGTGGGAGGAGCCCTGAAGCAGGGGTCTGGCCTACTTTTTTGAATAATGGCTCACTCCAGACCTCTGTGAGCCCACACACTGTTCACAGGAAGAACTCAGATGGGTGGGGAGGTGGGAGGAGCCTGGGCCAAGCTGACTTTCCTAGTTCTGGAATTACATATATATGCCACTACGTGGCCAGCTGAAAATGATGTGGTAATCCTACATCAACCTACTGTGGTTTGGAATTACAGGCATATATTACCATGCCTGACACCCCTAGTTTCTTTAAATTTTTTCATATTTATTTGAAATATATAGATAGATGATTGATAGAGAAAGAGGAGAGAAGGAGGGAAAGAGGGAGGGATATCGAATGGGCATGCCAGGGATGGAGAGATGGCTTAGTGGTTAAACACTTGCCTGTGAAGCCTAAGGACCCTGGTTTGAAGTTCAATTCTCCAGTACTCACATAAGCCAGATGCACAAGGTGGTGCATGCATCTGGAGTTTGTTTGCAGTGGCTGGAGGCCCTGGTGTGCCCATTTTCTCTCTCTCTCTCTCTCTTTCTCTCTCTCTCTCTCTCTGCCTCTTTCTCTCTTTGTCTGTAGCTCTCAAATAAATAAATAAAAATAAAATAAATAAAATAAAAAAGAATGGACAGGCCAGGTCCTCCTGCCATTGAAAACAAACTCTAGATGCATACTCTGCTTTGTATATCTGCCTTTATGTGGGTACTAGGTAATGGAACTTGAGCCATTAGGCTTTTCAAGGAAGCTCTCTAAACATCTCAACAATCTCTCCAGCCCCCAAATTAAAATTTTCACAAAGATTAAAACAGCTTAACTAATTGCAGTGAGGACAAAATCATTGAGTAAAATCTTTATACAGACTCAATTCAGCAGAAGAGTATATTTGTGCAAAGAAGGGTTCATGAATTGGGCAGCACACAGAACCCAAAGCAATACAGAGAATTCTGCCTTGGCAGTGTGAGTAGTGAGAGAGCTTTGATAAGCTTCATCTGTAAACCAAGTAAGGAGACCATCTCATCAAGAATAGCTAAGTGCTTGCTTTATTTGAATGTGGTTCCCAGTTAGAAATTGTATTAGTTGGGGTTATCTAGAGGAACAGAACCAACAGAAAAATTGGTAATAAAAGGGGATGTAGGGCTGGAGAGATGGCTTAGTGGTTAAGGTGCTGGCCTGCACTCAAAGGACCCAGGTTCGATTCTCCAGGACCCACATAAGCCAGATACACAAGGTGGCACATGCATCTGATACATCTGGAATTTGTTTGCAGCAGCTGAAAGCCCTGGTGTGCCCATTCTCTCTCTTTTTCTCTCTCCCTATTTCTCACACACTCTCTCTTGAATAAATAAAATAAAATACATTTTAAAAAGCTATTTATTGGATTGGCCTATGACATTCCAACAATCAGTGTTTAGGGGCTTGAGCACCTAGAAATCTAGTAGCTGCTCAGTCCATGGGTTGGATGCCTCAGCAGTTTCAATGCAGCACTGAAGACCTGGAGGATGCCTTAAAAGTCCCTGGTCTTCAGTCAACTTTTGAAAGCTGATGAAATGACCTTAGTGCCAGCAAAGGATAGCTTAAAAAGGTAGAAGCATGAGCGAATGAATAGGAGGAAGACCAGGCACAATGCATTCACCAGTGAATAGCAGAGGCTGTGTCCTCTCAGAACGTCCATACGTATAGCTCACCACCAGGAAGGCCACCCACTCTCGAGAAAGGATTTCCTCCTTCAGTTAATTCCTCCTGGAACCAAGAGGAATGTCTCTGGATTCCCAAGCTCATCAAGTTGACAACAGAATTTAGCTGTCACAGAAGTCAGTTGGCAGATTCTGATTGGTTAAGTTTTAGCTGAATTTCCCAGTTCACATTGGGATTCAATTTTCTCACCATAGGATCCTGGAGCTACCTAAGCCTAATGGACACTCAAGTGAATTGATTTTGGATGCCTCTTTACTTAACACTTGGCCAATAAGATCAAGAATGTATTGCTCGGCCTGCAGAGATGGCTTCACAGTTAAGACATTTGCCTGTAAAGCCTAATGACCCAGGTTTGACTCCCCAGTACCCACATAAGTGTGGTACATATGTCTGGAGTTCATCTGCAGTTGCTAGAGGTTCTGGCACACCCATTCATTTTTCTCTCTGCCTTTTTATCTTGCTTAAATAAATAAATAAATAAATAAATAAATAAATAAAGTATTGCTAATCACTCAGCAGTGCCTTGTTCTCAGAAAACAATGCTAAAACTTCTTATGCTCTCCCTTCAGCAAATATTCTCTGAACTCAGAGCAATCACTTACCCCGTTACACCACACCAGTGTATCCCATGAAGCTGTGCGCGTCAGAACTGTTTGTTCTTGTGGATTTGATGCATCTTCCTGGGGCATGTTGATTTAGAATATCTACTCTTTTTTCCATATGTTGTAATTTTTAATTGATATAAATTTAGATAAATAAAAGATACCCATTTAAGCATACATCTCAATGTGCTACTTTAAACACATAGTTACTGTTCTCATAACTGACCAAATACCTGAGAGAAGCAGATTTGGGAAGAAGGATTTATTCTGGCTGAGGGTTTAAAAGAGCGCAGTCCATTGTGGTGGGAAAGGCATGGTGGTATCTTACAACTTGGTGAACTCACAGTGTAGAGATAGGGCCAGAAGTGGGACAAGCAATATCTGTAAGGTCCATGTCTCAGAACACAATTTTCTGCAGCACTGCACACCTTATATAGGTTCCACAATCTCCCGAGATACCACCACCATCTGGGAAACTAGTGTTCAAACACACAAGCTTGTGGGGGTGGGCAGTGTGCATTCAACCCATCACAGAACACATCTCATAACCCCAGGTGGACCACTGCAAGTTTCCCCGTTTCTTACCCTTGCCGTTTTCTCTGTGCAGCTGTTACATGCATCATCACAGTCTTTCTTATTTCCAAATGTCACAGTATGGGAACCCTGCAGTATGAACTCCTCTGTTCCTTTACTATAATACTGCTTTCATGCATAGCAGTCCCCTTATCCAAGGTTTTGCCTTCCAGTTTCCATGGCCTAAAGGCAAATATAAATCTAAAAATATTAGGTGGAAAACTTCAGAAATAAAGAGAGACCACATTCATACAGTTTTTATGTCAGCATAGTTTAGACCTTTCACTGTCTCGATAAAATACCTGACATAAATAAGGAAGGATTTATTTTGGCTCAGTGTTTCAGAAGTGTCAGTCCTTGGCTCAGTGGGTTTAATCAGCTTTGGGCTTGAGATTAGCTGAACATCAAGGGGGCAGGAGCATGCACAGAGGAGTTTGCTCATCCAATGGTTGACAGGAAGCAAAGAGGCAAGACCGGAGCCAGGGACCAGGTAGAATGTGAATACACAGCCCCTACCTTCCTTCTTCAAGCTATGCCTCTTCTCCTCAAGTTTCCACCACACCCCAAAAGAGCACCACAATTTGTGGACCCAGTTTTCAGCATATAGGCAGGCCTGTGGAGGCTGTTTCATAATGAAACTATAACAACTATGTTAGTATAATGGTTCTATTTTGTTGGTAGCTATTATTGTTAAGATCTTACGGTAAGTAATTGATAACTTAAGGGTTTAGGAATACACATTGTATAGCTAGAGCTTGCTAAAATCTATGTCATCAGGCTTGACTGCAGGTCCTGGGACATATCTGCAAGGGATAAGTGAAGACTGCTCTTTTGTCATTTCTGTTATTGCTAAGTTTAATTCCATTGTATTATCATGTTATATGGCTTTTAAATTGTTTCTACTAATCATGAACATGGGAGTTGATTTCAGCACTGAAAACACCTTTTTATAGGTCTTTTTGCAAACATGTTTTCATATTTCCTGGAAAAATTCCTACGATTGGCAATGCTGGATTGGGTTGTAAACATATATCAAACTTCATAAGAAACCACCACTGTTTGACAAAATATTTGTGCCATTTTGTATTCCAACCACTGATGCATGAGTATATCACTTTCTTGACATCTTTGTTGATACTGATTGTTAGTCATCACTATTGTAGTGGGTGGAGGAGAGCCGCTCTTTGTCCTATTTAATATTTCCGGGAACACCTTCCCGTGTGCCCTTGGATCGCCTTGTCTGTGAGGTTGGTGTTATACACAAATTCCTTTGAACTGAACTAGTCCATACTGCAGGGGGCATCAGTAGACTCTAAGACTCTGGAAGTAAACACTTCCAAGCGCAGGAAGCTCCTGAAACTTACAACATTCACAAGGCTTTTCCTAACAGTTATATAAGGAATAAGGCCTGCTGATAAAAGATTCCTCAATCAGCTCATAATAAGGAAATGGAATAAAATTACATTAAATATATATAAGTGATGCAGTGAGCTACACTTATGCAGCCTCCCTGTGCAGAGGTGGGCTTCTCCATGATGCAATTGCCTTTGAGTCAGCCATGCTCCTCTAGGCAACCCTTTACTCATACTCCTGTAAGCAATCTCAATGAACTCATTGGTTCAGTAAGCTACACATGGGTGGAAGCTTTCCTTTGGTCTATGAGGCGGGGCTTTCCCTGGGGTGAATAGACACTTGTTCTTTTCACCCAAGGAAAAGTGAATACAATGAGTGCATTTCAGGTTTCCTTGTTTTCACTGGCATTTGCATATTTTGGTCTGTGTTAGGTACACAAACATATCTCATGAATATACACATGATTTGGAGGTAATGACACACATGTTTCCAATGTTTGCATAGAGAATGTTTTCACCAACTGTATGGTTTATCATTCTGCTTTATTAACAGTGTTTTTTGAAGAATATTTACTTTTTAAAAATTATTCATTTATTTATTTGTGAGAGAGAGGGAGAAGAAGAGGTAAATAGACAAAGAGAAAGAGAGAGAGAGGAGAGAGAGAGAATGGAGTGCCAGGGCTTCCAGCCACCGCAAACAAACTTTGTATGCATGTGCCTCCTTGTGCATCTGGCTAACGTGGGTTCTGGGGAATTGAATCTGGGTCCTTTGGCTTTGCAAGCAAGTTCCTTAACTGCTAAGCCATCTCTCCAGCACTGTTATCTCAACTTTTAATTGTGGCAGTGGTATTTATTTCTTTCTGATGAATTCTTTAGGATTTTATACCCAAAGCACCAGCTGCCTATGTCCTTTCTAGTCTGCATTTCTTTGTCCTTTTAGCAACATATTCCTGATGGTAGGTTATAGAAATTTAAAGGAGAAAATATTTTCTGAAGAGTTGCTACTTCCCATTTCTGGTTGCCTCTCACCATAAGCCACTGGTGGATGTTGTCAACTTTAGCCATTACCTGCTGGTGATTTGGACAAACCCCACTAGAAGCAGTTTATGGGAGGCAAGGGTTTATTTTGGCTTATAGTTTTGAGGGGAAGTTTCGTCATGGTGGGGAAAGCATGGCAGAGCAAGCAGCCAGGAACTCACATCTTGTCACAATAGCAGGAAGGAAATTGACTAAGTGAGCTCCCTCCAAACACCCAGTGAGCTGAACTGATAAACTCTAAGGTCTGCCTGCAGTGGCACACCTCTTCCAGCAAGGCTGTACCTCGCAGACTCCACCAGCTAGGGACAAAGCATTCAAAACACAGGAGGCAATGGAAGCACCACAGGCACCAACTTGCCTATTTGTCACCTTTTCCTCCTGGAAGCTGTCACTGCCACATTGAATGGATCATCTTTTGAATAGTCATGGTAGTGTCACAAACTAAAGGTCTCACTCGGGGCCTGCTGAGCAAGAGGGAACCTTCCCAGTTGGATGCCAAAGAAAACACAATAGAAGGATTTGGCAAGTGGCTGCAAGTTTGTGTAAACAGTGATTTCTTCCAGCCAGCTCTGAAAACTTCCTTCAAGTGTTGGTTTTTCATTGCAGCTCACAGCCAGTTTCTCCCTCAAGAATGACTGCCTGATATCCAAGGAACTATATGAAAAAGAGTGATCCTGGCTCAGCTAAGGTCAGAAGAAATGAAACAATGCAATCACAGTGGAGACACTTTCTACTTCCTTATCACCTTGTTTTTGTATATGGCTCTGTTAGCTTCCATGCTGTGCAAACTTAATCATTAGTTCCTTGAAGATTTCTGGAACTGCTTCAAATTTAATTGAGCAAAAAGCTTTCATCCAATATTGTCATATCAAGGCAGAGGAATAAATGAAGAATATAATGGAAAGAAAGAAAAATAGAAGCAAGAGAAGGAAAATAGAAAGTGAATTGGTGAAAGCCAACAGAGATGAAAGGGAAAGACAAAACATATTCTAAAATCATGTAAAACAGGTAGTTTATTATTTTCATTCCTTTGCAAAACCTATAAAACACGTTAGATCAAATGAGTCTTCTTGTTTTTAGGTAGGTTATAAGTTAAAAAATTATCATTTGAGATGAAAAGTATGAGATCTCCTTCCTGTACTGAAATGAATACAATGTACTGCTTTTCAGCCTCTTTGGCATTATCACAGTTACTTTCTCATTGCTGGGACTGAACATCTGACCAGAAGCAGCTTATGGAAGGAAAAGGTTGATACCCCACAGTAGTTTCCAGTGGAAATTTCATCATGGTGGGGAAAACACAGCAGGAATAGACAGCTGGGCATCACATCTTGTCACATCAGCGAGGAGGAAGCATCAATAGTGACCAGGCTCTGAATACCTACTGGGCTGGAATAATGAACCTCCTGGCTCACCTCTAGTGATACACCTCCACCTGCAAGGCTCCACCTTCCAAAGTCTCCACCAGCTGGGGCTGAAGTAAGGCTAAATCAAAACACATGAGATTATGGAGGACATTTTATACTCAAACCAGATCACAGATATTTATTCTATCTATAATTAGTCAATCAATCTATTTATCTAATATCTTTATGGCTATCAATATCTATCATCCTTCTATCATCATCTACTTATCTATCATCTATCTTATTTATCTATCCATCTATATCTATTCATCTATATCTGTCTATAAATCTATCTACCTATCTGATTTTTGTCATCTACCTTGTATAGTTTATCTTTACAGAGTAATTTTTGGGGTCCCTCATAGGGCCAGCCCAGGAGGGATGGCAGGGTCTCTGCCGAGTTGGGGGTGAGAGGTGCGGAGTCATGACACAGACTCTGGGTGTTGGTGGATGCAGGCAGAGGGCGAGTTGCTGCAAACTCTTTTATTCAAGGAAGTGTAGGGGGTTTTAAGGGGTTTGGCTGGCCAATCATTGTATGGGGTGGTCCCCTTCTTGTGACCAATGACAGCCTGTCTCCAGGCAGATAATCTCATAGCAGGCTTCTTGTGAGCATGGGACTGTAGCTGTTGTCACACCAGGCCTGTGCCATGTCCTCAGAAGCCACTTCCTGGTTTCTTCTGGCATGCAGTCTGGCTAGGGCCTGACCTGCATTGTGCCATATGTATTCTCCTTTTTGTTTTTATTATTGCCAAACTTGGGAGGCATGGTTCTTTGCCAAGCCATTGTTGACCCCATGCTCCAAGGGATCATCACATGCGACGGTGCCTGTCTTAGGTTGCCCCATCTCATGGGTTCTTACCTGTCATTGACTACCCTCCATCCTGGTAAGAAAACCAGAGGGGTGTGGCTGTTGCCTAGGAGGCATGGGAGGGCTAAGTGGTGGTGGCTCTGTGGTGTGCAAATGGTCCCAGTGAGCGAGAATCAACTATAGAACCTGAAAAAGACTGGGGTAGGACAGGTTGTTGGGTGACTGTTGTGAGCTCACCTTTAGCGTCATAATTAGTAGCATTGAATGTCCTTAATGGTAGCAGACCAATGCAATCAAAGGAGTTGCAACAGAATTTATGGCTTGTTGGAGGGTAGCATTACCATAAGAGGCATTAATAAGCAAAAAAGGCAAAGGTGTGGCTAAGGAGAAGTACGCGCTTCAAGGGAGAGGAATACAGTGAAATAGAGTGGCTAAAATAAAGCCTAGGAAAAGCATGGAAATCTAGGCCCACTGCACCAAACAAATATGGCCTAAGAAAAAATGCCCAAAATGGTTTCTGGGAAGTGGTAGTAGGGAGAAAAGGAGATAAAAGGAGAAAAAGGGGGAATAAGTTTACAGTCCCGTATCTGGACTGAGGGGTTTGGCATCATCCTCTTCCTCAAGGTTGACCCCTGAGTCAGTGGCTGGATGGATGTTTCTGGCAGGGATCCAGATAGGGATCTGTGAAGTTTCTGGAAAGACACAAGCATACCCTCGGCCCTGTGTTAAAAGAGGGTGGGGTCCTTTCCAGATATTAATAAGAGGATCCTTCCAGTGGACTAAGGGCATTGTGGTTGGTTGGTTGGGATCTCCAATGTTTGTAGGCTGGGGAGAATCCTGCCTGGTCAAAAGTGAGAAAATTGAGGGTGAAGAGAGCTTCCACTGGGGCCAAGTGGTGATCCTTGGGTGACATAGTGGACTTTTGTTTTATAATTAGTTCCTTTAGGGTCTGGTTAGTTCTATCCACTGTGGCTTTGTGGGTTCTTGTGGGTTGTAGAGGATCCCAAGGGAGTGTTTGATTCCCCAAGATTCCATGAAGGATGTGAATTGGGCAGATGTGTATGCAGGGCCATTATCAGTTTTAATTGACCAGGGCATGCCAATGACCAACATAGCGGTTTTTGTCACCTTAATGACATGGGACACTTGTCCCCTGAGAGAGCAATAGCAAAAGTAAGCTTAGAGTAAGTGTCAACGATGACATGGACATATTTGAGGTTACCAAAGGAAGGTATGTGGATAACATCCATCTGCCAGATAGAATTTGGAGTAAGGCCTCTAGGATTGACTCCTTGAGTCTGTAGGGGGCCCAAGTGGCCTGGGGGGGGGTGGCCCATGCCTTATAGGTACTGGTTAAATGTTTGCATTGGCTAAGTGAGAGCTCGGGGTATAGTGTTCTTAGGTTAGTGGGGGATAGATGGAATCTTTGATGTAAATATTCAGCTTGTTCTAAAGGTGGCAAGGATGAGACAGCAATAAACTTGTCTACCTGCTAATTCCCATCAGCAATAAAGCCAGGCGGACCAGTGTGTGAGTGAACGTGCTGGCTGTTGGTGATGTCTCTCTGCTTATGTCTATGGGGAGCCAACTTCTTCCATTGACAGTGTTTCCTTGGCATCTATAAGCCTGTAATAAACCCCTTCCTACCATAAACTGTATCTGGTTGGATATTTGTACCAGCAAAGAGGAGCTGACTACAACGCTCAGGAATACCATCCACCTGTTTTTGAGACAGGGTCACTTCTTGTCCTGAAGCTTACCAACTAGGGCAGACTGACTACCCACAGAGCTACAGGGGTCTTCTTGTCGTGGCTTCCTCAGTGATATGGTTACAAGTGTGTACAAGTGGCAGTTTATGTGAATATTAGGGATCAAACTCAGGGCTTCATGGTTATAAGGCAAACACTTTGCAGGCTAAATGATCTTCTTAGCACTTCCTGCAGTTTTAAGTGACATTTACTTTTCAAGAAATTTGTTATATTTTGTCAATAAAGATCTAATTAAAATAACAGTACTTGCTATGTATTTTTTTTTATTTTGTTTTGTGTTTTGTTTTCCTCAGGGTAGGTTCTCTTTCTAGCCCAGGCTGACCTGGAACTCACTCTGTAGTCCCAGGCTGGTCTTGAACTCACAGTGATCCTCTTACCTCTGACATCCTGAGTTCTGGGATTAAAGGTGTGTGTCACCACACCCAACTTTATCATCTTAGTAATACTTTATCATCTGTAATAATGTTTATCCTCTTTATATTTATTTATTTATTTTTGAGACAAGTCCTCACTACATAGCCCAGGTGAGTCTTAAACTTATAATTCTGTCTGACTCTCAAGTGCTGGGATTATAGGCTTGTAATACCAAGCCTGGCTCTTCCAGTATTTATATATATATTTTATATATTTTTTTCTATTTGTACTCTCTTTTTAAATGATGTGTCATTCTAGACATTTCTCAATTTTATTTTCCTTTTCTAAAAACCATGATTCTGTGACATTTTTTCCTGTTGCTTATCTGTTTTCTACTTTGTGAATTTATTTTATAACAATCACCAGTTACTCTTGTGGTGGTTTCAATCATATGGTCCCCGTAAACTTATGTGTTCTGAATAGCTGGTCCCCAAGATTATGGCAGTTTGGGAGGTGGAGCCTTGCTGGAGGAGTTATGTTCTTGCAGGTGTGTTATAGCTAGCCCTCTGCTTGTTATAGTTTGGCATTCTCTCCTGCTGCTGTTTTCCAACTGTTGCTGCAGGCAGATGATGTCCAGTCTCTGTTCTACCATATTTCTCCTACCATCATTATGGTTCCACTCAAGCTTGTATACTAAAGTGAAAACTTTCCTCCTACCAGCTGCTTTTGGTAGTGTGCTTTGTATCAGCAGTACATTCTGTTTTGAGACAGGGCCTCTCTGGCCTGGAGCTCATCAGTTACAGGTGAGCCATCAAGATCTAGGGACCCTTCTGTCTCACCTCTCCAGTTCTGGAATTACAAACGTGAGTTGCCACACCTGGAAATGGGTACTGGGGAGCAAACTCAGATCCTCATCCTTGTGAGGCAAGCACATTCCCAACTGAGCTAGCTCCCAAACTCCACACCATATCTTTTTATTCCATTCCTTTAAAACTATAATTGTTTAAAATTAGTTTTTGTTCTGAGTTATCTTCTGGCTCATCAACCTGAGTGTGTGTAGGGTGGGCTTTGCTCTCTATTTAGGGTGATCTGTTACAAACTCAAGTTTTTTCTGACTTTGCAGATTCAGCTCAATACCCTAGCTCCTCAATCACTTCTGTAATGGATTGGCTTGGACTTTCTAGGGCAGGTCATCAGTATATACTCTAGTTTCAATGTTTGATTTTTCTGATGTTCCCACAAATGTCTAAAAGGACAATGAGTCTTCCTATGCGATATAGAGTAGACCTCAAACATTCTCCAGTATAGCTCAACTGCAGCTTCCCTGCTACATTTTTAGTATCATACATTTGACAACACCCAACCCAGTCTTCAACACAATGCTCTGGTGATGTATCCTTCACAATGCTGCTTGTGTCTTGTCCCATCAGTGCAGCTGCCTCCATCTGATCTCTAACTCTTCAGATTACTGCTTAAAGCTACAGAAATGTCCTCAGGCTGGTTAGCAGTTTGTTTGTCATCTCTATGACCATATATCCTACAAGAAGCAATTTAAGGGAGGAAGGGTACGTTTTGGCTCACAGCTTGAGGAAAATACAGTCCATCATGGCAGGGAAGGTGTGTAGTTTGAATGGATGTCCCCCCCCAATAGACTTATGGTGTTTTTTAAAAATATATTTTATTTATTTGAGAGAGAGAAAGAGGGAGGGAGGGAGAGAGAGAGAGAGAGAGAGAGAGAGAGAGAGAGAATGGGTGTGCATCCAGCCACTGCAAACAAACTCCAGACACATATGTGCCCCCTTGTGCATCTGGCTTACGTGGGTCCTGGAGAATCAAACTGGGATCCTTTGGCTTTGCAAGCAAATGCCTTACTGCCAAGACATCTCTCCAACCCAACTTATGTTGTTTTTTTTTTTTTTTTTTTTTTTTTAAGCTTCTCTCCAGCTTTCTGGTTGGTGGAGTTGTTGCTGGGGACGGATCTGGTTTGTAGCCTAAAGCTATGCAGTTTTGGAGCTCTGCCTGTGTTCTTTGCTGTTTATCTGCCAGTTTTGCTCTTGATTGTGATGCCGTTGTGTCTCTCTGCTTTGATCTGTCAAAGGGGCCAACTTCTTCTGCCATCATTGGAACTTCCCTGGATCTGTAAGCTTCAAATAAATCCCTTCCACCCACAAACTGTGTCTGGTTTGGATGCAGCAAACACTCTACTCAGCAGCATGGAGCTGATGACATCAGAAGACATAGTGGTAGTCAGCTCCTCAGCAGTGGAAGCCTCTGGCTATAACTCCTCACCTTCTCATGTCTGGGTAAAATAGGAAGTAGAGAACAGAGGGGAAGCATAGATAGGCTAAAACTTAAAGGATAAACACAGGGCCTCACTTCCTCTCCTAATGATTCTACCCACTTCAAACAGTACCACCAGCAGGACACTAAGGGTTTAAACACATGAGTCTGTGGGGGCGCATTTTACATTTAATTCATAATAGGAAGCAGGCTGTTTGTTTGCTCAAGGTTGGATATCTGCCTACTATCTGGAAATGGTTGCCATATTTTTTCCTGGTTTTACATTTGTTTGCTATGATTATTTAATCTAGTGCCAGTTATTCTATCACAGCTTCCAGCAGATATCATAATGTTTTATTTTGAATACAAAGATCAGTATACCTGTAATGAGGGCAAAGAAAGCACATCATTGATGAACAGGTAACTTGTTGGTGAAGACAAGTGCAGACTCTGTAGTGGGCAGGCTGCTTGTTCTCAAGGCCTTCAGTTGATTGACTGAGGCTTATCAATATTATGCAGAAAAAATCTACCATCTTTGAAGCCTAATCATTGAAGTATTATTCACACCTAATATAATCGCTTCATTACAACATCTAGACTAGTGTTGAACTAATTATCTGAGTGCTTAGCACAGTGAAATTGTCACATAAAATTAATCAGAGCCATAACTGAGATTCTTATTTGACCCCTATAAGTACTCTTCAATTGCTTATAATTGATTTTACTCTTATTTAATTCCTAGAATCTTATTTCATTTCTCCTATTCAGTATTTTACAGAAGATATAGGAAGAATAGGAAGATTGCTCCTATGCCATAGTTGAAACATTTGGTCATCTGTTATAACTAGAAGTACTAAGTCAAATAATTAAAATGAAATTAATAACTTTTATTAATTGGCCCTAAAACTGTTCCATTACTATAGTAAATATGTAAGAATATCCATCAATATTTTACCTTGATAAAAATGCTCATTATTTTAACAGCATTTGTTTGGACAAGGGGATATGGGTTATATTTGAATTTGTTTAAAGTTTATTGTAAAGTAAATTGAGAAGTTTTAAAATAATTTTTCTATCAATTTTCAGTTCTCATTTCACCTAATTAAACTGGGCTTGTCAGTCTCAGTGTAGAGCTGTAATGGGCAGTTAGACAGTTTCAGTGAGTGTGCCTTGTTATATGCACTTTGTAATTTCTCATTTTGATAGCTGCTATTGTTTCTGTTTATATTTGGCATTAGCAGAAAACTTTAAAGTAATTTGGTAGTAGCATGATGAATAAAACATTTCTTCAGACATGTGACTTATGGGAACCTCTCTCCACCCCAGTACTGGGGACAAAATTTAAAGTCTTGCACATACTAGAAAATCCCTCTACCACTGAGCAATACCCCCAATGTTCTCCACGAATGTTTTTCTTTTTCTCTTTTTGTTTACTATTTATTTATTTATTTATTTATTTATTTGAGAGCCACAGACAGACAGAGAGAGAAAGAGGCAGATAGAGAGAGAATGGCCCCACAGGGCCTCCGGCCATTGCATCTGGCATACGTGGGTCCTGGGGAATCGAGCTCCAAACTGGGGTCCTTAGGCTTCACAGGCAAGCGCTTAACCCAGCCCTCTATCAATGTTTTATGCAATATTTTTCAAGTGATATTTATGGAAAAGAAGGATTTAAAAAAAATAAATGGTTCTTATTTGCTGGAAAGATGGCTTTGTGGATAAAGTTCTTGTCCCACAAACATGAATTCCTGAGGTCAGATCCCCAGCAAAAGCTGGGAGCTGTGGTAGGCTTCTGGAATTCCAGCACACCCCTGCAAGATAGAAAGTGGAGACAGAATTTCCCACAAGCTTGTGGAGAGTAAGTCTGGTGAACTCAGTGGTGAACATCAGTGAAAACTGAGACGCTTGCTTCAAATGTAGTAGAAAGCAAAGATCAACACATAAAAGTTTTCCTCTGTCTTCCACATGTGTGCCATGGAATGTGCATACCCATCCTCACACACAACACACACACAATGCACACACACACACACAATGCATACATTCTATTTACATATCCACACATCAAAAAATTAAAAGAACAATATTTCCAGTATTATTTATTTATTTATTCCATTTTTATATTAAAAAAAAACTGGGCTGGAGAAATGTCCTGTAAAGCCTAGGGACCCAGGTTTGATTCCCCTGTACCTACATCAGCCAGAGGCAGAAAGTGGCACATGCATCTGGAGTTCATTTGCTGTAGCTAGAGGCTCTGGCATGCTCATTCTCTCTCTCTCTCTCTCTGTCTCCCTCCCTCTTTCTTTGTCTCTCCAAAAAATAAATAAACAAAACCCTGTCAGAAATTATATTACCCATAAGTTTAAATTTTCCATATTTTCATAATAAACCATATAACATGTGTAAGAAAGTCTGTGTCAAAACCATAGAGTAAGTCCCCAAACATTTTCTCAAAGTATCTCAAATTCGCTTCTAATATACTTCTAATATACATGCAGTTTCTTACCATCATAAGTATGGAAATTAATAATGGCACTTTGAATTCTTAATTAGAATTATGACATCTATAAGTTTTATTTCCTAAAACTGATTGAAAGATTTTATTTTAATATTGTTTAGTTATTAATTTTAATTCTAATTCACTAAATTGAATGATCTGAATGTCTAGTTTTGTACATATGTGCTTAGAAGAGTTTGAACAGCAGGAAAACTTGCTATACGAGAAGATTGTGGGCTAGAGAGATGGCTCAGTAGTTAAGGAGCTTGTCTGCAAAGCATAACAACCTAGATTGGTTTCCCCAGTACCCAGGTGCACAAAGTGGCACATTATTTGGAGTTCATTTGCAGTGGTAAGAGACCCTGGCATGCCTATTCTCTCATTCTCTCATTCTCTCTCTCTCTGCTTGCAAATAATAAAATATTAAAAGAAAATAAAAGTGTGAAGTCCTTATCCCTCATCATATTTATTCCAACCTAGACCAGGCCAGGAATTAAAAACAAAAGGAATGTTTTGTTGAACAAAGAGCAGAATTTGTACCCAAGAAGCCTTCTTCCTTCTCCTTGTCTGTGTTTCAAAATCCTAAACCCAGGTAAGAGATCATACTGAACACCAGGTGTGATGCTCAGCAGAGGCACTGTGACATTAGATTGGGTGTCTTAGACAAAGGAAATCTTCCTCTGGATGCAGGAGATAATTGGAGCCTGGCAGAAATGGAGTGAGGCAGGGGAGTATATCCTCTGTCTAGCTAATGCTGAAGAAGATGAAAAGACCCACAGAAAAGGACAGCTGTGAGTTTTCTGGTTTGACAAAATATCTTCTTGTCTCAAGCAGAGAGCCTCTGGGCTTGAATGAAAAATTAAGACTTGAGAGATTTTACATCCATGGTTGGCAGGCTTACTGATGCCTGAGGACCAAAGAAGTCTCCCCAATTTATAAAGGATCTTAGTTCCCAGAGCTGCACCCTGAGAGCCAGGAGCCCATAGAAGTTAACTGTTGCATGCATCGTTCATCATGTAGACTAGAGAGGGAAATCACAGTGAGTCCACTGAAAACAAATTACTGTAACTTGAAACTTGAAAACTCTATATCAAAATGTATAGTCATTATCTCCAAAGTCTACTTCTCCATATTCCTTTGAGTTTTGTTGATATTTAATGTACTAGAGAATTGGAATTGTGCATCAAAGTTTATACATTGATATTGTTTCCTTTATTTTCAATACCCCCCCCAACTTGGCTTTGTTATATTGTCAGGTATCTTATGACCTCAGAATGTGGTTACAATGTCTTCACTATGGAGTAAGTTCTTATCACATTTTAAAAAATTATTTTTCATTACATTTATTAATATTTAACAACTTCTTCATTGCCTTAAACTTGTTCTCATTTATTTATGCCTGCTGTGTGTTCTCTTGGTCATCCAATGTGTCTGCTCAACTGTTTTTCATTGAAATACATTTGCATGTGTTTTTATGGGTATAGAAGGATCCCTTGCTGCTTCAAATGAATGCTTGTCCAACTTTACATGGATGGCTGGGGAACTGAACCTGGGTCAGCTGGCTTTGTAAGCAAGCACCTTTAACCTCCAAGCCGTCTCTCTGGTCTCCCCAGCTACATTGGCAAAGTAACTATTTTATTTAAATGTACTAGATATACACTAAAAAGTACATGCATTTCATTCAAAGATGGTCTTTATCTTGGGAGTTTTTACCTAATTTGATTGATCATTTTCACTCATAAATTTGTTTTTAGCCTTTTTAAAAAAGTATGATTTGCTTGAAGTTTTATAAATTTACATAAGTACACTACAATTTTTAGAGAGAGGGAGAGAATTGGCATACCAGGGCTTCCAGGAACTGCAAATGAGCTCCAGGTGCACAAGCCACCTTGTGCATCTGGATTACTTGGGTCCTGAGGAATCGAACCTGGGTCCTTAGGTTTCACAGGCAAGCGCCTTAACTGCTAAGCTATCTTTTCAGCCTTGTAGACCACATTTGATATTGCAGCACCTGCATAATATAAGCTAAGAATGTTTTTATATTTTTAAAGAGTTGTCCCCCCAAAAAAATAAGGAGAAAGAAATATGACTGAAATCATATGTATTATATGTATGTATTGACCATCTGGTCCTTTATACAATAATCTTTGCCATCTCCTAATATACCTTTTTTTCAAAATACATTTTTAGGGATGGAGAGATGACTTAGCAGTTAAGGTGATTGCCTGTGAAGCCTAAGGACACAAGTTCAACCCTTCCAAACCCAGGTAATTTATATGCATATGGTGGCACATGCACACAAGGTGGCACATGCATCTGGGGTTTGATAGCTGGAGGCCTTGGTGTACCAATTCTCTCTCTGTCTCATAAAAAATACAGTTTTAGGGCTGGAGAGATGGCTTAGTGGTTAAGGCACTTGCCTGCAAAGCCCACGGACCCATGTTCAACTCTCCAGGTCCCAGTTAAGCCAAGTGCACAAGGTGAGGCAAGTGCACGAGGTGGCACACGTGTCTGGAATTCAACTGAAGTGGCTGGAGGCCCTAGCATGCCAATTCTCTCCCCCTCATTAAAAAAAAAAAAAAAAGGCCAGCCTGTTAGACTTGCCTTAAAAACACACTTTTAGAAGATGACATTCCTGCCCTGTGTGTATCCAGTTGCTGGTCCAGGTGACTTTTGGACACCACAGCTGGAGGCTCCATTCGCTACACTCCATGGCTGGAGCAGGCTTGAAGTGCCAAGAACTCAGGTCTTCTAGTAAAACTCCCTAAGGAATGACATCACAGCATTATCATATTGATTAGTGGGTACACATTACTCCCTGGGAGGGGTTGTCTGAGACTCTCATTCTAACCTAAATCACAGACTTCTCTGAGGACATCAAGCACCAATTTTCTACCAGGGCAACATCATAGAAGGTGCTAACTTTCTGAATTCTTTCCACTTCTTGTCTCACTTCTTCACTCCCCTGTCAGGATTTCCTGGGATTCTATTCCCAATAAACTACTCACACCTACAAGTCTTTCTCTCTTTCTGTGTGTGTGTGTGTGTGTGTGTGTGAGAGAGAGAGAGAGAGAGAGAGAAAGAGAGGGAGAGAGATGGGCATGTATAGAGGTCAGAAGACAACTTCAGGCTTGGTCCTTGTCTTCCACCTGTTTTTGAGGCAGGGTTTCACATTGTGCACCACTTTGTGAGCCAGACTAGCTGGCTTATGAGCTTCCAGAGGGTTCTCTTGTGCCTGGACTCCCCTAGGTGCACTGTCCCTGTGCTGACAGACGCTCACAGTACAGTGTCTGTCATCATGAGTGCTCTCAGAATCCACACTCCGGTCCTCATATTTGTGTAATGAGCACTTTATATGCTGAGCCACCTTCCTAGCCCTAAAATATTCCTTAGGATGGGTATTTTCTTTCTTTCTTTCTTTCTTTCTTTCTTTCTTTCTTTCTTTCTTTCTTTCTTTCTTCTTTCTTTCTTGCATCCTGAATTGTGGTTTTAGTTCCAGGTACAAATTAAGTATCTTATAATTTGAAATGACTCATATAGTAGCCTTTTGTCACAAGTTTTAAAGCTATACTATAAATATTTTACATCTTATTTTTATTGTTAAGCTTATTTATCTTCACAATGTCTCATATGAGTTGAACTCGCTTATCCTGTGACTAATGCTCCTCACTTTAGAAGCACATTTGTATGTGTGTGTATGTGTGTGTGTGTTCCTTTTATTTCCTCATTCTACTTTATAGGTCAGAGTGATACCAGATTTTCAAATGTTGTGATAAATTATACTCCAGATAAAGAAATCAGTGTTGTTGCTAAAACCTACATTTGTCAATGGGCAATTTCACCTTTAGACATTTCAGTATCTTTCCCCATCAGATGAAATAAAAGAATCATGACAGAGATAAGAAAGATAGTCACGGCCGGGCATGGTGGCACATGTCTTTAATCCTAGCCCTTGGGAGGCAGAAGGAGGATTGCCATGAGTTCAAGGTCACCCTGAGACTTTGTAGTGAATTCCAGGTCAGAACCTGGGCTAGAGTGAGACCCTATCTCAAAAAACAAACAAAGAAACAAAAGAAACAAAGAAAGATTGTCACTATCCAATAATGTGTGCCTTTTCTAAAGAACACCCCACAAAAATGTAAAATATTGAATATTATATTCAATATTAATACAATAATAATAATAGGTAAGGACTATCTGGACACCTGTTCTCTATGATTCCAGGCACCCCTACAGTTTTGGGACATCATATAGTTTAGTAAATTGTGGTGATTTTTCTTGCTCTGCTTGCTCATGCAGGAGTAATTTATATAGGAGGAGAAACTTATGTGGCTGGGATTTATTTAGGGCGGTGGTTCTCAACCATGACTGTACATTGGAATTTACAGTGCATTAAAATCATTGTGGGCACCTGGGTCTCCTTTAGAGCGATTTCGGTTTCATTAGACTGGAGTATGATCTGAGCACTGGGCACTTGGATGGATGATTTTCACGTGAGACTAAAGCAGAGAAACACTGAGAATCAGCTAGGAACTTAGAGATTTCATTGGGCTTTGATATTTTCTTATTTGAGTCTTTGATATTATTAAAATAAAAATGTGTGTGAGGGTTAAGGCGTTTGCCTGCAAAGCCAAAGGACCTCAGTTCAATTCCCCAGGACCCACGAAAGCCAGATGCACAAGGTGGCACATGCGTCTGGAGTTCGTTTGCAGTGGCTGAAGGCCCTGGCATGCACCCATTCTTTCTCTCTCTCTCTTTCTCTCTCTCTCTCTCTCTGTGTATGTGTGTGTGTGTGTGTGGCTCTTTCCCTCTCTCACTCTCTCAAACAAACAAATAAATAAAAATTTAAAAAGAAATGTGCATAAATCCACAAGGTGATTTTAATATGAGGCTCTTTTTCCTCGGAAATGATTTGTTGTTGTTGCTGTTGCTGCTGCTGTTGTGAAATCTTTTTCTGATGAAATTGAATGTCCCTAGGTCTTTGTGAGTGAGGCAGTGTGACTTCTTGTCACCTTGCCTGCTGGGAGGATGCAGCTGTACCACAAGCTCACTGCTCAGTGCCGTTTCTCCCACAAAGCAAACAAGGGCTCACTTTTACCTCTGGTGCACCATATGAACCGGCCCCCAAAAGCCCGAGTCTAAATGTCTGTCTCTTAGCCAACTCCCCTCCTCAAGCTTACCATCTTGTTGTTCCTTCTTCCCTCCATTTCCTTCTTCTCCTTTGTATTATAAGGCCACTTTGGTATATTAAAGTATATAAGTAAGGGTTTTTCCCTCCCAGGTTTTATCCACAAATTCTTTTATGGTTTAAGACCAAAGTGGATGTGGAACTTTTAAGACAACCATATAAGTGGATAGGCTAGCTCTCTCTCTCTCTCTCTTTTTCAAGTAAGCAAATTCGCCTTTCACGTACAATGATTTAACTAAGGATTATATTATTTCTAAAATAAAGATTTCTAATTATAGTATCATTCAAATTATTCACTCTTAGAGTTTATAGGCATTTTAATGAAATGATAACAAAAATAACAGTACTTTAGCAAAAACATTGTATCTCATATATAATAATAGAATAAAATAGCATATAGAAATTCATTACCCATCCCCTTTTCCTCCCTGTTTTTCCCTACCCAATATCTAAGATAACAGCTCAATGAGATTGCACAGATGACAGGTGATGTGCCTGCCCTTCTTTATCTTTGAGCCCTCTGGAAAGGATTTGATTTTTTTTTCATTCGGGAATTTAATGTAATTTTATTTCAATCAACCATTGCATTGTTAAAGAAAAATATCAAAGCAAACATGTATGGTATTTTCTTTGCTCTGGAATTGTAAAATTTCCATTTTTCTGAATAATTACATTTCCTTTTAAATGTCTGTTCTTCCATGATGGGCCCATATCTAGCAAGTTAACTGATCTATAGATGATTAATGTGCTCCTCTTAATACACTGTCAGAATTAGGAAGTGAAGTGTAGAAAAGTTTGAAACCCCCCCCCAGAAGTCAGACAATGAAACCAGTCAGCAGGAGAGGAAAACAATATTTCACGTTATTCTATTTCAACAATCTCTGTAAACATCTTGACAAAGCCATAGCCTTCTATTGATCAGTTTAGAACGCCATTCTCCTCCAGAGAAAACTAGTAATAAAATGAATGCCATTAAGGGTTCAAGGACCCTGTCACAATATACCACATGTGACAGATCCCTCTGTGCTCCAAATGTTCCACATTTATAAATAAAAATCCTTTTGTCCTCTTCCTAAAATTGTTCTTTGCTGTAAAATCATATCAGTGTGATTTTATATCTCAAATCCTTATCTTGTTCTCATTTATACATTTGCCTCCTGCCTCCACTCTGGCAAGGGTGATACATTTATATCTTCACTTTGAGTTTAGAGACAGCAGAGAGAATTGGATTAACACACCAGGGGCCTTGACAAGGCCACAGTGCCTCACACTGCTCCTGCACAGTGCCTTCTATTACAGAATGGAGCTTGTCCTTGGTAAACTTATCTGTTTATTTCTCACTTTTGGATACCTAGGTGGCTTTATGATACCCTATTACTAGAGTTCTATCAGATAAAAAATAAAAATAAAAGCTAAGCAAGCAAAAACCAAACAGGCCTTGTTGCCCCAGGTAATGGGATTCTTATCAATCAACATGGATAATTGTTGTTTTATAGATGAGCATGAATACTTTAAATATAAGTTTCTTTGCATTGATCTTAGAATAAAGAGCCTGTGGTCAGTAGAAGGCATGGTTCAAGTCGAGTTTCTCTTGGCGAATTTTATTTACCCAAGGAAGAGCAATTTATTCTTTGAGCATTGTTTCCACTTTTTTTATTTTTTATTTTTTTTTGAGATAGGGTCTCACTCTAGCTCAGGCTGACCTGGAATTCACTATGTAGTCTCAGGGTGGCCTCGAACTCATGGCAATCCTCCTACCTCTGTTTCCTGAGTGCTGGGATTAAAGGTGTTTCCACTTAAAAGAATTATTTATTTGCAAGCAGAGGGATGCAAGATGAGAAAGAGAGAGAGAGAGAATTGGTGTGCCATAACCTCTAGTCACTGCAAACTGACACCAGTTGCATGTGTGACTTTGTGCATCTGGGTTTATATGGGTACTGGGGAATCAAACCAGGGTTGTTAGGCTTTGCAGGCAAGTGCCTTAACCACTGAGCCATCTCTCCAGGCTGTTTCCACTTTATTTTTTAAGGCAGGAGTCATAGCAATAATAACATAGTGCTAGTTTCAGGCACAAGTGAGGGAGAACATGTGAAATAAAATCTAAAGCTGTTTTGGAAATATTTTGGTATCAGATCAATGTAAGCTATCTTTCTATAGGGTTCCCTGGCACTGTCTTCTTGAAAAAAAAATGGCCTTAACAAGACAAATGTCTGAGTACTTTCTCTTTGGAAGAAGAGGAGAAGATTAAGCCATGTAATTAGACTTCCATAGGTTTTGCCCCCATTCTAAAACTCACTTCCCGTTGATGTTTGAATGACCCAAGAGCAGTTCTCAATTGCTCATGGAAGAGAGCTGCTGAAGTGACCAGTCAAACCCCTGCTAATTGTGGTGCATTTCACGGGCTGGGACAGACTTGACCCTTGCAAATCCTGACATTGGGAATCATCGCCCACTGCAGTGAATGAGAATTCTCACCTGGCACAGAGTTCCCTGTGGGACCTGCTGACACTCTCCGGAAAGCATTTTAGAATTGATTGCACATAGTCCTGACAATCCGCAGCATGGAGCATTAGCAAGGTGGAGTGGTTTCTGTGTAGCTCCAAATACCCAGCACTCTACTTATCTGTTCTATACTCTATACTGTCTCTTTGCAGGGGATGTGGCTCACTTGGACATCACGCAAAGCCATTCCATCTGCCCGTGCTCTCTCCTCCCATGTCACTCTTTCCACACACCTTCAATCTTGGCTGTCCTATGCACACTTCTATGCACATCCAGCTTAGGTTGTGCATAAAGGGAGAATTTTTATTGCATGTGGTACCCAGGCCTGCAGTTCAGGAACTCTCACACTATTATTTCCAGGAGAAATTGAGTAAGTGCTGACAAAGCAGCTGGAAGGAACTATTTTCTCGTTCACAGTGAAAAGAGCAATCTCCAAAGACAGCGAGAGGAGGAGAGGTGACGTTTTTTGCTTTTCTTCTGTTGCATGGTTGTCAGGCAGGTCATGCGGGCCTCTCTTATTCTCAGTGGAAAGGAATGAACTATAGCTTATAAGTCTCCAGGCAGTTGTCTTTGACTTCAAGATCTTTTCTAATGTCATAACTTTAATTATCCTCATACTATAAAAGCAAGGGATGTGGATGTTTAAACATTTCATAACAAAGCAAGCCCTGAGTAGTCATTTAAAAATATGTAATGCTGTGAGAATGGCAGGATGTCGTTCAAGAAAGCAGAAATCTTGCATTAATAATTTGAAGCATGCTATACTTTAAAAATATATTAGTTCACTGTAGACTGTTGAAAATTTCTTTACTAGTATTGAAAACATCTGGGCTCAGGAGGGATGGCTTAGCAGTTAAAGTGTTTGCCCACAAAGCCAAAGGACCCATGTTCCATTCCCCAGGACCCATGTTAGCCAGATGCACAAGGGGGCGCAGGCATCTGGAGTCCGTTTGCAGTGGCTGGAGGCCCTGGCTTACCCATTCACCTCTCTCTCTCTCTCTCTCTCCTTCTTTCTCTGTCAAATAAATAAATAAATAAAATATTAAAATAAAAGAAAACTTCAGAGACTGTCATGCACATCTGTATTGATTCAACTCCAAATGAAAATGACAATTAATTTAGACATGGTCAAAAAAAACTATTATTGCTCTGACTGCCACTATGTTCCTTTCTTAGCAGTGAGTTTGGCTTAGGTAGAGGTGCATCCCTGGAAGATATAAAGGTAGCCAGCATCTCGCTCTGAGATCACTGGGAGTCCAGGGAAGAGCAACTCTCAAATGTGGGGACATTTCCTCATACTAGGGAATACAAGATAATCACTATAACAGCTTCCAGACCACATGATTTTATTTGCTTCAATCCTGTTCTCTCCAGGCAAGAATTTGAATCGCTATAACTGAAGATTTTGAGACATATGAAGTTGTATGAGCCTGGCTTTCTCACAGATGAAAGATACATGCCTAAACTGTAGCAAACCTCTACATTTATCAATCACCCGTCTGTCATCTATGTAGGTGTGAATGTGTGGAGGGTTGTATGCATGTACCCATCTTTCTGGACCTGTAAATCTATATCTGTGTATCTATCATCTATCTATGTATGTATCTATTTATGTATATCTGCATGTATGCATGTATATATCATTGTTGTGTCTATGTATGTATGCATCCATTTGTTGGTATCTGTGTATCTACAATCTATGTATCTATGTATGTATTTAAGGATATATTTATCTATCTATCATCTGTCTGTCTATCCATCTATTTATCTATCTATCATGTGTTCATCCTCTGTGATCTACTGGTTTATTTGGGCCAAGGTTTTGTTCTGCTGCCCAGGCTGGAACTGAATTTGAGATCCTCCAGACTCGACTACCTTAGTATTAGACAACAAGTTTATGCCAGATTACACTTCTAAACTTAAAAGGTTCAATGCCTTTCTGCTTGATGATTATGATTATGATTATGATTATTATTATTATTATTATTATTATTTTGGAGAGAGACACAGAGAAAGACAGAGAGAAAGGGAGGGGAAGACAGATAGAGATGGGCGCACCAGCAGCATCTCAACTGCTGTGAAAGAAATCCAGACGTGTGCGCCCCCTTGTGGTCAAGTGCAGCATTGCGCCCTTGTGTCACTTTGCATCTGGCTAAACGTGGGACTTGGAGATTGGAACCACTGGAGATAAGAACCAGCGTTCTTAGGGTTAGGAGGCAGGCACCTTAACTGCTAAGCCATCTCTCCAGCCCTTGATTAATTTTTTTAAAAAAGAATATTCATGTTCTTGCTTTTCTCATTTTCATCTCTAGGGTGACATTTTAAAAATGATTTTATTTTTATTTAATTATTTGAGAGAGGAAAAGAGGCAGAGAGAGAGAGAGAGAGAGGGATGGAGATAATGGATGTGTCAGTGCTTCCAGCCACTGTAAATGAACTCCAGATGAATGTGCCCCTTTGTGCAGCTGGTGTATGTGGGTCCTGGGGAATCAAACCAAGGTCCTTTGGCTTTGTAAGCAAGCGCCTTAACCTCTAAGCCATCTCTTCAGCCCTCTAGGGTGACTTTTGATGAAATTAGTGGGAGTCCTTTCTTTGTCTTTGTAGAGTTCTTACCCATTCTCTGATCCATCATAGATGGGCACCACTCTGTTCCTCTAGGGTCCAAGGCTGTGGCCACCCTTATTCTCAGTTGGAGGCTGCAGTCTGGGATTCAGGTGCTGACTGTGGCTCTATTCACCCTCATTAGCAGAATGATTGCTTGTCTCCACCTTTCATTGTTCTAGGAGGTGGCGTGCAGAGGACTTTCCCATAAGAGAGCTTTGAGTGCACACAGCTCACAAGTGTTGGGGACAGGGTGACAATGATGGTGTATGGCAGGTGGCTGAGGCTGGAGAAGAAGGTGAGGACAGCCTCTTCCTGATCTGAAAAATCTCCATCCTGAGGCAGTAAGAGAAGCAGACTTACACAGAAACTACTGGCTTCAGTCCTCAGTAGCTCTGTGACCTTGGGAGTACTTGATGTTCCCTTTCTCTAGTGTTCATGGGGATAATATAAGTTTCTGCCTGGCAGCCCAGTATGAAAGGAACTAGCCTTCTTTTGCTTGTTTGTCTATTTGTTTTTTCAGTGTAGGATCTCATCTAGCCGGGGCTGACCTGGAACTCACTCTGTAGTCTCAGGCTAGCCTTGAAACTACAGTGATCCTCGTACCTCTGCCTCCCAAGTACTGGGATTAAAGGCATGTGCCACCACATCTGGCTGGAGGAACCTTCTTGTTGGTATGAAGTGATCACTCTCTGAAAGCCTGTTTGACATCTAGCCTTCCAAAGTCAAGTATTCTCATGGTATTATGCCTCCTTTTGTAAACCCTATTAACCCATCCATAATATAGACTTGGTCAACATTTCTCCTTTAAAAAATGGGCCAAAAATTGCTTTACATAATTTCATTCATGAATCCTGCTGTTATTTTTTATACCAGGAAAGGATCCACACTTATACATATTGACTTTAAAATATCTGAAGGCAATTATCCTTGTCTTATGAGTTTTTAGCCTCCTAGGATAAATTGACCCATCCATATCAAAAGAAAAATGTCAAATTCTGAAGTCTCATTTTTCTTCTCTTCCCCTACCTCCGTATAACACTCTACTTATCAGAGCTTTAACGAAGACCATTACCAAGAACACCTGCAGTGTGCTTAGGAATACAAAGTGCAGCCAGACTTCTACTTATCGATGAACTCCAAGAGCTTATTGGCTTTTCAGCTCTCCTGGCACACTGATGACGCAAAATGAATTTTAAGCTTCTTAAACTTCTCAAGTTTTCACATTTTTGCATATCTTGCATTTGTGCCATTGATTTTTTTGAACTTACAAAATACATTTATACTCACCTTGGAAAAAGTGCATTTATTAAATTTAGTAGCTTCAGCTCCATAATGTTAACATGCTGTGTATTTTTAGATCTCAGACTTAATTTGTTAAATATTGTACATGTTTCCTTTATGTCACCCTCAAAAGTTGCAAGCATGCCATACATTTTTTAATTTGATCTCACATAAATATCATATATATATATATATATATATATATATATATATATATATATATATATATACATACATTTATATAGAACTATTTTGCTCATGGTCATAATTGTTTAGTAAATAAATATTTGGTTCATACCTTATTAATTTGGTCTAAATTGTGACCCAAAGATCTGATTATTAAACATTAGAATATTACTTCCTATCATTGCATTATTAAATTACTATTATTTAACCCAAATTGAAAATGATTACTCAGAACTTTATGGGGCCATTCCTTTTTATGATGTCATTTATGGAAATGAGGTTCCTCAACTTCTCATTAAGTATAATGAATGAAACATAATTAATTCTTCTCCTTTCTGAAAATGAGTTTAAATGATAAACAGAAGAAAAGGTTTGAGCCAGTAAGGACAAAGAGAATGAGAGTGGAGATGTGTCAGTAAATGTGTGGAAAATAAAGTAGTGGATGACACAAAAGGCCAGTTTTGGGCAGAGGATACTGAAACCATGCTGTTTACAGACATGGCTGTCCTCAAGAGACAATGGCAGATTGTTGCAGAAAGGCTCCTGATATGCTGGAGCACTGTGGGTGGGGCTGGGGCTGGGGCTGGAAAGCAGGGTCTCCCTCCCCACTATCCTGGTCATCACTACTATCTGTCTGATGCTGGACTTGCGCTGGGTTCCTTCTCCTGCACATGCATTCCAGCATATGTGCACAGTGAAAACATATATCACGTGGAAAACACCACTTCCAAAACTCCTCCTTGGGAAGTGATGGCAGCAGAATGGACTTGGATATGGGAATGCCTTTGGCAGACTCGGCGGAGGTGGAGTGTGGTAACTGAAAACAGAATGCCAGTGAAATGGTCTTAACACCAAGGTATTCCCCCAACGATCCTTGTTTGTGGTTTGAGGGTTTTGTTTTTGTTTTGCTTTTGCTTAGATACGAGTGTTGCAATGAGATTTCTATCTCCAGGTAGTTTTGAGTGCTCCTCTCTAGAACAACAACTACCCACTGAGATTTTCAGTGCTGTGCTCAGATGTGAATAAGATCCGGGAGAAAGAAACATATACAGAAATGTGAACACAGTGTAATATTATAGTGGCCAATGAGTAGAGAGGGTAGGGAGAAGGAGAGAGAGAGGGGACACAGTATGTAAAGAAAGAAGAAAGGAAATAAGGAGAGGGAAGAAGTAATTTGTAAAAAAGAAATGATACAAATACAAGCAAAGTTTCAAGTATTTCTATGATATATTTATATTTTCTTAGAGATGTTAGTATATATTGAATTCATGTACTATAAAAAGAAACACAAAACATAGAAATTTGCAAATATACAAGCATGCACCAGTTTTAAAATGAAAGTAAGAAGAAAAATTATAGAAGGTAGAACAGGAAAAAAAAAAAAGGCCTGCACAAATTATTTTGACAGTTAATTTCTATTGTCAAATTGACTAGAGCCAGAACCAAGTAAGAGTCAGGCCTCTTCGGCAGGACTGAGGGCATTCCCAGGAAGGATTACTGAAGGGGAAGATTTCTCCCAGAGTGGACAACTCTTTTGGTGACATGCTATATATAAAAAAATGTCCTTTTTGCAAGGATGCCCATGAATAACAGTTGATATATAAGAAGTACACAATATACCTACTACTATTTGATGTAATTTACTTAATCTAATATTTCTGTCTTCTATGACATATATCCAAGATATTATTCCAAGATGGCAGCCAGTTACTAGTAGATTAACCCAGGTTAGCACAGTTGAAAGTTGTGAATGTGTGTGATGGGCTTAACCGCACGTCAATATTGGGGAACCTTTCTTCTACATAAGAGCACTTGTAGTAATTGTTATTTGAATAGTTTCTTTCACTTATACTAACAACAGAGTCAGAAACAGTTAGCGGACTACACACACAGAGAGAAAACAATGTCTACAGCCTAACCTACATGTAACTTTTCAGAAATATTGACAAATGCATTAGGTACCCCACTGTCATTCCACTTTCTGAGCTTACTGAAATAGCCAAAATCAGCTTTCAAAGTAAGCCAGGGAGGAGCTTATATCTAATTTAAGAAAAATGTTAGTTCTGAATACCACTATGCTGGCTAGTCATCAATATGAGATTAGTTGTAGGGCTGGAGAGATGGCTCAGTGGTGAAGGCACCTGCCTCCAAAACCTAAGAACCCGGTTCCAATCTCCAGGTCCCACGTTTAGCCAGATGCAAAGTGACACAAGGGCGCAATGCTGCACTTGCCCACAAGAGGGCGCACACATCTGGATTTCGTTCACAGCAGCTGAGAGACTGCTGGCCCACCCATTCTCTATCTGTCTCCCTCTCTGTCTGTCTCTCTCTGTGTCTCTCTCTCTGAAAAAAGAAAAAAAAAACTTAAAAAAAAATAAGAGATTAGTTCTAAATAAGTATTCAGCCTTAGGTAAGTCATCTGTTCTTTGTTCCATGAAGGTAAAGCCAAACACTTTACCTCTTTTCTAGTTTGAAATTTCAGTGATTTTATGTTGATAACTGGAGAGCAGTAATGTTATTTTTTAAAAATTTGATATGAGTGTTTTTTAAATACGATGCTTGGTTCATTAACATATTGCTAAAACTTAACCTTATGATTCAATGGAATTCCAGCCTGAGGGGGCATAAAAAGACAGGGTGAATTATGAAGACATGAGAAGGGAAAGGAGCCTCTTACCCAGGAGCCTGGTGAAAGCCGCTTGTCAATTGAGATGCAAGAATTCCAGCACAATCAACATTTGCATTGGAAGTTATTGACATAAAAATAATATCCCTTTCACATATAGATAGTTTATGTCAACATAGCGATGAAACAGGCTTAAGGCCTAGATGTATATGACCTTGGGTAGGCCCTCATTACGTTTTCTGAACATTTTCTGAAACACTAACTAGACTGTGAACTTGGTTTACAGTAGAGATAGCCTGTCTTCCTGCACCTTTGTGACCTTATCAACTGTTATCCTGTGAGGTGCTTCTTAGGAACCACCTTGTGATCTCATTTAGGTTCATTGCAACTCGTTGCAGATAATAACTTCATAGCCCATCAAAATTATATATATACTATTATATATGATTATAAAATATATATAAATATCATATATACATATACACTATTGACAAGGCAGTGAAGAAAACTGATTTTTGAGAAGCACACACCCATGTTTCTAAGCATCTCTCTCAACTCTAGTGCTTATAGTCTATATTAAAATATCTGTAGGTTTGGAGAGGTGACTTGCCTGCAAAGCCAAAGGACCAAGTTTTGATTCTTCAGGACCCACATAAGCCAGATGCACAAGGTGGCACATGGGTCTGGAGTGCCTTTGCAGTGGCTGGAGGCCCTGGTGCACCCATTAATAATAAAAATATAAACACTTAGAATTTAAAAAATTATTTTCATTTTTTGAGAGTGAGACAGAGTTAGGTTATTTTTATTATTTATTCATTTGAGAAAGAGAGAGGCAGAGAAACAGCAAGAGAATGGATGTACTGGGGCCTTTCAGCCACTGTGAACGAACTCCAGACTTGTGCACTCCCTTTTGGGCATGTGTGACATTGCATGCTTGCATCATTGTTGTGTCTGGCTATGCAGGATCTGGAGGATTCCAACAGGAGTTCTTAGGCTTCACAGGCAAGTGCATTAACCACTAAGCTCTCTCTCCAGCCCTAAAATATTTTAAATAAAAATCCAATTCCTCTTCATACCAGCTATGCTTCACATTCTTTCCCGCATCAAAGCTATGAATCCCGGCTTTGCCTGAATTGAGGTCCCTAAAAGGTTAAGGGAGGGCTGGAGAGATGGCTTAGCGGTTAAAGGCGCCTTCCTCCTAAGCCTAAGAACACTGGTTCCAATCTCCAGGTCCCATGTTTAGCCAGACGCAAAGTGATGCAAGGGTGCAACACCGCACCTGACCACAAGGGGGTGCACACATCTGGATTTCGTTCGCAGCAGCTAAGAGGCTCCTGATGTGCCCATCTCTATCTTAGTCTCCCTCTTTCTCTGTCTCTCTGTGTGTTTCTCTCCCCCCCTAAAAAAGGTTAAGGAATCCCTCAGGCTACTGAGGGTGACTGTGTGGAATTCTGCCCCTGACCCCCTCTCTACTGAAAAATCTTAGTTGGGTAGACTGAATAACACTGACGTCACAAAACCTGTCTTGGTTTTGTCACCTGCAATGTGTGGATATGACTTTTCATGCTACCAACATGTTCCATACAGTACCATATGGAAGCCTACCTGCACAGCAAACATAGCAGGCAAGTTCTAGGGTTTGAGACTGTAACACCCTTTCACATGGTGGGAGACTCTTGGCAACTGTTTCCTAAATTTTCATTTTCGTTTTCCTGTCGGGCTTGGGCTTAATGCTTGTTTTTCTTAACATATATACACATGGCAGGCCAATCGAAGTTGTGACAAAGTTTGGAAGCATAGCCTTACAATAATGGTGCAGTCAGCATTTGTAAAGGGAGGTTAAAGAATAACCTAGTGAAATATTTAAAGACAAATGAGCAGCACTCTAGCTGGCTTCAATATTTATTCCTCTAGAGCAAAACTTATATCAAAGCTCCCATTAAAATTTCCTCCAAGCGCCTTATATATTAGTTAGTATGAAAATACAGCATTTTCTTATACTTTAAATTGTCATGAATATAAATACATATTATTGTAAATAGATAGACTGTGGAAATTGACTGCATTTATAAAGGGGAGAAATCACATGACAATAACCTCCCATTATGATGGCTGTGTAGGAAAGAAAATCGTATGTTATTGTGCTTTGTAAGCAAAGAAGACAGGTCAAGTCATAGATGCGAGTTATGGAGAGGGAGCGCATGCTCTGCTCCCTTGATAAGTGTTGCAGTAATAGTGTATACCGTGTCTTCATGAGCAGCGCCAACTCATTCCTGGCACATTTCTCCTTCTGAGTTAACATTTTGAGATTGTCATTTAAGTCGTCTGGCTTTCCAAGGAGATCTGGAGGCATGTAGGTACTTATCAATCAGGACCTGTAGTCCGTGGTAGCAAAGCTTGGGGGCCATAGTAGAAAAGCTCAGAAGGATCCCGGCAAGTGCCTGCCCTCCGTTTGGATTATGGCCCTCTATCAATTTGCCAGTACTTAGTCTTTATTATTATTATTAATAATTATTATTATATCATAGACAAGATGCACAAGCCTAACAATGTAGGAAGTTAGAGAAACTAGTGGCTGACCCCTTGTGATTACTGTGATATAATGTCACATTCACAAGATAGGATTCTTGCCTGATTTATTTTGTGTGTGATGTGAGTGCAGTTTGCTGACTGAAGAATGATGTCCCTTATGACACAGTGGCTAACTCAGGAATACTTGGACTTCAGAGCTTTCTTTCAAATTTCAGAGAATTGTAGTGATGCTGTGAAAACCTAATGGATCCAGAGATCATGGCATTGAATGGGGAAAAGCCATAACTGTAAGAAGATATTGACTCTATGATTCTGGACCAGATACTTGTGCTCTCAGTCTCCCAGTGTGGGTTGACACTGTGATTCTCCATCCTGGCTACACTTCTCAATTGCCACAGATGCATGTAAATGCCTCTGCTCACTCTCCACTTCCTAACCATTAGGGGAAAAATCTCTACCAGGGAAGCTTGGGTTTACATATATATTTTATAACATCTCTCAGGGCATTCTAGTGAAAATGGAGCTTCCTGCAAGTAAGCTGCCTGGTTCCTGTCATCCTCTGCAAACTACAATTGAATGCTGGGAGAAATTCAGATGCCTTTCCTCCTTTTATTTCTGATACTAAGTCTTTTGCTTTTTAATTCTATAATAATAATAATAATAGTTAATAATAGTTAATAATAATAATAGTTATTATTATTATTATTACTGTTATTACTTGCCATGCTATAGATGCAATCCAGGCCTTAGACATGATATCCAATGACTCTGCTGCTTAGGTATAACTCCAGCCTTTGCTCTTTCATTTAATCCTGAAGTTCTTAAGTAACAAATCCATTGTCCTGATGTGAAGCAGTATTAACATAAACATGCTGTAAAATAATGTTTTTTTTATATTGCCTATTGAACCTAGGATTTCATACACATACATGCGAAATAGGTATAGTATTGAACTATAACCCCAGACTTTTTTTTTTTTTTTTTTTTTTTTGAGGCAGGGTCTCATTACGTTTCTCAGGCTGGCTGTGAACTCATTTTGTAGCCCAGACAGTGTCTAAACTCGTAGTTCTCCTGTAGCAGCCTCGCAAGTGGGTAGAATTGTATGTATGTGCCACTAGACCCACTTGGACTGCACTTTAACTTCATTTTTCTTTTTTACATGAAGGAATAGCCTTACATTTTCCTCAGGTTTCAGAGCTGAGTTCAGTCTAAGATAAGATATAGTTATCTGGCAAACTAAAAGGGCTGGGCATCATTCTGTGTGGTTATTCTCTTTTTTAAAAGACATTACTTAGGGCTGGAGAGATGGCTTAGCTGTTAAGTGCTTGCTGTGAAACCCAAGGACCCCAGTTTGAGGCTTGATTCCCCAGTACCCATGTAAGCCAGATGCACAAGGAGGTGCAGATATCTAGAATTCGTTTGCAGTGGCTGGAGGTCCTGGTGCACCCAATCTCTCTCTCTCCCTCTCCCTGTCACTGTCAAATAAATAAATAAAAATTTAGAAAACATTATTTATGTGTTTATTTATTTTATATACAAGGACACAGAGAGAGACAGAGAGAGAGAGACTGAGAGAGAGAGAGAGAAAGAGAGAGAGACTGAGAGAGAGAAAGATAGAGACAGAGAGAGAGAGACTGAGAGATCAAATAGGTGTCTCAGGTCCTTCTACCAAATGAACTCCAGGTACATGCACCACTTTGTGCATCTGGCTTTATGTGGTCACTATGGATTTGAACCAGGGCTATTGGGCTTTTCAAACAATCACGTTTAACCAACAAGTCATTTCTAAAAGCCCATGTGTGGCTATTTTCCCAGTCTTCTGATAAAAACACTTTTGAAGGAAAAAAATGTTATTTGTTAGAATAATTATTTACTTTTGGAAAACTTTTCTTGTATTTTTGTTTGCATTTTCTTAATATTTTATTTATTTATTTACAAGTAGAGAGAGAGGGAGATATATAGATCGATAGATGATAGATAGATAGGTAGATAGATAGATAGATAGATAGATAGATAGATAGATAGATAGTAGATAGATGATAGATAGAAAGAGAATGGGCACATCAGGGCCTTTTCCCACTACAAATGAATTTCAGATGTGCATGTGCCACTTTGTGCATCTGGCTTTATGTGTGTGCTGGGGTTTTGCAAGCAGTGCATTTAACCACTGAGCCATCTCTCTAGCCCACTTATTTGTATTTTTAAAGAAATGAATGACTTCGTTTATGAACTGTGTTTATGAAGCCCACAAAGGCCAGGCATTCCTGCCTGGAAGGGAGGAAGGGAAGCTCCATTCTTCCTGCTTGAGAAACCCTGGGGCATTTGCCACTCTATATTCAGAAGCTGAATATGAGTTGACACTCAGTAAAACTACTTTCAGCATCCATTTCCAGAGATTAGCCATTGCTGCGCAGCTGTGATTGGTTGATAAAACATTACTATGTGATGTGATGCTCAAATTGACACCTGATGGATAGATTCCCCCCCCCCATGTCATTACTTATAAAATTCTTGCAGGTAAAAACCCTAATTAAGAACTCATTTTGTTTCTTATTTTTGCTTAACCTTACTAAATTTCCTGCAACCAGTCATCAGTAACTTCATTTACCTCTTTAGAGCTCATAGTAAATGAGCCTAAATTAATTGATTATAAGTTCCTTAATTCCATGTAGCACATTTCTCATTCATTTCTACTCCTCTAACAACAGCTGAGAATTTGACTCATGTCACTACCAGCAAAGTGTTAAGTACAGCCAGCCAGTCCTACATTGCTTCTATGCCTCTGAGAAATTTCCAGGAAGGACAAAGTTTCCTTCATTAAATATCTGAATTAACTTGGAAGATAAATAGGATTCTGCCTAGACATCTCCTTGAGAGCATCACATATTAATGTCTCAACCACCCTCCAGTGCTTCCCTGGGGAATCAGAAAAAGAAATATAATTTGGCAGCCCTTTCTCGTGATTCTATAACCACACATAGAGTTAGGTAATTATCTTATTCCTGGATTAAATATGTATGAATTTCTTCTATGTGTTGTCCGAAGTCCTAGGAGTGAGAAATAAATAAGACAAATAGTGTTCTGGGATTCTGAGGATGGAAATCAGGGATACTAAATACTCCAGAAGAAACTAAAGAATGCAGGGATGGCTAGAAAGAGTGGAGAAAGTGCTGCTTCATTCACACAGTAGTCAGAGAGTTCCCTGCTCACCCAGTGATGTCTGAGAGTGCTTGACATCAAGCAAGTTAGTGTCTATGGGAATGTTTTCAAAGTAATAGTGACAGTGTAAAGGCCCTGAGGCAGAAGAGTTTTGTGGTATGCTTAGGAACCAGCAAGACAGCTGGTGTGACTGGAACACAACGATGACAAGCCCAGTTTCAGAAGAGAACATTAAATGTTCAGTGACAGATAGGCAATTAACATCCTGTAGATGGGCTGGAGCAATGTCTTAGCAGTTAAGGCATTTGGCTGCAAAGCCTAAGGACCCAGGTTGCATTCTCCAGTACCCATACAAGCTAGATGCATAAAGTACTGCATGTGTCTGGAGATCGTTTGCAGTGGCTAGAGGCCCTGGAGTGCTCATTCTCTTTCTCTCTCTATCTGCCTTTCTTTATATATATATCTGTCTTTCTCTCTGTCTAATAAATAAATAAATAATAAATAAACAAATAAATAAAATATAATATCCTGCAGACATGGTAAGAAGTTGGCATTATATTTTGAATGCCCTGAGAGGCTTCAAAGGAGACCCCACACCCTTCTTCAAGGATCAGATAGCCTTGGTGATAAAAAGAAGCTCTCCTGTCAAACTCTAGGGCAAGGCAGCCTAGGGGAAGACGTCTTTTCCAGTTTAGCTAAGAGGTAGTAAAGGCTGCACATGGGAAAGCGCAGTGGAGAAGGCAGCAAGTGAGGCTTTATTCTCGGATAGCATGCGTTTGGTATGAGAAAGGATGACTCAGCTTTTCTGGAAACCGTTGTCATGAACTGTAGTATAGACTTAGCTCAAGCTTGGGCATGAGAGAAAACATGTTACAAACTTTCTTTTAAGACTGTGGATTATGCTTGTGAATGTTATAAGCCTCAGTTTCCTCAGGGACCAGTGGTCATTCTATTTAACACATTAGACCATTGAATGATGGTATGAATCAAGCAATAAATATAACTATGCACAAGTGCCATTTTGAAATTATTTTATTATTATTATTATTTGTTTTTTCAAGATAGGGCCTCACTCTAGCCCAGGCTGACCTGGAATTCACTATGTAGTCTCAGGGTGACCTCAAACTCACAGTGATCCCACTTCCACTTCCGGAGTGCCAGGACTAAAGGTATGTGCCACAATGCCTGGCCTTTTTTTTTTTTCAATCTTTTTTTCTGGAATAGCCCTCTGTGACAAGTCATGTCATGGGAAATTGTTTTGGTGAGATAAATAATTCCCGGAGAGATCTCACAGTGTTCTCAGGTTAGTACAGAACAAGAACTGAGACTTCAAATCAGAACTATTTGACAACAAACCCGTCCCGAAACACTACACTAACAACCACAGAGACATAGTGATTTCAATAATACAAATAGCTAATGACATACATCGTGTCATCTTGTTTTTTCTCATCTCATACCTCTTTCAATTCCTACAGGTTCCTACCGAGTTGAAATATTATCTTTGTTTTAGAAACTACAAAGGAGAGAATCAAACAGATCAAACACATGGTCTGGAGCCAAGCTCGCATAGCTTGAAGCTGGTATGAAATTGGGGTCGATGACACAAAGCTGTGCATCTCACTATGGGATTCAGTGTACTTCATCCTGCCTGTGCACAGGGTTGGGTGGAAGGGCCTGAGGCTGGATATGGAGACACTCAGGAGAATTCCTGGAACTCCAAGGAAGAGGAGGTGCCAGCACACCTAGGATGCCAGAGATTAGGTGAGAACCATCCACTTCTCTTCCTGAGCACATTTCTCTGAAGTTAATATTGTAAGATGTTAGCCTGTTCCTTCTTCTATAAACAGAATTTATTGCTTTTTTTCCATTGCTTTCATTTTTCAGAGGTGATGAAGTATTTATCAGAAGGCTTGCTTTTGCAATTCATAAGAGCTCTCCTTACACTGATGTATCCAATCCTTTCCTGCTCAGAGAAAATGACAGCATGAGGGAGAACCTGGCTTTGTTGCAAGATGCTTCCCCCCCTACTTCCCTTTAAAGGAATAAGGGGAAAAATAAATAATCTATTCCAAAGACAAAAATCTGACTGCATTTGGTAGACAAGATGAAGAAAAGTATAATTTATTATCAGGTAACGGTGATAGATTAGTTTTCCTTTATTTTACCCAATCATTATAAAATCCCAAGATAAATCTAACTGAATGCTATTTTTCTTCAGGGACCTGCTAACTTTTTTCTACCCACTACAAAATAGCAAACGAATGAAATCAGTCCTTTTTAAGCATACTTTTACAGAGACAGAGATTAAAGCAGCCTTGAGGCACCACTGGGCAAAATTCTTTACAACCTCTTCTGGCATCTATGATAGGGAAAACCCTTGTTTATGATGATGAAATGAAAATTCACAGCTCTGGGGTACCTGGGTACTGACATGCCTTCTGCAGCCCCAAGCAAAGGGCTGTTCGGGAAGCACCCAAAATTCCAGGGTGCAACATAGGGTGTCTTTTGTCTAGAAAATTAGGCACACAGACATTTGTTGAGCACCTTCCCTCAGTGTGTCTGACAAACATTCCTATGTGATCATTTTGCCATGGTTGCCAGCAGAAGAGCAGCTCCTGCCTTTTCTATTTCAGTCAGAGATGGGGAAAGCATGTCTTGTCTGGTATCTGCTATGGTCTAACGTGTCCTCTGAAAGCCCATGCATGAAAGGCTTGGCTTCCAACCTCAGGTAATACTGAGAGTACCTTTAAGAGGGAGGATTGTCTGTTTCTATGGCATAGTGAGTGCCCTGGAGAGGGATATTGGAGGAGTCCTGGCTCTTTCTCTCCTTTCACTTCCCAGTGGTTATAAGCTGACAGCAAAACTGAGCCAAAATAAACCTTATCTCTTTCAGTTGATTTTATCTGGTATTTCTTATAATAATGTAGAGAATGAAGAGCTTACTAACATAATGATGAGTATCTAATATCAAATCTAGGACAGTGAGGGTGTAGCTATGACTATATCTGCACAATGGCGGTGCATGTCCACTATGCATTGTGATCTTTCTTCTCACATCATTAACTCCTCCTCTGGAAAACAGAGGGTGTATTTTCTCAAAGATTTTTAGTTTTAATTAATACATATGGAGGACTAGTGTGATGCCTAACATATTGTAAAGGGATCTATATTGTATCCACATATGTTATATATGTATGGGTGTTTGTGTACATGTATGTATTATGTATGTATCTACATTTTTCCTTTCCTAAGAGAGCTTCTTTCAACATCTTTTTATATCACACAGACCTATCGGAGGAGAAAGCTAAAGAGCAAACTATCAGAATTCCTAACGGTCTTTCTCTTTCAATTTACACACATGCGCGCGCGCGCACACACACACACACAGCATTTGTTTTGTATTTTTTATGTGAGAGAGAGAGAGACAGAGAAGAGAGAATTGGTGCTCTAGGGCCTCCAGCCACTGAAATCAAACTTCAGACGTGTGCTCCATCTTGTGCACATGTGCGATCTTGCACCTTACGCCACCTTGTTCATCTGGATTACATGGGACCTGGAGAGTCAAACATGTGTCCTTAGGCTCACAGGCAAGGGCCTTAACCACTAAGCAATCTCTCCAGCTTAATTTTAAAATATGTTTTTATTATGAATTTTCAAGGAGAGGAAGAGTGTATGGCACAATGCAGGTCGGGCCCTAGCTAGACCGCATGCTAAAAGAAACCAGGCCACACCTGTCGGGTTTTCTCACCAGGATGGCAGGTAGTCAATGATGGGTAAGACCCCATGAGATGGGGCAACCTAAGACAGGCACTGTCGCATGTGATGATCCCTTGGTGCCTGGGGTCAACAATGGCTTGGCAAAGAACCATGCCTCCTAGGGTCGCCAATAATAAAAACAAAAAGGAGGATATGTATGGCACAATGCAAGTCGGGCCCTAGCCAGATCGCGTGTCAGAAGAAATCAGGAAGTGGCTTCTGTGGACATGGCTTCCTGCACAGACCTATCGTGGCAACAGCTACAGTCCCATGCTCTCGAGTAACCTGCTGCTAGATGATCTGCCAGGAGACAGGCTGTCATTGGTCACAAGAAGGGGACCATCCCACATAATGATTGGCCAGCCAAACCATTTAAACCCCCTACACTTCCTTGAATAAACGAGTTTGCAGAAGCTTGCCCTCTGCCTGCTTCCACCCAACTCCCGGAGCCTGTGCCGTGACTCCACGCCTCTCACCCCCTACTCGGCGGAGACCCTGCAGTCCCTCCTGGGCTGGCCCTAGGAGGGACCCCCAACAGGAGATAGAATGAGAGAGAAAATGTATGGGTGTGCCAGGACCTCTTGCTACTGCAAAAGAACTCCAGAAATATGTGCTGCATTGTATATCTGTCTTACATGGGTACTGTGGAACTGAACCTATGCCATCAGGCTTTCAAGCAAACATCAGTTTGAAACACTGATCCATCTCTCTAGTGCCTCTTGCTTCTTCTTCTTCTTCTTTTTTTTTTTTGTTGTTGTTGTTGAGGTAGGGTTTCACTCTAGCCCCAGGCTGGCATCAAATTCACGGGAATCCTCTTGCCTCATCCTTCTGAGGGCTGGGATTAAGAATCTGCATCATCATGCCTGGGCCTAATGCTGCCTTGACAATAAAAAGTAGAAAGTTTATCTTTTAAACACACACACACACACACACACACACACACACACACACATTAAAATGTCATATCATATATGTATATATACATTTTTAAAACTTACAGATTTTATTTAGTACACATTCTAAGCAGGTTGTTCTCTGATAAAACCTTAACTGAAACATTTGTGTATGTACACATATTTATACATACATGCGCATATATATCCATATATAGCACACTTATAATGCATATATATACATGGTATGTTTTCTATGGATATATAAAGTATATTTACTTTTAAAAGTTAATTGGCTTGGATAATTATGGGTCTAGCAAACACAAAATTCATATAGCAGGCTGGAACTGGAAATGCTCAGGCATGAGCTAAAGCTGACCTCCACAGACAGGATTTCTTCCTCAGGGAAACCACATTTTTTTCCCTCTTAAGTCCTGACAGCTTCCTGGAACTGGCCCATCCAGGTTTTGCAAGGGCAATCTTTGCTTAATGATAACTGACTGTATGTTAACCTCATCTATCAAAAACCTCACATCAACACCTAGGTTAGTATCTGGTTGAATGACTAGGCACCACAGTCCAGTCACGTTGTAATATTCTGGTCAACTACAGCACTTACTTCCTGTCCTGCACAGCAGCAAGAATCTTGGCTTCATTGTTTCACAATAGTTGTTAATCAAAGATTGAGCATATGACATTTCTTTGAAGACCTCCATGGGAGGAAAAGAGAATCAATGGCAGAAGAGCACCGAGCTGGTCTTTAACTCTGCACATTGTTTGTCTAAAAAGTAAGTATTATACTATTTGTTCTTATTTAGTGAATTATGTGCAAAATTTCCCAAATTCAATATTTTCGTGAAGGCAAACACTTGCTAAAATATTCATAGTGCTGCTTTCTAAAAATAATTACATTACGTGCTGCCTCTGTCCTCCAGGAGACTGTAGTGCCAACATTTTTTTTTTCCTGGAATATACTTGGAAAGTATATTGAAAGCAATTTGTGGAGCTTGCTTTATGTGATAGGACTGAGATTTTAAAAAAAAAGTGGGAAAGAAATTCTGTTAACAGGTTGGTTTTTGATAAACCTCAGAAGAAAATGAGGAAACATGCAGGCGTTTTTGCAAAACAGCATCTGAGGCAAAGTTTCTATGATAGACATTTGTACTGTGTGCTTTGAGAAAGATTAGGAAATATTGTGCTAGGGGAATTACTGAGCAAACAGCAGTAGTAGAGGTTAGAGAAGGAAAGAAAACTAGGTGTGGTGGCCCATGCCTTTGATCCCCACACTCCTGAAGGCAGAGATAGGAGGATCACTGTGAGTTTTGAGGCCACCCTGAGACTGCGTAGTAAATTCCAGGTTGGCCTGGGCTAGATAGAGTAAGACTCTACCATGACAAAACAAACAAACAAACAAGTAAAGAAAAACTTAGATTTTTTTTTATTGCTGTTTCATTTTTTGGAAAATTTTTTAAAGACAAGCTGGCCTCAAACTTTCTATGGAATTTGGCTATTACATGTTATGTTTTGGGTAAAATGCATGAAGCAAAGTTGGACCTTATCTACAACTTCAATTAAGTGTACCTCAGTCAAGACTGTCACCATTAAACTACCTCCAACCTTCCTGGGGCCATGAGCATGAATAGAATGGTATAATGTTAATTCTTTGAAATGTATGACAGGTTGTTACAAAGCATGATTTTGATGGTGGATAATGGGTGCACATAGTACAATTTTTCCTTTTCCTAAACTATATAGGAAACAAATAGGGAGATTGGATCACACACTGACATAATCTGAATGACTCTGATTAATAAATGCACTTATCATCACATTGAAAAAGGTTAAAAAATCAAATATAGGCAAATTAATGATATAGTTTCTGAAATAATCTGATCAATACACAATAGTGATTTGGGACAAAATGGAGGTCAGTAGTAAGAATCAGGACTTTTTAAAGATTGAAAAGAATCGGATTCATTGATGAGATGATGTGAAGTGAGCAACAAATAGGAAATTTATGACATAGAGGGTTTAGCCCTGATATTTGGTAAGATGAAGAAGTCACTCACAGAAGACACACAATTCAAAATCAGATCGAGTAGCTCCTTGCACTATGCAGTTGTTATAGAAGTTTCAATTACTTGTACCTCCATCACAATTCAGTCTCCTCTCTTCTGCAATTACACCCTGGGCCTTGCCATTACCAATAAATCATCACTTCCAGAATCTATGGTTTTTGAATGTCATCCTCTAGTTAATTTTTCAAGTTTACAGAATCTAATAATTCACTTTGAAAATCTTCAATATTTTTAAGGACTTATGGTATCAATCTTGGAACATTCTAATTCTCCTTCCAGTCTTCTAGTATAGGGCATCACATATTTTTACTGTAAAGAATCTATGTGCCAGTTTTCCTCAGGGATACCAACACACCTGGAAAAATATTTCAATTCTGCTTATCCCCAGTGCTCTCACTTAAAGCTAGCTCCTTTCCCATGCTCGGGTACACTGGTCCTCTAATGATTTACTTCCTCTACCTTGCTGCAACAGTATTTCCATCAGCAGAGAAAAGTATTTTGTCTTGTTTTTTTGAGGTAGGGTCTCACACTAGCTCAGGCTGACCTGGAATTCATTCTGTCACCTCAGACTGGCCTCAAACTCACAGCAATCCACCTACTTCTGCTGGGATTAAAGGCGTGCACCACCACCCCAGGTAAGAAAAGTCCTTCTAAGCCAGTATGAAGCACTAGCACTTCTTTCTGCCACTCAAGGCTCCAGTGGGGTTGGAGGTCAAATCAACTGCATGAAGACTAGCTGTCACCAGACAGATAGCTGTCTGGGTTTCACAAATCCCAGGACTCTCTCCCCCAAAACCCAGCTGCAGTCTAAGGATCACTCATGCCTAGTGTCAAGGTGACAATCCTCTCATACTGTATGGCACAGAGCACAGCATCATTCAGATCATCTCATTAGAACACAGATGAATGACTCGCTATGGGTAGGGTCCTGGAGTTATGCTACTGTAGCCAAGCTTACTGCAGCTGCAGCTGTCATGCCAGCAAAACTGGAACAATGCTGTACATTTCATCTAAATGAATCAAAAATCATCACCACATACCAATCATATACAAATTAAATTTCTATATTTCATATTAAGAGTCACTGTATTTATATGTCATTAATATACATACATAATGGCCATGGTGATTATATGGGCAATACATTTATTTTAACTTTGGGATAAACACATAAACAGATAAAGGTAATATGGCCAAACAAATTAGACATACATGGAAAGATAGATACTTTGAAATGATAGCCATTTTCTCAAAAGTATCTCAGATGTAATCAGACTGAAAAGTATTATTTTGTTTCTGTTCTTTAACCCAATAGGAAAATGTGCAAATCTTATAGCTAGCAGATGAAAGCCATAGCAAATAGGAAATTTATGACTAACGAAAGACAATAAAAATCAGATTCATGGATGTAGAACTTTGTGAATATTAGAGACTGATGACCAAGCGATGAACACATTATTGAAATTGTAATGTTTTAGTATAATTGTGCTCATTAATAAAGTTCAAAATAAATGAACATTTATAAAACTTTATTAGTATGTATAACAATGGCTCTTGATAAAAATTAATTTCTAGTTGGGCCTAGTGATGAACGCCTGTAATCCCAGCTACTCAAGAGGCTAAGAAGTAGAAGTTGCAAGTTCTAGACCTACGTGGTTTCAGAGTGAGTTAATGACCATCTGGAGTAAATCAGCAAAGCCCTTTTACCAAATGAAAATGGACTGGAGATGTATAGCTTGAGGTCAAATCATTTGCCTTGCTATCAGTGAAGCAGTGAAGCCTTGAGTTAAATTCCCAGCACTACAAAAGAAAAAAATAATAATCATTTTCCCTTGCTTATTTAACAGTAGAATAATGTCTTCTTTATTGCTATAATGACTCCCAAAACTCATGATAAATTTAACATCTAGTTTTGATACTGTATAACTATTTCATTCTGTTGTCTTAACAATGATGCTAATTGAAAACATATGTGTGCATAGTAAACCCATACATATTTGCCATTGTTACTTTGTGTGTGAGCATGGTGTGGGGTGATGCAGATAGGGGAGTATGCATGTACATGTGCATGCATGTCTTGAAGATTATTGGGCAACCTTGTCATTCCTTAGGACCCATCTGGCATTTCTGGGATAAGGTCACCTAATGGGCTGGAATTCCCAAGTAGGGTAGACCAGCTGCCTAGTGTGGTCCAGGGATCTCTTTTTATCTCCTGAAGCCACCATGCCAATAGTGGGATTAGAAAGTACACACCACCAACCACTGAATCTTAATACTCTATAATAGAAACATGCACAGTAGCAGGGGCATAGGAAAAGATATAATGCAATTTAAGGATAGCAAATATCAAAACATAATGCTAGGGAGGCAAAAAAAAGCACTTGTTTATTTCAGCTTAATGCAAACACAAGTTTTCAGCCTGTTGAAGAGACAGGACGTTGTTATAGGAATGGTATAAAATTAGTAATCTAGGCAGAAGTAGGAGGATTACCATGAGTTTGGGGCCACCCAGAGACTGTATAGTGAATTCCAGGTCAGCCCAGGCTAGAGTGAAACACTACCCTGAAAAACCAAACCAAAAATATATATATAGCAGTCTAATGATTCCTTAATTTGTTTGGAATTATAATAAAGTAATAGTATCCTATCTAAATCTAAACACAGAAATATTAAGATATGGCAAGTGTGGAGGTCTTTGAAGAATTTTTGACATGTAATATTATGGAGCATATGTTAGTAAGGTCCTCCCGCGAAGGACCCCATGATAAATATTTTAATGTTAATAAAATATTCATTGTTGGTTTTTCAACTACTTAACATACAGCATCTCTATAAATTGCTCTGTACATATATGCTCTTTTATGCTGACAGTGTGAAGGCCCAAACATTTCATAGGAGGGCTGGAGTCACGTACTTTGATTATTGGATAACTTTTATTCTTATGATCATCGAACTTTTGTTCAACAATAATGATAACTCCAAATATATAACCACTGTAGCCTGGCATATTCTGGGTTCTGTAAAATACACTGATATCAGAAATCTAGTCTGAACTGTAGCACGTCATTGTAGGATGACAACCGCTGCTGGTAACTTCACCCTTTGAAGGTTCTCTGTCACTTTTTTGTTGTTGTTTCATTTTTGTTTTTCCAGGTAGAGTCTCACTCTAGCCCAGGCTGACATGCAAATCACTCTTTAGTCCCAGGTTGGCCTGGAACTCATAGCAGTCCTCCTGCCTTTGCTTCCTGAGTGCTGGGATTAAAGGCATGGGCCACCATTCCCAGCTTTATCTGTCACTTTGGTTTCTCCAGAATGAACAGCGGTGCAAGTCATTACTTGTGTCATTCTCATCTGCTCTCACTTCTCTTCCAAGACATCCAAAAAGGGAAAGGCCGCAACATGGATCCTGTAAGTTTGGATTTTGTCCTCCTAGGCAGAGCTTACCAATAAAATCCTAGACTTGACAGTTTCTGTAGCTATTAAATATTTTTGAGAATATATCACTTACCAGAATAAGGCAATGACTGGGTGATGTGAACAAGACAAGAATGGAACTCTATTATTTATGTAATTCCTTCCTGGATCTGCATATTTCACACAATAACATATTTCACAATTTATCTTCCCCAAACAGAAGGAAAGATATACATAAAACCTGTCAAATGCAAAATGTTTCAAATTTATGCAAGGTTTTTCATTTTTCCCTAAGCAGAGCTTATGGCATTGGCTTTGTAAGACCACCGCACATCTAACGACTGAGGAAACTCAGTTTCCAGGACATGAAGCACTTGACTGAGGTCTCTGGAGCTTGGATTCCCCTTGCTTCTCAAGTGACCATCATCAAAATATTCTCATTGGATCTGACAAGTTAGGGGTAAACTCTGAGAATTTTGGGGCATTTTGGACCAAGGGACAAAATGCATGGTAAGACTGCATAAACAGTACAGTGACAGGAGTGTATTAGTCAGGTCTCTCAAGACCAGTGCAAGCAATAGAAGGACTACGTATTACACAGCACATTTATTGGATCACCTTGCAGGATATGAGCTGTGGGTAGCCCAGCAATAGCTTCCTGCTTGAACATAGAGGAGCCCAGCAGCTGCTCAGAGCACAAGACTGGATGTCTCTCTCACCAGCCCCATTCTCACGCCAAAGGCCTCAAGGATTCATGGAGAGCCACTGGTCTTCGGTTCGCATTAGAAAACTGATAAAACAGTTCCAACGTCCATCAAGAATGGACAAAGTAAAGAGGATGAACACCTGAGGGAGGCGAGGTGAAAAGCATACACTGGTGAGTAGTGCAGGCAGCCAGGTGAAAAGGCTCTGTGTCTCTCGGGGACAAAAAAGAAACACACACACACACACACACACACACACACACACACACACACACACAGGCGTGCGCGCATGCGCGCGTGATCAGTTAATCTTTTCTAGAAACACCTTCATAGACTCATCTCAGAAATCTGTGTCTTACTTGATGCCTCATATGATCAAGTTGACAACAGAACTTCGTTATGTTTCTGCCACACTCTAGGACGGCGTTAGGCTCCTTGATTGATAATGAAGGCATACGAATACTATGTTTGCCCCAGGGAGTGTAAATGTGACCTGGCAAGGGAAGATCAATAAATGCAGATGATTATTTAGAACCTGATAAATCAATTTACTTGGACATAAAGTAAACGGTATACATTCAGTTATGATAGCATACAGATTATCCTCTAAAAATAAAACTTTCCCATCACCTGCTGTCTGCAATGTTCAAACATAAAATGTGAGCAGAGGCAAAATTCATTTAATATTTGACATAAAATTAAATAGTAGACAGTAGAGTGATACTGCTACTTAGCAATGTTTAGAAAATATTTGATATTTGCTGACTTGAGGATTTTTTTCCTCCCATCAATCAATTCTTTGATTGTCACAAATGGATATCCAACAATTCAATTCAATTATGACATGAAATATCCAATTTAGACCAGATTCCACATGTTAATGGCTCAGTCCCCCAAGACTTCCCCTAACACCCTATGCCAGTACAAAAGTGTCTATATAGCTACAGAAATAGCTACAAGCTCAGAGGTCCCCATAACTCTTGGCATAAATTGGATGATTCTTTGGCAAAAACTCTCAGGGATTTACAACATAGTTAGTATAAGCAATTGATGCTGAGGGACACAGTTGAGTCTGAAGGACATAACTCAGGAACAACTATGTAGAAGACAAGGACAGGTACGGTAGGGTGATGACAAGGCACAGAGGGCCTGTGCCTTCTCCAGACACACCATCCTCTGAAAAAGTATCAGGAACCTCTCAGAAGAAAAAAAAAAGTGTTTGGAACTTCCTGAAGTTTTAATACTTAGGGAAGACTGATAAAGCATTGATCAATGGTATTTTAACTCAACCTCCAACTAATCGTGTCTGTCCAGAGGTTGGGGTAAGTGAGGCTTACATTCTTTTAATCACGTATTCAGGTCCTGCTAACCAGCCTCTTGGAAGAAACTACCTAGGAGTCATCTCATGAGCACAAGCTTGATGTGTAGAAAGAGGGATCAGACAAGATACCGTCAACGCTCGGAAGCAGCCAAAGGTTTTAGCAACTCTGAGTGAGGAACCATGGACAAAATCCAGTTCTCTGTTATTGTCCCACATGGTTGAACAAAAAAATATGGAGATCAAATTACTTAATGTTAAAATTTTCAGTGTTTCAAAAACCAACCTCAAAGATACTATACTTTATAGTTGGTAGTACAAAACTAAAGTTAAACCCAGGACCCTTATAATGCAGGTAGATATATTAAGGTTTGATTTGAGGATTAAAGTTATGGGCCTCTACTCTGTATTAGTCAATATGTGTCTATGCAGACAGATATTTTTGTTTATTTTATGAGGGAAATTTCTTTTAATCATTAAAGGTATATATTTTTTGCCTCTGATTAATTTGTTCTTTCTAGAAAATTAAAATTAGGAACTGGTAGACAAGAAAGTCTGTGTTACATTTTATTCTGTACTTTTCATTCTGCTTCTACATGGAATTAGTCAGACCAGTTATTCATATCTTTTAGGCTTTCTAGCATCATTAAATTCAACCTTTCTTGTTTCATAAGAGAAAAATATCTAGTTGGTCAGATATTTCTAAGTAGAACATTATTTGAAGTTTATAGTGAGAGAATTAATCACTACATTTGTCTTATTGATTGTTTTTTCATTATAATATTCATGAGTGTGTACTATCACATGAGTCACATTCTCTTATAAGAATGATAGGGCTACATAATGAAAAACCAGTTCTTGCTCTAGAGATTTGTGGCTCATAGACTTCAGTAATTACTTTTATCATTTGTAATATGATATACGTCAACATCCAGTCTTATTCTTTATCCAAAACATCTGACAAAACTGTCATAAACCTTGTAAAAAATCATCTTTTACCACATGTTTGGGGCTTGTGAATTTGAAAGCGGTTAAGTTTCTAAGAAATATGAGATTTCCTTTGGGTGTCAAAGAAAGAAATGCATGGGGTTGCCTAGCTGCTTGGCCAGGAGAGGGACTTGGTTCAGAAATGGATGCTCAGTTCTAGTTTGAGATAAAATGAAGTTACTGAAAATGAGGAAAGGACAAATGGTTTTACCCAAGAGCAAGCACACTTAATCAGACATTTAATTAAGATGCATCCTAGGGATCTCATGAGCAAATTCCAAAGCAGAGTCTTGGGACAAGCAAACATATTGAAAACCACTCATTTTTTAAAATGAGAAATAATGATAGCCTCACAGAAACTTCTAAAGAATACAATAAAGGTTCTGCAACTAGTTTTAAGTGAGGCTAACCCTAACATCAAAACTTGCCAACATTGAGCTGGAGAGATGGCTTAGCGGCTAAGGCGCCTGCCTGCTAAGCCTAAGAAAGCTGGTTCCAATGTCCAGCGGTTCCAATCTCTAGGTCCCACGTTTAGCCAGATGCAAAGTGAGGCAAGGGCGCAATGCCGCATTTGCCCACAAGGGGGCGCATGCATCTGGATTTTGTTCACAACAGCTGAGAGACTGCTGGCGTGTCCATCTCTGTCTCCCTCTCCCTCTCTGTCTATCTCTCTCTGTCTCTCTCTCCAAAAATAAATAAATAATAATAATAATAATAAAAATTTAAAAAACTTGCCAACATTGCAATCAAGGAAAATGGAGTAAAATCTCACTCTGAAATATAGATAACATCAGGTAAACACTATCTCCCCAACTTTAAAGTAAATCAATAGAATGATATAAAGTATATCAATAGAATAATAAATGACAACAAAGTTGGGTTGGTTTTAGCACAGAATGATTGGTTTAACATTGAAAAGCAAACCTGCAAAATCTATTGTACTAACCAAAAAAAAAAAAAAAAAAAAACATAATCTCATTAAATGAAAATACTTGATAAAATTCAGCATCCATTGCTAATGTAGACTCTGTAAACACAGAAAATAGGTATGGAAGGTAACTCTCATATGAACAGTGTCTAGAACAAGCACCCTCAGTAACTTTGAACTGATAAAAACAATTTTCTTTGCTTTTTATTTCAGAAATGAGACAAAGTGTATATTTACCACTTTTAATCAATGTTCTCTTGGAGGAGAATACACCCGGTGCATTAACACAAGGAAAGTAAACAACAAAAGAAGAAATAAAGAAACAATATTCTCATTATTTGTAGACCATCTAGGTATTAAAAACCAAAAGAAAAAATATATATATCAAATATATAATCTTAAGAATTAGTCTATAGATTAAGTCATATGAAAATCAGTAAGATAACTATGTAAACAATGAATATTTAAAAAATAATTTTACTATGTTTCTTTATGTTAAAATCTCCTAGTTTAAAATTATGGATTTTCTTTGATATTATATAATTAGTAACTATACCCCTGAGGCTCAGAAATTAAATTGCATTTTTTTCTCTTAGAAACTCTTCACACAACCTCAGGAATAATTATGTTATTACTTAAAGAACAGTGACCTTACAAATCTACTGGGAACCTCTTCAAAGTAACTAGGAGTGTAAAATTTGCCTCTGAGAAACCAAGATAATATCAGATAACAGGGGAGACAACATCTGTAGGGAATTGTGGATTAAAGTTTGAATGATTATGTTCCAGGCTACCCAATGTGAAGCCAGTGAACATAAGTCAAATAACAGAGCTCAGTAGAAAGCCTTTGAGAGATGAGAACCAAATGATGATGCTTAGATAACATCAGAATAAGATTGTTAAAAGACAGAAATAGTAATCTTGAATTCACAATAACAAAAGAGAAAGGGGAGAAATTGGAATATATGAGTAAGTATAAATGAGGCATCTAATATTTCAGGCCAATCTAAGTAGTGTTTCACTATTTCTTATTATCATCTCCAAACATTGCCCTCCCGAATATGTTTTTTTTTTTTTTAATTAACAAATGGGTGATCTGAGCGATTATTAAGCCAGGAGGAGAGAAAAGCATGTCTTTATGCCTAGTTGTTAAGAGTGAGAAAGAGGAACCAGAACTGGTCAGTAAAATGGTTAAAACAGATTCATTCAGGGTTCTTGTGTGAAGAAAAGAGTTCTCAGTGTAGGGTTGTGGCTTAGTGCTGACTACATCAGCGGTAAATGGGAACTTATGGTTGTGGTTGTTTGAATGTAAAATGTTCCCCATACACTCTTGTGTTTGAATACTCACTTTCCAGTTTGTGGTGCTGCTCAGTAAGGTAGTGGAACCTTTACAGATGAGGCCTTGCAGAGAGTCTGGAGTCTGTCACTGGGAGATGGTTTGGAGTTTATGTAGCCCAGCTCCAAGCTCAGTTCTTTCTCTTTCTCTTTCCCTCTCTACTTTCTCCTTGTGGATCAGGTAATTCAAGGCTGGCTTCTTGTTTTTATCATGCTTGTCTGACATGATGGACTCTACCCTCAGGAACTGTAAGTTGAAACAAATTCCTTTTTCTCTAAGCTGCTTCTGGTTGGGTGTTTTGTCCCACAATTGGGAAAGTAAGTGGTATAGCATTTATGGGGATGAGTGGAAGGAAAATTGCTGAGAGAAATGTGATGAAGGATAGAGGTGGATTTTGGCTAAAATGTCATAGCAAGAGTTTTACTGAAGACAAAATAGAGTGAGTACACATCTTTAGGAGGCTGGCAGAAATGAGGAACACATCAGATATCAAGGTGGGGGTTCTGCTTAAGCTCACTTGGCAGTATTGTTGCTAAAGCTGGATGGTGTTGGGATGAAATATTTTCAAAAGTTGCCCCTTAATAGAAAAGTTCAGAGAAACTGGAGTAAAATTTGACCTACAAAGTAGTCATTGTCATCAGAAGAGTAAGATTGTAAGAACTACGAGGATTCTATTCATGGTGGCCATAGGGACTCATGTCATCATTCCACTGACATCAGGTAACTTCTCTTGAGACTGAAAGCCAAAATAAAACCCTTTCTTCTCATTGGCTGCTTTAGGGTGAGTGCTTTTACCTCAGTAATGAGAAGGCAACTACAACAAAAAATTGGTACCAGCGATGTGGGGTTATTGACGCTAGAAACCTGACTGTGTGGCTTTTTCTCTTGCAGAACTGATTTGTGGGAAGAAGGATTTGAAACCTTGACCTAAGAGATATCTTGTAGTGTTGCAAGCAGAGTGTGATGGAACATTTTGGTGTGGTTTGAAAGACCTAAATGCAGAAAGAACTGTGGACTGTGTACTTTGGCTTTTGAGGAGAAGAAAGTACTTTGTTCAGACTGGTAGTTTGTGTGAGATGCTAACTGTGATCTGCTCATGTCCTAAGAACTTGTGCAGGTTGATCTAGAAGAAATGGACTTGTGTGAGCATATGGATATGGCATAGAAAGAAATGAGATTACAGCTCAGTTAGACTGCAATTATTTGGGAGATTGCTGTTATTAAGATTGGCCCAGCTTTTCTGGATTGAGAGAGCAGAAAGAATAGTGGCATTCTCAAAGTAGGTGGCCTGAATTATGGAATATCCTGCTCTTCAAAGTCAGCTTTATTCCCCTCAGGATTAAAAAATAGTAATAAAAGTGTAGCCTGCTTGGTACTATGGGAGTATAACAAATGCAGGGAAGTGAGTGTTACTGGATTTGCAACACAGTTTGTATTTTGGAGATGGCCACTGCACATAGGCTCAGTGGAGCCATGAGGATGAATGATGGGTATGTGGGGACTCCAGGACTTTTTGAGATGCTGGAACTATGGGACAGTTGACAAGAAGACCTGCTTGCTCAGTACTGAGTTTTTCACAGGCTGTGAGTAGCCCAGCTGGAGGGACAGAATTGGAACTCCAGACTTGTTAGTTTCAGGTGGACACAAAACTAAAAGAAGAGATATTCACCCTAATTTTTGAAGATCTTTCACTGCTTCAATCTTTCCTTACAATGCCACTATTTGCAGTGTGATTTTTTTTTCTGTGTCATGTGTTTTTGGTTTTATAAGCTGACAGTGAAAAGATCTTGGACTATGGGAATGTTTGAAGAGTGTTGGAATTGATTACAAAAAAAAAAAAAAAAGCTGGGCGTGGTGGCACATGTCTTTAAATGTCTTTAATCCCAGCACTCAGGAGGTAGAGGTAGGAGGATCGCCATGAGTTCGAGGCCACCCTGAAAACTAATGTATTCTTGATGCTTGGTCTGCAATTTGGGAAGTGCAGCTCCTTTCTGAAGGAGGTATGTTGTTGGAAGTGGGCTTAGGGGTATCATATCTAGCTCCCTTTGCCAGAGTTTGCTTATTTTTCTGCTGATGTTTTCCACTTGCTGTGGCAAAGGTGATGTCCAGCCTGTGCTCATGCCATGCTTTTCCCTGCTCTCATGAAGCTTCCCCTCAAGACTGGAAGCCAAAATTAAAACATTTCCTCCCATCATCTGCTTTTGGTCAGGAGCTTTGCCTCAGCAACCAAAAGGTAATTTCAACAGGCCAGCTGGGTTTCATGGGCAACTGTATGATACACAGGTTAAGGTCTGAAATTTCTAGACCATGATGACCAGAAGAAAACAATTTGGTGTTGTTTTTCTTACATTCAAACATGCAGTATAAAAAATGAAACAGGGGCTGAAAAGATGGCTTAATGGTTAAATCATTTGCCTGAGTAGCCGAAGGATCCAGGTTCAATTCCCCAGGACCCAGGTAAGCCAGATGCACAAGGGAGCACATGCACCTGGAGTTCATTTGCAATGGAAGAGGCCCTGGCATGGCCATTATCTCTTTCTTCTTTCTTCCCTCTATCTCTCTCTCTGCTTGCAAATAAATAAATAAAATTTGTTAAAAAATGAAACAGTTATTTCATTAGTAGTAACATTTTATATATAGTTACTTTAAAATGACATATTTTATAAAATGGCTATTTTCATTTATTTGAGCATTCACCAAATATGAATGGGTCACCTACTTTGTGCCAAACACTATTCTAGGTACAAGACAAAACACTACAATGTAACAATTCGAAACAGAATAAACAACTATGTAATATCTTTTGTGTATTAGTTGGTGATCATTCTCTATTATTGCCCAGACATTTTCTTGAGTCCACTCCTGCAGGAACTTTGCATCACAGACAAGCACAATTAAACTTTGTAAAAATTCAGCCAGGTGTGATGACACACACCTTTAATCTCACCACTCAGGAAGCAGAGGTAGGAGGAGGATCACTGTGAATCTGAGGCTAGACTGAGACTACATAGTAAATTCCAGGTCAGCTGGGGCTAGAACAAAACCCTATCTCAAAACACAAAAGCAAGCAACAAAAACAACAACAGAAAAACCCCACCAAATAATTAAAAAAAAAAATTCCGTCATGCTGCATTTGAAAAGAAGGCTGGGGCTGGAGAGATGGCTTAGTGGTTAAGCGCTTGCCTGTGAAGCCTAAGGACCCCTGTTCAAGGCTCGATTCTCCAGGACTCACGTAAGCCAGATGGACAAGGGGGCACACGCATCTGCAATTCGTTTGCAGTGGCTGGAGGCCCTGGCGCGCCTATTCTCTCTCTCTCTCTCTACCTGCCTATTTCTGTATCTCTCTCTCTCTCTCTCAAATAAATAAATAAAATATTTTTTTTTAAAAAAGAAGGCTGGCTCAATTGTGCCTCTGGCTAATACACAGTTTATTTCTCTGTGCCAGCCATCAACATTCAGTAAGTAAAAACATCAGGGACTTTGCAAGTAGCACAGGATACTAATTTTAGAAGTGAGTTTTATATAAACCATATGTAATAATTAAGTGAATTTGAAACCATAACAGAAAGAAGAAGGAGGGATTTGACAAGGCCACACACTAATGTGAGTACAGAACAAAACAAAGTAACAGTCTATAAAGACCTTTAGTTCCAACTTGTATGAGTTTGTCTTGGGTCAGGATGGTCAATGGTTGGTTGTGTGTGTGTGTGTGTGGTGTGAGCACTGTTGTTAATCTTCTTGATAGGCACCTATTGCCCATTTCTATATCTGTCAGCATGTATTCTCAATTATCGGGTAAAGTCTTTGGAATGGATAAACTCAGCAGACCTCTAGCTTCCGTTACCCCTAAAGCTAAGCTTTCATCAAGTAATATAGCAGATTCCATGCTGTGCTGTAACCTGCCTGCCAGATGTGCCCATCAGTGTTAGCTGGTAAATGCTTTGATTTATCTTTCTTTTGTTGTGTGATTATAAAAATGTCACCAAACTGCTTCCACACTGAAACATGCTATATGGAGCAAATTGAATCCATGTTCCCAAGCCATGGTCATTCACATTTGGCTCAGAATAAATATCTCTCATTCCCTTCAGAGTGAAAACTGTCTTTTGTTTCAATGCTTAGCTCCAAGTTCTTGTTTCCATACCAAGACAAATGTCTATAGTGCTAATGAAGAAACTGAGGTGTTTAAAGGTGCTAACATCACAGGTGACACAGAATAGATATTCAATAAGAAAAGAAGCCTTTTCCCTCTTCAGAGAATGACAGATATGGAAAGGTTTCAGATGGACACTGGAAAAGGAAGGTGAATTATCGGACAACTCACAAATCACAGTGGAACTGCATTGACTTTACACAGAGTAATATATCACAAGTGAGGGAATAACCCCCACCTCCTGTTTTTAGACTGGATGTCATGTGGCCAGGGTTGGCCTCCATTGCGAATTTTCCTGACTCCACCTCCAGGTTCTGTGATTACACACATATGCCACCCGTGCCTGACAATCTTGTGAAGTCTCTAAGGATCACTGCCCCAAAACTGGCAGTGAGAACTATACTCAGAGAGGCAAAGAGATGATAAAGTTTAATATGCTCACAAGTCCTTGAGAGGAAGCCGGGACACCAGTCACCAGGGGCATGGGTGAAGCTTTCTTGTCAGGAAGTGGGTTCCACCAACAAGATGGAGAAAGTCCGAGTGCTTTGTTGGGGTCAACATAGAATACAACACAAAAGGCACAAGAGGGATATCATTGGTACATCTGAATGTGTGTAGTTCAAAGACTGGGGAGCATGAAAAGAATTTGTCAATGGGCCACCCATTGCTGGGAAGAGCATTCACAGACTAGAAGGATGTTGAAGCATGAGAAAAATATGAAGTTTGAAAAGCTTAAAACACAGACATCTTTTATAACACCAACCAGAAATTTAAGCTGGGATCAGGAGAGAACAAAGCAAAGATAGAATTCATTTGAAAAAATAATTTTTATTTGCAAGCAGACAGAGGGAGGGAGAGAAAAGAGAAAATGGGTCCATCACAGGACGTCTTGCTGCTACAAATGAATTCCAGATGTATGCACTACTTTTGTGCATCTGGTTTCACATGGGCACTGTGCAATTGAACTTGGGTTGGCAAGCTTTTCAAGCAAGTGCCTTTAACTGCTGAGACATCTTCCCAGCCCATACAATTCATTTGTTATTAAAAGGAACAGTATTAGAATCTCTCTTGCTGTCTCTCCCCTGCCCTGTCCTGGGGGGTTACATTTACTCTCACTTTTCCCTATTTTGTTTTACTTTATTTTTGAAACAGGGTCTTGCTATGTTTCCCAGGCTGGTCTGGATCTTTCTATCCTTCAGCCTCAGCCTCCCAAGTAGGCAGGGTGACAGGTATGCACCACCACACTCAGCTTATGTGTGTCTAAGGTCTAAAATCTGTGCACTTCTCTTTGCATTTTAAGGAAGATGTCTTTCTCAGCTGCACCAAAACATTTCTTCTGTTGAACCCCTGAGAGAGCGACTATTGAAGTAGTCAGCTAACCTAAATTATCACATCCATCTGATTGGCTCAGCTGGCTTCAGATGTCCATGGCTTAACCAATCAATTTCAGCTGGAGTCTGCTTTCAATAGCTTTAGTGGCATCTTGGGCTGAGGTTTCAGAGGCCATGAAAATATTGTCTGTAAAATGACTATAGAAGAGGCAGAAAGAAAAATGACTGTGTCTACCAGAGAAAAATTACCATTCTTTCATTTGCTTATAATCTAATTATGTAGATGCTTTACTGTGATGCTCAGTGAAGAGCAATGAGTTAGCCAAGCTTGTAACACACCACACAAATAAAATAAACAAAAGTAGCCAAAATGCAAGTGTAATATCCTCTGCAGGTGCTCTTAGCTGATTAAACCCAATCACAGAGGCTGCTTTGATCCGCATGTACATTAAAAAGAAATAAGCAAATGCTAACTATACATCTTAAGACAGGATTTTCTGTCCCTGACACCAGTCCTCCGTCCCTTTCACTTTCTGATGATGCCCATGAGGTTGAGAGGACAAGGGGATCATACCCTAAAGTCACACTCAAGAAAATAATACCACTGTCTCCAGACATGTGCACATATTTTAATGTATGTCTTAATATAATTTTATATGAACATCTACTACTAGTACCTTGCTAATATATGTATATATTCATTTATATACATATTGTATAAAAATATATTACATATATTTATTTATTCTGACTGAATGAAATTATACCTCCAATTTTTCAACCAAAGATCATCATGTACAATTTATAAAGCATTGAATTTAATTTGGATTTAAAACATATATATATATATATATATATATATATAGAGAGAGAGAGAGAGAGAGAGAGAGCGAGCAAGCAAGAGCGATATTAGTGATAGAGAACTTGTCCTGTGTGTGCGTGTAACTCCATGATTCAATCCCCACTTCACAATAAAATTATTTTTCCATACTGTACAAGATATGTGTATATGCAATGTAATAATGTAACTTATAATATTTCAGCTTTTGAAAAGTAGGCTTAAACTATGAAATTCAAGTGATAAATACACTTTCTCCTGCTTGTGGTAAGATAGAGTTGTTTGTTCTCTGGAGTATTTTAGAACATGTTATTGTATTATTAGTTCACTGAATTTTAAGTGTTACATATATTATCTGTCAATGAGGCTAGGTATTTTTAAAAATATACCTATTTTTAAAAATTGGACTCATTTTCCAAAAGATCTTGTTTACAGTCATTTACTTTTTTAAAATTATTATTTACAATACCTCCTTTCTAACTCTAGTTCTGACAAACTTTTCAATCACTTTTGACTGGATATCACAAAATTATTTTTTATTTTGTAAAATATTTTTATGTATGCAATATCTATGTATGTACATATGGTATATGAATTGTGTATGTGTGCAGATGTGCACACCCCACGCACACACATATGGAAAGTCTTCTATTGGTCTTCCACCTTATTTACTCAAAACAGGGTTTCTCACTATACCTGAAATTTACTGTTTTTTGGTTAAGTGGAGGATCAAGGAGCCCCAGCAATTCTCCTGCATCCACCTCCCTAGTGCCAGGGTTTCCGGCATGCACAGCTACACCTGGCTAAGGAATAAATTTATGCTTTCACAGCAAATACTTTTATTCACTGAGCCATCTCCCCAGTACTTTAATTTTCAAAAGGCTTATATTAAATTTTTAGTAATATGATTTTATTTTTCATATTTAATCATAAATCAATTTGATATAAACTCATATTTGAGTTTGTAGTAGTTTTATCCTTATTTTGGAAATATGCTACAATTTGTTTCTCTTTTATTCCCCAAAGTTTAATATTTGTTTAAAATACTATAACACTCAGATTTTATTTATACTCATTCTTCATCACCTTTCAATCACGAATGGTTTAAAAATCATTAACGGTTTTAAAACTTCTGCTTAAGAATATTCATCTATTTTTTCTTATATCATACTCCAGAATTAGCATTATTATATTAGCTACTAAACAGTTAAAAATACATAACAAGGTATGCTGATGAGCAACATAGTAACGTGGATATGCTCTTCTTGCTTGAGAAAATATGGATCTTGCTGAGCTGGAGAAAAAAACAAAACTAAGATTTGCAGATAATCAGATTGTAGCAGACAGATAAAGCCACAGGCGAAGCCAGCATTAAAACAGAGCTTCTGGGACAGGCACAGTCCAGATGTGAATTTGCTCTATGAATGTTCCCTGTCCAGAGCTTATTTCATCTGCCTCACAGAGCCAGCAATGCCCAATAAAAACCCATTCCTGTTCTTCCTTCTGAGATGCCCCTGGTTTTTCTGTCCATTGTCCCTGGTCACTGTGACTTGATAAACCCAACTCTCCCTGCTGCTCTTGATGCATGGGTCAATTTCATGGAATAATGGAAATTACATAGGTGAAAAATAGTATGTAGACATGGGGAAAAAATTGCAGAGGCATTAAAGATGATGAAACAAACCAGTGGTTTCCCATGTATTTTAGAAATATTCTACCCTACAAAGCCAATCAAACTGAAGGAAGACGACACTAGCAGGGTAGAAACTCTGCTTGCAGTTTCCCTTTGATTTCTGGCTAAGCTTCACAAACACCATGGAGCCACAGGAGAGTGGCCCTGTGGCCTTCATGGCTAGCTGCTTCTTCCAGGCAGATCTCTTTCTGTCAGAATCTCTTGCTGGAAATTTGAGCTGTCATTCACCATGTGACCTTCTCTTCCTCACCGTCAAGAAACAACCCTGCTTCTCAAGGGGGTTTTGAAATCACAGGAGCTACGTCTGTTGGAGGAAATTGAAATCTTGAACTTATGCAGTAATTATTGTTCTTGCTACTCTTATCTATCTTATGTAGATAAAGGAACTGAAGTCCAGAGAAGGGAGGCAGTCTCATTTCCATGACTTACCATAAGTGACATTTTCTTACTTGTGCCAGGTATCACCATGCCTAATTTATAGGGCTGTGACAGGAATGAAATTATGGTAGTCTATGTGATGTATTCAAACTGCTTGGCCCTGTCACAAGAACTCAATTCAAGTGTTCATGGGTGGAGGCAGATTTTAGATGCTAACTCCAAGTCTCGCTCTGTTCTGCTAACCTCTTACCTAACTTTCAAAATGAATGGAAAACTATGGTGTTTAAATTGACTTTTTAAGTTATGAATTGAACTGCTCTGTGTGTCATAGCATGTGTGATGACTCAGGTGGGTAATCAAGTGCTTTGACAGAAACCTGTCTTGTTTTGGGGACCTCGTAGGTCTCTCTAATCAACAGCTTATTGTGGGTAGCAACTGCTTTCTGGTACTGGGAGTTACAGGCCAGAAACAAACAAACAAAAATTAAGCTTAGTCTTCAGTCCACCCTCTCCAGGGCCCTTTTTTCAGGTGCTCCCCTCTTACTCCTATTGAGGGTTATAACTTTTAGTCTATCTCCAAGGATAAAGGCTTCTATGGTACCGGTTCATGTTGGATTTAGTTTTATGTTTATTTTTCCCCACCTTTTCCTTCCCCTCCGGCAAAACCTTTCCATCCCTATTGTCTGGCCTTTGAGCTGTCTATTGGGTATATCAGAAACTCCAGCGAGTCCAGGTTAGGAGCCTCAGATAAGTGAGTTCACTGAGTAGGATCTGTTCCAAGTCTGTCCATATTTCTACACATTTTATTGTACCTTTTCTTTTTTACTGCTGAGTAGAATTCCATTGTGTAAATGTACCACAACTTTGTTATGTGTTCATCCAATGATGAGCACCTGGGTTGGTTCCAGTTCTTAGCTATAATGAATTGAGCAGCTATAAACATGGTTGAGCAAATATCTCTGTAGTGAAGCATGGAGTATTTAGGGTAAATGCCCAGTAAGGGAATAACTGCATCTGTTGGTAGCTCTACATTCATCCTTTTCAGGAGTCTCCATATTGATTTCCACAGTGTTTGTACCAGCTTACATTCCCACCAACAGTGAATGAGACTTCCTCTTTCCCCACATCCTCCACCAATATTTGTTGTTAACTATATATATATATGTATATATATATATATGTATGTATATATATATATATATATATATATATATATATATATACATATATATATATATATATATACATATATATATACACACACACACACACACACACACATATATATATATATATATATATATATATATATATATCCTTACTCCAGTAAGGATGGCAATCATTAATATATATATATTAATATATGTTATATATTATTATATATTATATTATTAATTATTAATTATATTATATATGAATATTATATATATGTATATATATAAATGATTGCCATCCTTATTGGAGTAAAGTGGAATCTTATAGTTTTAATTTGCGTTTCCCTAATGGTTAGAGATGTTGAACTTTTTCTGACGTGTGTGTTAGTCATTTGGATTTTTCCTCTGAGAACTCTATGATCAGTTCTCTGTCCCAGTTTTGGAGTAGGTTGTTTGATTTTTCTATGGTTTAGGTTTTTGAGTTCTTTCTAGATTCTTGATATTGGGCTTCTGTCAGTGATATAGCCGGCGAAAATTTTCTCCCACTCAGTGGGTAATCTATTGGCTCTGCTTATAATATGTTTTTCTGTGCAAAAGCTTTTTACCTTCATAAGATCCCATTGGTTGAGTTATTGTTTAATTTCCTGGGATACTGAGGTTTTGTTCAGGAAATCTTTCCCCACTCCTATATAGTAGAGAGTTCCTCTTTTTTTTTTTTTTTTTTTCTTCCAGTGGGAGAAGAGTTTCAGGTCATATACTGAGATCTTTAATCTATTTGGACTTGATTTTTGTGTATGGTGATATGAGTGGGTCTAGTTTCATTTTTCTGCACATGTTTGTCCAGTTTGTCCAGCATCAGGTAGAATTAATATTGTGAAAATGGCAATTCTATCAAAAACAATATACAGACTTAATGCAATACCAATAAAATTGCCAGCATTATTTTTCACAGAGATAGGAAAAAACGATCTCAAAATTGATATGCAATGGAAGTAGTCCTTGGCTATCCAAACATATTCTCAGCAAAAGAAACACCTCTGGAGGTATTTAGCATACCTGATCTAAAGCTACATTACAAGGCCATAGTAGCCAAAACAGCATGAAACTGCATTAAAAAAAAAAAAAAAAAACAGAAATATAGGACAAAATGGAACAGAAATGAAGACCTTTGTTTATCTTTGGGATTACATAGCATAGAATGTTTCTTGCCTCAGTTCCACCCATGTGACCTATGTAACCTTGTGACTTCTTGTAATAGCCCCCCCCTTGTTTAACAATATGCAACTTTCCTGTTTAACTTCCATCCTGCTTTTACTATAAACATCATGTGGTTATTTCCAATAAAAAGCTGACACCCCGAACAGTTTGAGGCTGCATCCTGAGATCCAGAACTCTGGGTGTAGCCCTGGTTCACCAGCTTTTCTCTTCAGCTACTTGATCTTTGACAAAGTTGCCAATAACATTGACTGAGGGAAAAAAATACAATTCAGTTTTTAAGTATATGTATTCCTTCATTTAAATAAGACACTTTGAAGTGAGGAAAGAGCCTGCTCCAGACAGTCCCTGTCCTTTTCCGAACCTTTGGACAACACCTGCTTTACTTGACTTTTACTTTGGCTACCATGGACACACCTACCCATCTCTTATACCAATTTATCAGCAAAGTTCTTAGCGGTGATTCCCCATTGACCTTAAGACTGTGCCCAGCAAAAAGGGTTGGAGGAATTCCATATTGATAGAAGCAAAAGCAACTTGTGTTTTAATAGGCAAGTTGAGGGTAGCACAGTGGCTTTTCAGTAACGCTGTGCATTCTGCTTGCTCCCTTTATCAGAATCTCGTAATGCAAATGTAATTTTGTTTTAAGAATCCATCAATTATTTAGAAATAATGTAGTGTCCTAAATCTTTCGTCCACTATTTCTTGTCATCTGGATCATAAGAATAACCAAAGCTGGATGGATTGCCCAGTGGTTAACATGCTTGGCTGAAAATCCCAAGGACCCAGGTTTGATTCCCCAGTACCCACGTAAAGCCAGATGCACAAGGTGGCACATGAGTCTGGAGTTTGCAGTGACTAGAGGCCCTGCCCCCCTTTCCCTATATACCTCTTTCTCTCTAAATAATATAATATAATAATTAATATAATATAATATAATATAATATAATATAATATAATATAATAATAACCAAAGCATATGCCATTCAGGCTGAAGAAGCATCTGGAGGTAAGAGATTTACCACAGAAAAATCATTACATTCTGGGATGTTTGGCCAACTATAACTCCAATTGCGCTGTGAGCTGTGGATGTTTTAGGCACTTTTCCTTGGCAACACCCGAAGATACTGTTTTAACAGAAACAAAAATGACCAAGCCAGGCACAATTGTAATTACCTGAGGGGATGGTCATGGAATAAATGGCACACAATCTATCTCGGGCAACTTCAGCTCCAACAATGTGGAACCAGCACGGAGTGACCTAGTTCTGATGGGACTAATTCCACATCTGGGGATATTGGGCTCCTTGTACCTGAGGGAAAGTCTATAATAATCATTCTTGGAGCCTCATTTTCAAATCAAGCCTCTTAACCTTTAACAGCAATATGATTAAGACTCAATCACAGGTTATTTTTTAAATCTCCCATCTCTGTCTCCCCAATGCCCTGACCCATATGCAAACTGCTTCCCTATTCTCTGCCTGCATCCACAGCCTTGTTGAATCAAGCTTTGTAGTTCCATCTGGCCATGCTAGGGCAACACACCTGCAGACTTTCTTTTTGCTATGCTCACTATGTACCCACTCCTTTCCTCATCTTAAAGCCACCACACAGAGTGTGACCTTTAGCTGGCCCCACACAGCTCTGCCATCCCACACTGAACCAGCTCAGCATTTCTTTTCCTCCCAGGCAGAGATTTCTCAGTCTGACTATAACAGTCTAAAAATCAGATGAACTATAAATAGGCCAGATAAAATCAGGATGCCCTGTTAAATGTGAATTTCAGATTTAAAAAATGAATAAACAAAAATATCTTCCCTCTTTACATAAAAGATCAGATGTTTATCTGACGTTCAAATGTAAATGTGATTTTATTTGCTGAATCAGGAAGGTCAAACTATAAAATAGCCTCCTTTTTATAGTACATGTGTCTCTAAATTGTGTCTCCAAATTGCCTGTGAGGTCTATATATGAAGAAAATGTCTCAATACTGCATAGCAAGCCATTGTTACTGCCAGAGGTTGTGTCCCCATTATGGGCAAAAGCACTTCAATGAGAAGGATTGTCATAGGCCTTCTGGTTTCTTCTCAAAAAAAAAAAAAAAGTTTGTTTGATAGCTGACCAAAAACATCACCAATACTTTACAAATCAGGGACATTTTATAATTAACTGAGAACACTGGAGCATTAGTACTCTGATAGTTTGGGTAGAGCAGAGGACCGTAGAGTGAACAGAATATTGGACATCTACCTGCTATGTTCAAAATGTTTCTTTACCTCTGAAAATATAGACATGAAAATCCAAAGTTCCAATGGGGAAAAAAGCCTTTGTGAGGTCACTGGATTGTGAGAGGAAAGCCTTTGTGAATAGATTTAGTGTCCTTGTAAGCACATGCCAAGAGAACTCACCCATCCATTCTACCATGTGGGGATACAGCAAGAAAGCACCAGATGGTAGGTACCTTGCTGTTGTCCCTTCACCAACACTGACTGCCTTCATATTGAACTTCTTACTTCCAGCACTGTGAAGAATAAATTTCTATGATCTATCTGATAATAAATAATAGTAGTAAATATAAATGTATAAAGAAATAAGTGGGTTATCACAGCCTGAACAGACCAAGAAGCTATCTAATATCCTCTTCATTAACACACATAGGAATATGTGTTATAGGCACAGTCAGTTCTGAACTACTTCACAGAAGGACCAGGCAGTGAGCTGAGCACACCCTGATCACCATATCAGTTAGCTCTTCCGCTCAGGACAGATGCAGAATGCGAGGGTTCCTCATTCCGCAGTCATCCCTCCCTTCTCCTCAGAGGGTGTTTTGTTTCATTTTCATTTCCTATAGTGAACTAGTATTATTTGTGTCTACAGTTCCATGTAACTGGCAGAAAGTCCATACAAATGCACTCTCTTCCTGTTCCTTAGAGGTGTTTTTGATTCTGCTTAAATGAAAGGCTCTCCCTGGCAGGACTTCTCAGCCTCACTGATGTTTCCTTGATGCTGCTTCTAATCTCCTTATTCATTATTTTTCTTCCTTTTGTTCCCTCCCTTCCTTCTAAGCACCAGGAATAGCAAGAAAGCCATGGATTTGCCACCAAATAAGAATGAGGGTAGATTTCAGTTTGGATGCTTATTAGACAAGACCATGGGAATATTGCCCTCTCTATCTCTTCTCATCTGTAAAGGAAGATTATATGGAATAGTACTCTTATATTGGTATGAAGACTAAATAGGTATGGCACATAAAGTTTCCAGTATGCTGCATACAGTAGTTGTTTCGTCAATACCGATTCCTTTCCTTCTGGCCAGAATCTTATGGAAAGAATTGTGGTAAGTATATAAACATACATAAATGCCTTGTACACGAATGTGTGAACACAGCTAGTTGGCTCCTATGCCTGTGTGCTCCTTCACAGTGTCACATAGCTCATAGAGACATGTCCTGGAATGTCCACCTTTCACTCCCAAATGATGACCTACCACCATTGTCTCCTAGGGCTTTCATTAGCACTATAGCTCACGTGTAGAAAGTTATTACCACATTAGCTTCACAAATCACTCTCTCCTCTGGGCTTATTGTCTAATAGCTTCATTTCTTATTTATTTGGGACTGTAATCATCATCCCAGATTTCATTGAATAACTACCTCTTCAGCCTTCTTCTATGCCTGGAACTTCAAAATTCTGGAGATGTGAAAATGACACTGTTTGCTTTCAAATGCTATACTGCATATGTATGTGGCTCTGTAAGTGCCTGTGCTCGCCCTGCTATTTAGAATCCTCCAGCACTTTGTCATCAGGCTAGGTTTGTCCTCCAGAGCATAGCATGGCCTACAGCACTCTGCATCATTGGAGCCCTGGGAGCTCTCAGCATCACTGATTTATCCCTTAACTCGAGTGTTAGTCAGTAAAGAAATACCTGTCAAACACCTATAGTACATCAGGAATGATCCAGGAACTCCATACAGCATCATGAGGACATGCACTTACAATGGGTAGTCACGCACAAGTAATGCTGTCATATGTTAATGGTGTGATATGTCCTGATGAACAATTAACTATGAAAGACAGAGTTTTTTTATTTTATTGCCCAGGCACTTGGATGTTTTTACAACATCCTCTTTATGAAAGACTGTTGTAAATATACTTCTTTGCTTGGTGAAATATTTTCTACCAGGTTTCACTGTGTTTTCCTCTTTCCGTCTTTCATTACTTCAGTTCAGGTGGAACTCTCGTTTCCTTGGCTAACTCTGCTCCATCCTTCCCTCTAGCTAAACCTCACCTTACAAGTCTCCATTTCCAGGAGAAAATCTCCATTGTTCTATGCTTGTGCTGAATGTGTTCTTTTGGGAAGGCCTTTCTCCATTTGGAATGATCCACCCATTGTGAGATCAATTATTTATTACCTGACCCACACTATAGATACAAGTTTGCAAGAACAGACACAACAACTAATGTTGCCCCATATTGGTCCTTGAAACCTAGAACCATGATTGACTTGTGGTATAGGTATTCACAAATGTTTGTGGAAGGAGGGAGGAAGGAAGGGTCCTCCACTGTGTCAAAATGCCTGATGCGAAGTGTAAATTTACCACCTGAAATTCCTGGTTACTTAATGAAGTTTTGCTTTGCTTTACCAAGAAAGTTAACTTTTCCTTTCCTTTCCTTTCCTTTCCTTTCCTTTCCTTTCCTTTCCTTTCCTTTCCTTTCCTTTCCTTTCCTTTCCTTTCCTTTCTTTTCCTTTCCTTTCTTTTTTTTTTTTTTTCAGCCTAGTTTGCACCCTCTGTGCCTTGCTGAGAACCACCTCTGTGGTAATGTCGAAGTTGAAGGATGCGCTGTGCCTTCTGCCAGCTCCCAGTCCCCACATCCTGTGTCTGGGATAAACTGTATCTGATGCAAAGACGCTGGGAGCCTGAGTTGGGCTGGCAGATTTGTGATTCATGTGGTGAAAGAAATGGTCACTTTTCCCAGGTTGGACAGCAGCTGATACCATCTGCTTGGCTGACCCACTAATCCGCCAGCAGGTGTGCATGGACACCCGGATTGTTTCCCATCGGAGATTTCTTGAAACATCTCTTACATCCATTAAAGACTCACGAACAGATGGTGATTTCGTGAGACAGTGAAGGATTTAACTGATTCATTACTCATGTAGGGAACAGTGAAAACAACCAAATGGGCATCATATGTTTGCACTTCTTTCCTTTTAAGGTATCAATTCCCAGCACATGAGGAAGTTTCTGGTTGTAGAAATGGAAATAAGCTTCCATGCTTCAAAAGGTAAAGCTATGGAAGGATGCCCCAGGAGTCAGCTGTTCCAATAATGTCAAGGTCAAGTCTTTGACCAATGGAAATGATGTGCATTACCATTCAGATACCGAAAGCAGCTTCAAGGATGCTCAGCAAAAGTCAGGAATGCAATCGATTTGATAAGATATGCCATAACACTGTTCCTCGGATAGAAATTACTCAGGAAACAATAGGTGGCATTGTCCTTATTGATGACGGAAATTCTAGGAGATTAACAATGGTTTCACTAACTTAGTGATATGATCTGAATATGAAACGTCCCCCACAGGCTCATATGTTGACGGCTTTGTCTCTAGCTCGTGATGCTGTTTTGGGAAGTGGTGAATACTGAGGGGATGAGGCCTAGCTGGAGGAAGGAGGTCGTTGAAAACATGCCTCTGGATGGCATAGCTCGTTGCCTCTTGCTTAGTTCTCTTTGTTTCCTGGGTGCCTTCAGGTTCCCTCTGCCATGACCTTTCCTAGTGTATAGTCGTCCATTGCCACAGGCCTAAAAGCCCTGGGACCATAGAAGCACCCCCACTGGAACCAGGAGCCAATCAACCGTTCCGTTTTTAAATTGGTTTTCTTGAGTGTTTATCACAGTGGTGAAAAGTTGGAGTGGCAAACTGATATTGCACATTAGAGGAAGAATGTGCCTGTATCTTCTAGGAACTTTACAATACTCATCACTTTTCACTGACCTTGCCTTACTATTTCTACTGGTTTTATTTCCTTCTATCTCTACTCACCCCCTTTTACTTTACAACCAGAACTGTGTAAGAGAGAAATAATAAGTCATGCTATTCTTGATCCATTGTCAGGGTATACTACATCCTGTGTCAATCCATTCCTAGATTTTTTCCCCAAAAACTAACCCTTCACTAGCCTGCTTTGGCCTAAGTAGACTCCAGGTGCAATCTATACTAGCAAGACATAAAGCATAGAGAATTAACTGCTAGGGTCACCCTGAGGTTGTCTGCTGAGGAGCGTAGAAGTGTCAGATACACTGGGCCTCATGGACAATTCAATGCACCAGCAATTCATTTTTCTTTTCCTCTGGAAGCTGGTAATTCCCTGTTTTTTTTTTTTTATTTTTATTTTGGGTTCAAATCTTTAAAAATCTGTCAATGAACACACACACACATAGAAAATTGCTCAGGAAGTATTTGAATGATGACTTCTTCAGAGCTTAGGGAGCTGTTTGGAAAATTTGCAGTGGTTCACGAAGAATCTTCCATTACACATGCCTCTAGGACCTTGGGGCCTGCCAAACCACACCAGCTCATTTTGGAAGCAATCTCCTGACTAAGTATATTTTCCCTGACTCCTGCGAAGGTAACACAAAGCATGGGTAAGATTATAAGGTAGATCGACTTTAGTTTATAACAGTGTTCTGTCAGCAGCTAACTGATACATCATTCGGCCTCTCTAAGGTGTAGTTTACTTACCTGTGTAGAAAGGATATTGGTATATAGTTTATGTAAGATAATATATACAGCACATCTAGGTCAGAATGTGATGCAATACATATTAGCTGTTTTTTCCTGTGAGGCTTACTCTGAACCCAATGAGTAATTTTTCAAGCCTTCTCTAGAGTACTTCTAATTTTGGTATTTACCTTCTTCAAGCTCTGCAGCACTCTGTGAAGATGCATGTCCACACTTCACACTGAGATGCTGGCATAACAGCTTCTGCTGCCTGGAAGTCAGCATGTTAAACTCAAATGAGCAAATTGAGGGACTCACGTGAGGTATGCAGGAACTCAGGTGGACCCTGGGACCATGCCTAAGGAAATCAGATGCTGGGCCAATCTTGATGTCCCTGTAGTAGCCAGAGATTTTCAGAGATTACAGGGCTGATACAAAACATATGATAGATATAAATGATATAGATACAGATTAAATATAGGTAGGCATACATATATGCATATATGTGCATAAAAATGATTGTTATATAGGAATGTATTTAAACTTAATTCAAATGTTTATCTAGGTAAGCCTATAGCAATCTCTCTAACCCAGTGAGTCTGCATGATGTTATGAGTTCCTTTTGTTATTATCCACATATAGTGGAACATCAATTTTATCTATTCATATCTATATCTTTGTATCTAGCCAGCTATCTAGAACTTTCTCTTCTACCTGTACATATCTGTAATAAGACTGACAATGGGATGCATTCACAGGATTATGGAGACTAGAATATCCCAAGATGTGCTGCTTGCAAGGTGGATACCCAGGAAAGCTAGTGGTGTGATTTAGTGGTGTGGAAAAGAAGATGGAGGGTGCTGATAGTATAAATCCAGGATTAAGTTTGAAGGCCTGAGAACCAAAAGTGCTGATGTCAGAAGGCAAGGGAGATGGATGCTTCAGTTCCCAGTGGATGTGCACCTTTGTGTTTCAGTCTATTCAGGACTTGAAGGATTGAAAGCTGCCCATCCTCCTTGGGGAGAGCAGAGCTTTTATACTCGGTCTACTGATTCAAATGCTATACTCTTTGGAAAATGCTTTTATAGACAGAGAAATAATGTTTAACTAGTTCTCTGGGCATTGCTTATCCCAGTTAAAGTAACACATAAAATTAACCATCACTCTGACATCAGTACAGTGAAACATAGCTTCAGAAAGGTCACAGCATGTGTAGAGATCATGACCTTGGTGATAAATCCCTATTTATGCATGCATTCAGTAACTGATACCACACCATCTGACCCTGCCAAGTGTAGCAGTTACATTCTCATTACTGGGCCCAAACATCTGACAAGAAGCAGCTGATAGAAGAAAGGGTTTTGTTTCATCTTCCAGTTTTGAAGGGAAGTTCGTCAAGGCAAAGAAAACATGGCAGAGCAGAGGCTGGGCATCATGTCTTGCCACAACAAGAATGAGTGAGCTCTGAACACCCAGTGGGATGGACCTCAAGGAGTGTAGCATTTGAGCCTCAAGATCTGCCCTCAGTGACACAACTCCTCCAGCAAGACATCACCTTCCAAAGGCTCCAGCAGCTGGGGACAGAGGATGAGGTTTAATCACACAAGACTATGAGGAGGGAGAGACAACTCCACACTCAAACTGTCACACAACATATAGGCCTTGCTGCATTAAAGCTTTAGATTTGTCCTCTGAGTCTTCCCTCTTAAAAGACACGAACATTATGAACACAAATATTTTATGCTTTACCATTGACCACCAACCTCTAAGCTGTGTCCTTGCAGAAATCAAAATTTCCTATGTATCCCCAAATATCAATGTCTGATATCAAGGTTTTATAATTGAAACAGAAACAGCCTATTTGGACTTCAGATTATGCAGATGCAAACTCCCACTATAATGCGATTTATAAACATTGCATGCTAGGTTTTATCTGAGTATAAATAGAATACAAATTAACTGGAAACTTTTTGACGATGCAGTTTCTAATTTTCTTATTGAAACACATTTCTTTAAAAGTGAAACTATTTGTTATTTATCTTGGAATTATTTTCATTGGTGCTATCACACAAGCTAAGCATATTAGGTCCTTGATATACATTTGTTTGTTAAGGATACACTAGTTATTTTATTAATGGTTTCTATTTTGATATAAATAGCCATCCCAGATTATCATATCATCTGCTTATATTTCAGATATTCTCAAAACTCTTCCTTGGGTTATCTATGCTCTTTTTATAAAACATATTTTATTTTATTTTATTTATTTATTTGTGAGGAGAGAGAGAGTAAGAGTGAGAGAGAGTAAGAGAGAGAATAAGTTTGGACCGTCCAAGGCCTCTTGCCACTGTGAACAAACTCCAAATTTGTACATTACTTTGTGTATCTGGCTCTATGTGGATACTGGGGAATTGAATGTGAGCTGGCAGGCTTTGCACCTTTAACCACTGAGCTATCTCCCCAGCCCTGTCTATGCTCTTATGTGAGTAAATATCTTAACATATTTATTCAGCCCCAAATTTAGCTGTTTTTCCCTCACATCTTCTCTCAGAATTCAAAAGGGTAAACATGTTTTAGAATTTGAGAGTGAGATTACACTAAGCAAAATATATAAAAGGAAATAACACTTTAAATTTTATATATATATATATATATATATTTGACTATTCATTTACAAAATGGACTATCTATAAATTTGGTGGCAATCATTTAAAAATAAGAAAAATACAAATTCTTCAAGGCATAACTGATAAGGAATCACAAAAAAAGAAGGAACATTTTCCAGATCCTGGCCAAAATCCTAAATGAAATGGAGATAGGACTAATTCAGGAAACATAAGATGAATGTTCATTGATATCCAGACACAAAATTTTAATTCATATAATATCATGTTATCTAACCTCTTTTGTAAGGAATACTAAAAAGTATAATTTATTTAAAGAATGCACATGTGGTTGGACACTGAGTAATCTATTGACATAATGCATGGGAGTTTGGGATTTAAGATGCTACTTATGTGATATAGGCCCATCTCAGAATGAAATTAGCTTCACATTAGAAAATAAACTCCTTTGAACTTATTAAGAAACTTGACTACAGGTCTGGAAAGATGGCCTAGTGATTAAGGCACTTGCTTGCAAAGTTTATGGACCCATGTTGGATTCTCCAGTCTCCACAGAAAGCCAGATACACAAGGTGGCCCATGTGTCTAGAGTTTGTTTGCAGTGGCTAGAGGCCTAGGAATGCCCATCCTCTGTCTATCTGTCTCTTTCTCTGTGTCTCTCTCAAATAAATAAATAAATTTTTTAACAAAGAATACTGACTATAGACAAATTTAGAAAAACCATACATGATCATGGCTCCATTGCTGACATAAACCTTGCTCAAGTTATTTTTTAGATAAATTTCTGTTCTCATAGAGCAACATGTCCATTGTTCTATACCATTTAGCTTTCCTTAACAAATAAAAAGAAAAGAGTCTACTTTTTGCAACTAACAGATGCTTATCACTGCTCTGTAGCCAATGGGCTCATTCTCACAGGGTGCTTTCTCACGTGTTCAGAAAATCAAAAGGTACCACTCTAAACCATGCTTTTCTGACAATAATTATGTTTTAACTCATGGCAGTTAAAAACCAGAAAATTAAGGGAAAAAATTCTCTCTATCTTGTGCCCTTTTCACTATAGATGACTCTTACAAGTGCAGACATAGTACCGAAAGATTATGAAAGGAACCTCACTGCATTTCATCTGCTCATACGATAAGCTTCCTTGCTCTGAAATCCCCAAATGCTCTCCTTTGCTCTGTCAGATATCCACAAGCCCAGGCTCCAGCTCTGGGTTGTCCTTACCTTTATTGCTGTTTCTCCCACACGACATACATCACACGCATTAGTAAACTCCTTGCTTCTTCTTTGTTCTTCTTTCGTTACAGAGTTGCTATCCTACTATGGATTTACACTGATTAAGAAGAAATTGCATGTCCTTTTGAATTCATGTTTGGAGACTACTCAGCTCTTTTCAATGTAGAACTTGTCTCTGAGCTCTAGGTAGTTACATTACAAGGAGGGATTTAGCGCCAAAGGATGCTGATAGTAGTCATTTGTGCGAGCTTTGCAGCACCAGATCCAAGATGAAATATTGCCTGTATTCTGATAAAATCTTGAACACATTCAGTGCTCACATACGAGAAAAAGTCCTTCATGAGTAAAAGACTTATTTTCTTAAAATGCTCAAAGACTTAGAGGTATAGTGTCAATAGTACATTCAATGGAAAATATTTCATGAATTCCCAACAGAATTGATATAGGATGAAAATACCTTCCACCATTATAATGAGTCTCTCTCAGAGTGACAGAATCTTAACTCAGCTCTTAGAATACCTTCCACTATTATAATGAGTTTCTTTGAGAGTGACAGAATCTTAGCTCAGCAGCTAGGGCGCTGGGACTTTTTACAGTCACTCAGGTTCTATTGTTCAGGGGCTCCAAGCTTTTAGTCTCATGGATGCAAAGAATGAATATCATAGACAACAAAGGATGAGTTTAAAGGATATGATAAATTCATTAGGGAGAAATGCAGTTTCGAGAAATAGCTTAAATTAAGTTCACTGAGAAGTGAATCAAGAGAAACCCAAAAGCTCTCTGCGACAGGGAGGGCCTCAGAAAGAGGATGGCCAAGCAGCGCTCTGCATGAGAGGTTTGCACATTCTGGAGAACAAAGAAGCTAACGTGATTGGGCCAAGGAGAAACCCACTCCTCTGGATAGGACACTCAAGTAGGTATGGGTCTTTTATCCTCTCGCCCTCACCTTACACACATCACACTGAATAGGAAGAAATAGCTCAGCCATGTTCTCCTAAATAATTTGTATCTCTGGATTTTTCTATTTGGGGCTGATTGACAGTGCCCCCAGGGCTTCCTTATCAGGCACTGTCCCTTGGGCTCCCTGGGTAAGCCTTGACTATAAGCTGTCCCTACAGGATGTTCCCATGGGATGTTATTAATGTGTCCAAGGCACGCGGAGTTGTTATTGTTGGTTTGGGCCTGTGACCCTGACTAACTGCAAACAAAATGGAGGCTGCCTTGCTCTGCATTCCTATGCCCATTATCTGGGTAGAAATAGGCAGTTAACAGACGATGTCTCCTACCTTTATCTTAACTGCTAATGGACAAGTTAAACAGATTATCTTTAGTTCTGATTTGATTAAAGAGTGTGAAGACAGTTTTTTAAGGGATCTGTGACTAGTAAAATCCCAACAATAGGTGGTTCTTGGGGACTGGTTAGAAGAACAGAAGGAGATAATAATAGTGATAGTCTTTTAGCAGGGTCAGAAGTTGTTTGTAATAGAAAATTAATTGATTTTAATGATGGCTTGATTCAGGATGTGAAAACAATGAAAAGTTTGGAATTTCTTTTTTCTTTTGAATACAAATTCTCTGACACTTTTATTTTTACTATTTCAAATGCGAATTAAAATATCCTTCATTTAAGACAAGGTAATTGGTTTTTGTTGATAATATTTGAGTGGAGCACAGCATTGTGACAGAAACAGAGCTTATAACTACTTTATAAAAAAATCCTCATGGGACTGGGAAAATGGCTTAGCCATTAAAGTCACTTGCTTGAAAAACCTCCTACCCAGGTTTGATTCCCCAATATCCATGTCAAGCCATGCATAAAGGGCTAGATAGTATTCAGTGGCAAGAGGCCCTAGTGCATCCCTTTATCTATCTATCTATCTATCTATCTATCTATCTATCTATCTATCTATCTTCTATCTATCTATCTATCTATCTATCTATCTATCTATCTATCTATCTATCTCTGTCTCTCTCTATCTTCCCCTCCTAGCAAGAAAATAAATTAAAAAAAAATTGATAACCCTTGGTGCTGGGCATGGTGGGTCCAGCACTCAGGAGACAGAGGTCAGAGGATCACTGTGAGTTTGAGGACACCCTGAGACTGCATAGTGAATTCCAGGTCAGCCTGGGCTAGAGTGAGACCCTACCTCAAAAAATAAAAAAAATAAATAAATAAAATAAAACAACTTGGGTGTAACAACTTGGTGTAAAACTGTATTTGGAATTGTCTAGGAAACCCATGCATATAGCTCATAATTACATCTGAATAAAACGTATAGCAATTTGAAGAGAAGTTATAATTACAGACTTTACATAGATTTCATGTACATAAATTTAGAGTAACTAAAACTTTCATGTATGTTGTAGTTACAGACACACAAACATGCTAATGTGACAGTATACGGTTTTGTTCTTTCCTGCTTGTATACTTGAGGTGGTCGAATCAGTTGGAGCTTTAAAGACTAGCTTTAAATCAGCTATCGTTTCTTTGAAATGACATTAGGCTTTCTTTTTCTTTTCTTTTCTTCTTTTTTTCTTCTTTCTTTCTTTCTTTCTTTCTTTTTTTTTCTTTTTTTCTGATTTGCAAAACAATCCTCAGTCCTTAAGTGGTAACTTATTTGAAATATATGGGAATTTTTTATTGAAACTACTGCAATAATTGCTGGAAAGAAATCTTACAAACTTAAATGTACCCCTCAAAACACTGAGTAGGAAATGTAGACATCAAACTATGTAAACTCTTACAGTTTACAGTATTAACAAAAAAATGGAAGTCTATATGACATGTTAGATTTTTCAACAAGTTTGGGGAAGATTTTCTTTCTTTCTATTAGTTTGCTGCTGGTATTGTTATTGTTTGAGACAAGCTCTTTCTCTGTAGCTCACGCTACCCTGGCACTCACAAACATCTTCCTGCCTCAGCATCCCTAGGGCTGGAATGCCAGTTGTCAACCACAATGACTGTCCTGGAAAGAATTTTTGATGTTGCCGCAAAGTTTATTGGATTGATTTTCCATTCTGTAATAGATAGGAATTTATTGAGAAATGCTAAGATTTTTCATGCATTTAATTTGATGAGCTATTCAAAATAATAGCCTTTATTGAGTTTGTTAAAGATGACAACCCTGATTGGAGGCAAAACTAATTATCTTCAAAATAATTAGAGAAATATTTTTACACTTAAGTAAGAAAGTAATTAAAATTGAAAATATCTTTTTTGATGTTTTATTTGAACCTATAAGGGTCCTTAGATTTTTAAGAAGAGTATTTTCACAATTAAAAATATTATCATTTCAGATAAAAGTACATGTAATATACTGAAAATTTCATTTGCATTAATAACACAAAAATTAAAAATACTTCACCAAGCTTATAATTTGCTCAGTATAATCATACTAAAATTATTTTCCAGAAATATTTAAGGAAATATAATTTTCAAGATATGTTAACATGATATCAAGGGCAGTTGCATCTAATAAACATTCAAATTTGAACTATTCATTACTACACATAGTTCTACTTGTCATTTTAGTCAGTATGTAAGGTTTTTAAAAACATATTAAAGTATAAAGACTTTTTAAAAAATATATTTTTTGAGAAAGAAAGAGGCAGAGAGAGAGAGAGACAGAAAGAGAGAGAGAGAGAGAGAGTGAGAGAATAGATGCATCAGAGCCTCTAGCCATTGGAAATGAACTCCAGATACATGCATTATCTTGTGCAACTGGCTTATGTGGCTACTGGGGAATCGAACTTGGGTCCTTAGTCTTCACAGATGAGTACTTTAACCACTAAGAAATCTCTGTAGCCCCCAAACTTTTATTTATAAATATAACTTTTGTTTTTAGAGAAGATTCTCCCTAAGTGCCCAGGCAAACCTCACATTTTATATTCTTGTCTAGACCCCTAAGTCTTGGAACTATACTTTGTGGCCCCATAACCTCCTTAACTAGAGTTTTAAAATAATATTTTATTTATTTATCTACATAGAGAGAGAGAGAGAGAGAGAGAGAGAGGTAGAGAGAGAGTATGGCAGATAGAAAGTGAGAGAATGGGCACACTGGGGCCTCTAGCCACTGCAAACCAACTCTAGACGCATGCACCACCTTCTGCATCTGGCTTCGTGTGGATACTGGGGAACTGAACCTGGGTCTTTTGTCTTTGCAGGCAAGAATCTTAACTGCTAAGCCATCTCTCAAATAAAGTTTTTGAATAGAATATTATTTAGGTCCACTAGCATAGTTAAATAATCTGCCACTGTACAAATATATCATTCAAAAACAAACAATTTTAATTATTTTCATCTCTATTTTTATTCCTAATGTGTTTAGTTTTGAAAGGTCAGTTCCATGGTTATCCTATGATGGGTGCCAAACAGTATCTTTAAACATCATCAAGTAGACTTTGCCACAGGGATACCAAAAAAAAAAGTCACCATCTGATGAATGACTGTAATAATATGAGATAAAAATAATGAGGGCTGGGGAGATTGCTCAATGGTTGGGGGCACTTGCTTGCAAAGCCTGTCAGCCTGGGTTCAATTCCCCAGTAACCATTTAAAGCCAGATGCAGGGCTGGAGAGATGGCTTAGCGGTTAAGGCACCTGCCCCCTAAGCCTAAGAACACCGGTTCCAATCTTCAGGTCCCACGTTTAGCCAGATGTAAAGTGACGCAAGGGCTCAATGCCACACTTGACCACGAGGGGGCACACATCTGGATTTAGTTCACAGTACCTGAGAGGCTGCTGGCGTGCCCATCTCTCTCTTCCCTCCCTCTCTCTCTGTCTTTCTCTCCAAAAAAATAAAATAAAAATAAAGCCAGATGCAAAAAAAAAAAATGTTGCATGCATTTGAAGTTCATTTGCAGAGCCACAAGACCCTAGCATACTCCTCTTCTCCTCTTCTGTGCTCTTCTCTTCTCTTCTCTTCTCTTCTCTTCTGCTCTCTTCTCTCCTCTTCTCTCCTCTTCTCTCCTCTCCTCTGCTCACTTCTTCTCTTCTTCTCTCTTCTCTTCTTTCTTCTCTCCTCCTTGCTTCTCTTTTTGCTTGTAAAAAATTGGCTAAACATTAATTTTTAAAAATCATGAGTACTTATAATTATTTGGAAAATTTGTTTTTATCATAAAAATAAGGTGAAATGAAATAAAATGAAAAATATACCATATGGCATAAGATTTTAAAAGTTTTAAATTATTTTAATATTCAATCTATTTATTTATTTAAGATAGAGAGAGAGAATGGGGACTCCAGGCTCTCCATCCACTGCAAACAAACTCCAGATGCATGTGCCACCTTGTGCATCTGGCTTACATGGGTTCTGGGGAATTGAACTTGGGTCCTTTGGCTTTGCAGGCAAGTGCCTTAACTGCTAAGCCATCTCTTTAGCCCAAGATTAAAATATTTTTACAGGGGCTGGAGAAATGGCTTAGTGGTTAAGGCATTTGCCTGCAAAGCCAGAGGATCCTGGTTCGATTCTCCAAGACCCAGGTAAGCCAGATGCACGAGGGGTGCACACATCTGAAGTTCATTTGCAGTGTCTGGAGGCCCTGGCATGTCCATTCTCTCTGTGTCTTCCTCTCTTCTATTTCTCTCTCTCTCTTTCTATCTCTCTGCTTGCAAATAAATAAATTAATTAATTAAAAATATTTTTACACATTAATGTTTCCAATATTTAAATGACTCTCATACTTGCTTTTCACAAGGAAACAGCCATCATGTGACTGCCATTGCCTTATCAACAACTTGCATAAGGCTCCATCTTTATAGATCACTGAATCAGTTTCACTATATTCATGTTTCATGCTACACATGTGGAATTAAATTATTTTAAAATTCTTTCAAATAGACTCACATTATAATCCAAGGTGAAGATTTATTGTATATCCAGAAAGCAGAAAGGCATAGGAAGGAAGGAAGGAGGGAAGGAAGGGAAAGGAACAAAGGAAGGCAGGAACGACATGCTTACTTTAGTTGGTAGAATGTCAGACTCCTACCTTTCATGGTCATGTGTTTGAGTACAACACTGGGTCTGAATTTTGCCCAATTATACCAGCCTAAGTTATATAGCAACTCTTGTCTCAAATAGACAAGGAAAAAAATACCCACTAAGTTGGAGTATTTTATTAAATAATTAAAAGTTTGAATGAAATTTCAAATCTAGTGAAATGTCAAGGAATAGAAGGTGAGGAGGACTAAAGAATGCTGGAAAATGCACAACAGTGGTTGATGCTTGTAGAGTGCTCCACAGTTATTGATCAGTTAAATATAAACAATGAATATATAAAATCAAAATGAGAAGTTATTTTACTTTTGTTAAATTCTTAGTATTTCCCAACTTCACCTTGCTTTTCTCCTTGCTCCTTAAAATATTCATAACTGTGAGTTTCATGGCATCAATAAATAAAGTTGCATTGGTTTGAGTCCTGGCTTCAAAGGAATCACTCAGAAGGGGAGAATGGGGAGAATATTTAGCGTTTCTATTTGGTAGGCAAGGCCCCACAGGGTTTGTGGTACATTAGATTATGGATGAAGGGTAATTTCAAAGATATGCTTTCTAAAGCAAGTAGAATGATGGCATGGCCACTGTGTGAAATGATGAGGGATAAAAGAAGGCATGTCTTGAGGTAAAATCATCATAACTTTAGTATGTATTACTGAGTCTGAGTTGTGGGATAACAATACCAGAGTTGCTGCAGTGTAGCTGTTGTGTTGTACAGTAATCGCCATTTCACAGAAGGGTATTGAAAAAAGTTTTGCAGTCATCACCATAAAGATGGAGATTTAAACTCATGATAGTAGATGAAAGCACCTTAGAAAAAGCGTATGTTAGAGACACAAAGCATCAAGTTGAAAGCTCAGCTCTCACCAACACCTACAAGTTCGAGAAAAGATGAAGACAGTGAAGAAGCCTGAAAAAAAGTGGGTAGTGAGGGCTGGAGAGATGTCTTAGCAGTTAAGGCGCTTACCTGCAAAGCCTAAGGATCTAGGTTTGGCTCCCCAGAACCCAAAGTGGTGCATGTTTCTGGAACTTGTTTGCAGTGGCTGGAGGCTCTGATGTGCCTATTCTCTCTCTCTCTGTTTCTCCCTCTTTCTCTCTCTCTTCAAATAAATAAAATCTAAAAAATAATGATTACAAGAGGCCTATGGGTATTTGAATGGAAGGGATTTTCTAATTATTCTTTGCATGAAGTCCTTTATATGTTGATTGCAGTAAACTTGGTAATTATAGATGATCATATCACTGAGATGCCTGACTCTTTCATCTCATTCTTTCTCTTTTTATATCTGAAATATGAGAATATTATTGGGATATGTGAATTTAATTTAAAGGAAAGTTCTAAAAATTCTTGAAACATAGATTGTATTATGATATTAATATTATCTTTCCATCCTTTTTTTTCTTTTTAATTGAAATCAAAGGAGGCCTTCTCCATAGTGACATTCACCTTCTCACCTTCTCATAGCATCTCCAGTATGAATTCTTGTTAGCTAAGGCGGACCCATCCCAGTTCATAATTAGTGACGCACTCCAGGCAGGCTATAATTAATTGAATCCTCCCTGCCACTTGTAGGTTAAGTACGTGGTTCATGAAGTCAAAGAGGAGGAGAAAGAAGCTTTATCAATGATGCTCCCAAGGGTAGACTGTTTTGTAATATAAATGCAATGCTGGGAAAAGATCACTTCTAGTAAAATGATTATAGGTTAGAAAGAAATGCAATGATCAACACTTCATGAAGAAAACTGTTTAGCAAATAAATGGAAGTAAAAACTAACACCAAAACCTTACAGGTTATTGCCAAGGCCATTGGTTTCTCTTGAGAAACAGATGGTAAGACCCTATTGCTGAGGACCTCACTTGCTTGAGCTGCAAGGTCACTGAGAAATCAAGACGGTACAGAGCAGAAAACCTTCTCCTTGTAGACCAGCCAACTGAAAACTGGAAAAAGCTGCACTGCATGCAGCGTATGGGAGACAGAAGTCATCAGCAGTGAAAACAGTGGACACTGGAAACCTCAAGTTTGGCCAGACTGACCAAATGTCGGAACAGGTGCAATAGTGGCATGTCTGCTTTTAGGGAAACCAACTGCTCTCTAATTCGACTGAAGGCCAGCTCTATGGGAGGGAATACATGCCTGGTACTGAAAAAAACTAATCAAAAGTCTATGGCAGGGGAGGTCATGAGCCTTAGGGGTATAAAGTCTGCTCTTGTCTGGTTAAATGTATATATTATTCCCACCAAACTGCCCTGAAAGCACTACACTTACTGTTCATATTCACATATTAATGCTACTCTCACTTCTGGTTAGAGAAGCTTCTCTTTTCAGATGGAGATGACCACTGGGATTACCCAAAAGGCAACATAGTGCTTAGAAGAAGGGACAGAGGAGTGTCCAGCACTGAAACATCTCTATCACACCCTCCAAGGCTCAGGGTCCATTGCGGAAGAGGGGAGGAAAGAATGTAAGAGCCAAAGGAAGGGCATGATTCCTTACAATGCAACTGTCCAAACAGAAATTGGCCTAGATATCCATGACCTTGCAGTGCCTAGCACTACATTCACAAGACCCTCATAATAGGAGAAAAAGATGATGACATCAAATTAAAAGAGAGACTAATGGAGAGAGGGAGGGAATATGATGGAGAGTGGAGTTCTGAAGGGGAATGGGTGAGGGGAGGGAAATAGCATGGTTTATTGACTGTAAGTATAGAAGTTGTCAATTAAAAATAATAATAATTCATCCAACAACCTATTTTGTTGATCCTCCTCTAGGAGTAAGGGATATGAATGAGAAAATGTTATGAGAGTGTGAAAACCTAGAATTAGGAACACTCTTACAAGGTAATTACACTATAAGGAAAGGGTGAGTACAGGTTTGTACTGGTTGCACTTTAGTTATAAATGTATCATAAGCAAGTGAAACTATTTATTTTTTCAAAGAAATGTACCTGATATATCAGAAGAGAAAAGAAAATGTGGTCATATAAAATGAAGAGTGCAGAAAATGAGAAGGAAATTCAGGAAAAGGAATGTGACTAAAAAACAGTTTTAACAATGACAGGTATGAATCCAAATTGAGTAATAATCACTTTAAATATGAATGGTCGAGTGCACTCAATAAGAGAAATGCTCTTTTTCCCCATATTTTAGCAATGAACAGCTTGAATTTGAAATTCATTTTGAAAATCAATTCTGTTTAAATTGTGCACCAGAAAAGTTATATATGCCTAAATCCTAAAAACAAGCCTAGGGTCTACATTTTTTTAAATTTACTTTTTACTTATTTGCAAGCAGAGAGAGATAGAAACAGAGAGAATGGACACCTCCATGGCCTGCAGCCACTACAAACTCCACATGCACACATCACGTGGTGTACCTGGCTTCTTGTCAGTACTGGGGAATCCAGCCAGGGTTGTTACCCTTTGTAGGCAAGCACCTCAACCACTGAGCAATCTCTTCAGTCCAGGGAGCCACGTTTTAAAAACTGTGAACACTAAAGGACTTCTGACTAAGATGGCAGATGAGAAGATCTTTGGATGTGACCAGGTGAAAAGAAATAAGATAATATATAATTGTCATTAGTCTTCCAAGGGATAATAGTTAAAACAAACAAACAAAAAACAGGCCAGGTGACATTTCCACAAAGAAGTGGACAGGAGCAGACATGAACTGGCGCCCAGCTGCACTGTACTGCTTGGGCCAAGGTCAGTGAAGGTGCTAGGGAGGTGCTTCCCAAACACACGGGCACCATAAGAACAGAGAGCAGGAGAGACAGCCCTTGGTGGGGAGACGCAGGTTCCACACAGGCTGTGGAGACTGAGGCGAAGATTGTCCACAGGTTCCAGGTGTGAACATCCCCAGAAGGAAGCATCATTCCTGCCAGTTACTGGGTAAGTGACAATGCAAGGACCAGGACCGATGCTGCTGAGCCCAACACAACCATGCCAGAACCACACCTAAGCAGAGTAATCAGAAACTACACAGAAGGACTTCGAGGCAGCCTGAACCCGGGTGAGAGGAACATTTCCAGCTAAAAAGCAACATTCGATGCCAAGGGCTAGGAAAAAACAAGGAAGTGCTATCGTTGGTAACAGAGCAGAAACTCAAACTGAAGGTGATGTATGTGCGTGGGCTCCACTGGAACACTGTATACCTACCTATATATTCGTACAGGTTTGAACTGAAGCTGCAAATTGCACCTTCCAAGCAGCACAACTGGCTCATGGGGAGGGGAGGCATTCAACATTATTACATTGGAAGAGAAACATTGACATATGTCATATGTCATGCATTTTCTGTCTCCTCCTCCTTTTTGTTGCGTTTTGTTTTTTGAGGTAGTATCTTGCTCTAATCTAGGCTGACCTGGAATTCACTATGTAGCCTCAGGGTGGCCGGGACTTCATGGCAATCCTCCTACCTCTGCCTCTCTAGCACTGAGATTAAAAACATGAGTCACCATGCCCTGCATATTTTCCTTATTTCACTGTTTTATGTTTTTATGCTTTATCCTAACTAGTAGAAATTTCACTTAATGGTCTTGCTTTAGTATTAATTAGTTAATGTATGTATGTATGTATGTATGTATGTATGTATGTATGTATGTATTCATTTGTTTAATGTGTGTAATGCATGTGGACTAGGGGCTCTTGCCACTGCAAGTGAATGGCTTTCTGGTTTTACATGGTTGACTGTGGAATTGAACACAGGCTGGCAAACTCCACAAGCAATGGTTTTTAACCACTAAACAATCTCCCCTTCCCCATGTTAAAGTTTTTATATTGAATAATTATGTGTCATGAATATTCTGTCAGGTTTTTTTTTTTTTTGGAAACAAACCCAACAGACTGGCTTTTTATTTTTTATTTTTATTTTAGAGAGAGAGCGAGCAAGAGAGAATTGGCATGCTAGGGCCTCAGCTACTGCAATTGAACTCCAGATGCTTGCAGCACCTAATGGTCATGGGCAACCTTACACTTGCCTCACCTCTGTGTGTCTGGCTTATGGGGGATCTGGAGATTCAAACATGGGTCCTTAGGCTTCACAGGCAAGCAGTTTAATCACTAAGCCATCTCTCCAGCCCCCTGGACTTTTCTTAATGAGAAAAAGTGAGTGGGAACAAGAGAGAGAGGTGGGGGGAGAATTGGCATGTCAGGGCCTACAGCCACTGCAACTGAACTCTAGACTCATGTGCCACCTTGTGCACATGTTGTGTCACCTTGTGTGTTTTGCTTCTTGAGGATCTGGAGAGTCTAACATGGTCCTTAGTCTCTGTAGGCAAGCACCTTAACTGCTAAGTCATCTCTCCAGTCTGTCTGTCAGTTTTTTTACCCATTCTATTATATATTCTTTACTATTCTTGTTTCAATTAGTCCATATATGTACGTTTTTACTCTCACCTTACTCCTTCCTCCCTCCCCCATTTCTTCCTCTTTATAATTCTTAAGTATAATTTTTCTATGGTTTTAAAAATCTTTAAGCTCTATTGACCTTAATAATATTTCAAATCCACCCTTCTTTTATTCCCTCATTGACTTTTTCCATCAGTCAGTGTAACACTAAGCTCTATCTTTTCTCAACTGATTTTTCTTCCATTGTTACCCTTCAATAGTTATGGAATATTCAGAGATGTCTGTTTAAATGCACTATTATGATGTTTGCATAGTGGGCCTGACAAGCAGTTTTGGTTGCTTTGGTTGCAGTCAACTCTTAGTCTGATGCTGAAAATATGCCTGATGTCTGAGCATGTGGTCTAAGAATTTGGTTACCAGACAAAATTGTCAGTCCATTGAGGGGTAATGGTACCTCCAGAGTTACTGCAACCTAGTATCAATTGAATATTGCAAATACTTCAACTGAATGAATACAGATGATAAAATAAATGTAACCAATAAAATAGTCTCAGGTGTGCAAGTTCCAATGCAGAAACATAAAAAAACATGAAAAATTAATGTAGCATGACTCCAATAAGAAAGAAATTCTATATTAATAGATTCCAATGAAAGTCAATTAGCTCAAAACCCAAAGAATTCAAAAGAATAATTGTAACAATGTTCAGTAATATCAAACAGGATACAAATAAATTCCTTAGTGAATTAAAAAAATAAACAACTTAATGAAAGGAAGTCAATATAGGATATAAAAGAGGAATTTAATAGAGGTAGAAATGCTGAAAAAATAAAATTTATAAACACAAAGTTCATACTTAACATACTGAGTAGACAGCTTCACCAATTGATTAGGTCAAGTAAAAGATAGACTATTGGGGATTGAAGATAAAAAAGAATAATCAGAACAGACTTTGAAAATAATTAATTCAAAAAGAGTATAAAGAGAACATACATTACAATTGGAATACCATTAAAAAATTAAATTTATGGGGCTGGAGAGATGGCTTAGCAGTGAAGGCACTTGCCTGTGAAGCCTAAGGACCCATGTTCTAATATCCAGGTCCCATGTATGCCAGACACACAAGGTGACACAAGTGTGCAAGGTTGCATATGTGCACAGGGTGGCATACTCATCTGGAGCTCAATTACGGTGGCTTAGAGGTGCTCTCTCTCATAAAAAAGGCCAGTCTGTTGGGCTTCCCTCAAAAGAAATTAAATTTATTACACTGATAGAGTATGACCGGGTTAAAGGCACAAATAATAGAGCAGAAAAATAATAATATAAAAATAATATACCAGAAAAATTTCCAAATCTAAGAAATGATCATCTAAATTTCATTAATCTTTTCTTCCTGCCTAGGATGCCTTCCTCCATTTGCAGGCTATCCATTTAATATCCAGAACTTAACTATAGTTTGCATTTTTCTGTTTTTTTCCTAATATTTATGCACATATATGTTTTACCCATTTTCTGAATTTCCATTTCTGACAAACAGCTGACTAATTGGTCCTCATATTTCAATTTCAGCTTTTCACTGCTTTCTTTTCTTTTCTTTTCTTTTTTTTTTTTTTTTACATAAAATCATTCATTTCCAGTAATTAAATTTTATAGAGTGTTTGGTGATTATATACCTTGAATTTATTTTTACCACAGCTTAGTCAATAAGAAGCAAGAAAAGTTCTTTGAAAACATTTTAACTGCAAGCTCAAGACTTCAGACTTAAACTGTGTGTGAAGGATGCAGCAACAAATACAGGCATCATTATCAACACTGGAAACCTGTAGCCTCTGAGTTGCTTATGTGGACACCAGTTCTGCCTTCTACCTTGGCTCAAGGACCATAATAGCAGCTCACACCTTTTCTCATCTCAGCATGCTGAAAACTTGGAATCTAAAACTAATCAAAAGTCTACTTCATGAATGCTATCACAATACATGATTTTGATTTTCTGGGTAAAAGATGATTCATATGCTATGCCATCACAAAATTGTCTTAGGGCTGGAGAGATAGCTTAGTGGTTAAGGCACTTACTTGTTAAGCCCAAGGACCCATGTAAGCCAGATGCACATGCATACAAGGTGGCACATATCTGGAGTTCAATTATAGTGGCTGGAGGTCCTGGTGCACAAATTCTCTTTTCTCTCTCTCTCTCTCTCTCTCTCTCTCATTAAAAGGTGGGAGGGGGGATCTGTTGGACTTGCCTCAAAAAATTGTCTTCATGTATAAGTTCAGATAGAACAGAAAAGACACAATGTGGTTGTTGCCTTGATCTTGAGACCCGAGAACAACATGGCCTTGAACTCCTGCTCTTTCTGCCTCTGGCTCCCAAGCTGCCGTGCCTGGCTTCATTCATGGTTAAAAACAATTTAATTGTAGGGCAAAAACATGACACTTAGGATCTGGGATGTGGAAATCAGCCTTCTACTAGCATGGCACTCTGAGACATTTGTTGAAGCACAAATTTTGTTATTTGCATTTGCAGCATGAAATGTTTCTGAAACAAAACCAGATGCTGCATTCATATTCAAAGCCTGTGGAGTCTTCCTGCCACAATTGTGCATCAGCAAACAAAGCAAAATAAACAATGTGATAATGCTGGAAGGTTCGGCTTCCTGCCAAGGAAGGTAAAAGGTAATTTCAAAGAAAAACACCCAGAATAAGAAAACATGGGTTGGGGAAATGACTTAGTGATTAAGGTGTTTGCCTGTGAAGCCTAAGGACCCTGGTTCAATTCCCCAGGACCCATGTAAGCCAAATGCACAAGGGGTGCATGGGTCTAGAGTTCATTTGCTGTGGCTGGAAGCCCTGGCTCACCCATTCTCTTTCTCTCTGCCTCTTTCTCTCTCTCTCTCTCAAATAAATAAATAAATAAAATATTTTTTTAAAAAAAAGAAAACAAGAATATTGAGGAAGTTAGATCAAACATAGATAAGAGTCTGAGGATCAGGTTCCCTAAACTCATCAAAAAAAAAAAAAGGATAGGCTTTATCTATTGTTTTTTTTAAATATATTTTGTTTATTTATTAATTTATTTGAGAAAGAGAAAGAGGCAGAGAGAGAATGGGCGTGTCAGGGCCTCAGCCACTGCAAACTAACTCTAGATCCATGTACCCCTTGTTTATCTGGCTTACGTGAGTTCTGGAGAATAGAACCGGGATCCGGGATCCTTTGTCTTTTCAGGCAAATGCCTTAACAGCTAAGTCATCCCTCCAGCCTGAGGTTTTATCTGTTTTCTAATCTGGATGAATGGGAAGAAAAAAATGAAGGTCTGAAATTATTACTGAAACTTTACAAAAAAAAAGCCTAAAATTAAAGAATTTAATTTAATGAGCATTTAATGAGCAAAGTTTAAACACCAAAATATTTTGTTTATATGCTGCATTTTTATATATTTTCCTTGTCTTTTTTTTTCCCTTTGAAGTAATAAAACCTAAACATTACTATGAGCTGTCAGTCCTGGACCATAGTCTACAGTGTAATAGTAACATACGATTAATCTCAGTGTTGTCATTCTTAACATGGAAATAATGATCACTTTATGGAGTACATGGAAGTGCCTAAAAATGACATGAAATATGTCCAGCCAGGTGCAACATTCTAGTTATTATTTTGTGGCATTAGGTACAAATTAGAACCACAGAAAGACTTGTATAGAAACTAGTGTAGCAGGAAAAGCCTTTCCGTTAGATGTAAGTAGTTCTCACAGCTGCGTGGTGACTGCAAGCACGCTCCTTTCTGCGCGGAAGCGTGGGGTCAGCACAGCATCTTCAGTATGTGTCTTCCTAGACTTGTCCATGCAAAAGGCCGTTTCAGATGGCGTGGCCATCAGAAAGGGAGACCTGCTGTCTGGGGGAAGGAACTCAGTAGGTTTCCCTTACCAACCAAAAGTAGATGAAAGTAGGAGGGGGAACTTACTGGGAATAAGAGGTGGTTTTGTGGGAGTGGGACGGGGACAAGGGAAGGCAAAAAGAGTGACTATGGTCAAAACACATAATATACATGCATCAAATTGGCAAAAGATTAGTTAAAAACAGCAAAAAATATTGAGAAATTGTTACTTCAGCATATCGTAGTATATTCTGACAAAAATTCTCTCTACTCTCAAAATTGATAGTTTATTTGAATAATAATTTAAACAGATGAGATTTTATTTTAACTTTGGGTGTTTATTTCATCCAACTTTGAGTATATGAAATAGAACATGTATTATAAATAACAATGAGTATTATCTAACCATAATGAAATAAACTATATGTTAATACAAAAGAACAAATTTATTAGCACAGAAGGCAAAAAGGCTACTTCCCAGTTAGAGATTAATTCTGTCTCAGCTGTAGTGCATGTTACATAGGAACACATTGAAAACACAGGATTTTAGCCCAGGCGGTGCTTGTGCTCTCCTGAAGCTGTTATACCAGTTTCTTCTAATATTCGAATATATCATTTATCTACATCAGGTTTTTCTCATTGCTGTATAAGGTAATGAATTTGAGCTTATTTCAATTTCAGTCTGTGTTAAATCTTTTTATTAGAATTAGTATTTTTTAAAGATTTATTTTTATTTATTAGAGACAGAGAGGGAGAGAGAGAAAGGGTACACCAGGGCCTTCAGCCACTGCAAATGAACTCCAGACACATGCACCACCATGTGCATCTGGCTTACATGGGACCTGGAGAATCGAACCTGAGTCCTTAGGCTTTGCAGGCATGTGCCTTCACCACTAAGCCATATCACTAGCCCAGAATTAATATTTTAAAATATATTTTATTTATTTATTTATTTATTTGAAAGAGAGAGAAAGCAGGAGAGAGGCCTTCAGCCACTGCAAACGAACTCCAGATGCATGCACCCCCTTGTGCATCTGGGTTACATGGGTCCTAGAGAATCAAACCGGGATCCTCTGGCTTTGCAGGCAAAACCCTTAACCACTAAGCTATCTCTCCAGCCCAGTATTTTTAAGTTGATATAATTTTTGTACAATTAAGAGTTTAAATTTTAGCCTTTTAAAAAGTTTTTTTCTTTTTATCAAAATTATTGTTTTGGGGGAATATGATATCCTCTGTCATTTCATTGAAGGTAATCAGAATTGTTTGAAAATTCCATCTTTTCATATGGGAAATTTAGAGTGCCTCCAAAGCCAGGAGCTAGCTTTTCATTTTGATTCTTCTCTTTCATTTATGCTCTCTCTCAAATGTCAACTGACTCTTGACTAGTTTCCTCAGTAGTTAGATATTATCTGACTTATATCATGTAGAAATTCTTCAGCATTTTCTTTTTTGGCCTCCCAATCATACCCTTCCTTAATTTTGATACCACTGTGAATAGATTCTTGCTCTAGTGATTATTTTTATTGATCTAGTGTGGTTCGGGAGAAAAACAAAGGAAAACTTGCATTCTCCCCTCACTGTCTTGATTCAGAATTTTGGTTCCAAATACTTTAGGGTAAAATCAATCCTGTTTCTGTAGCCCAGAGTTATGGCCAATTGATTGATGACTCTGGCCCATTGATCCAGACCATGGGGGGGATCAGAATGTCTTCTGATATAAGAGAGCACACGTTTGTCTAGTAACTGGCCCACACCTACCAGGATGTACTGCTCCCTGTCATCCTTGGTGCTGTTTGCTCACAGAACTGAGTGAATGCCTGTGTTCCTAGCGCTCCTGCAGTGGCTCGAGCTTAAATTTGATTTGTTGTTTTAATGCTCTTAATTATGTCTAATTCACAGAAAAAATAACACTGGGGCTTCATTCTTTTTCTTGTTTTATAAATATTCATTTCTCCCTAGTGATTTTATAAAAAGATTAAATGAAAAATTCAGGTTTTCCTTGGGGAGAAGAAAAGAATGACAATTTTCAATCACTGTGCTGCTTATCACAAAAGCAGTTTCATTTGCCTGATGGCTTCATTGACTGGTATCGGGATAATGCCAAGTAAGAGGAGTATTTTTCAGCTGAATGCTGCTTTTCACCCTCATTACAAAAACAGTGACTATGAATTGTGTTTCTCAGCCATATGCTGATCAAGCCAGAGAACACAAGGAATATGACACTGACAATTTAAGAAGCCACTTCTCTCAGATTTCTGGTCATGAATTCATAGCTTACATCTTGGACTTGGGAATATTTACCAAATTCTTTAGTGAGTATTTATTTATTATATGTCAATGAAATATATTTCCAAATAGTCTTGGAGCCACTGGCTGAGACTGAGTATAGCATTATAACTTAATGCTATGTTTCTCTAATCTAATAGAATATATTATAAATTCAGGAATTGGTATTCAAGTCTAACAATGAACACATAATCATAGACAAGACAGTTTCATAAAACAATCATTTCTTGGTGTTTATCCAAAATCAGATCATATTCTAGGCACCAAAGAATACAAGTGGAGTTAGAATTGTGTAAGTCTTGACGCAAGTACAAGGGAACAAATGTAGATAGAACTTGGTTGAGAAAGACCGTGACCTCAACATTAAGGAACATGGCTCTGAAGGAGTTATCAGAGACGATGGAAGAGTATGTCCATTTTCACAACTCTCGCTTTGGTCACAGTTCATATGATGTGTGAGTCAGGGTACAGATGGGATAAAAGGAAGAGAAATGTACTCACTGTGGGCTGTGCAAGTCTTAAATAGTGACCAAGTACATGGTGAGAGGAAAGTTGTAATCATAATCATAGAGGCAAGTTTGTTTTGCATCTGATGATCACTGATGCCTAAAAGACATGAATATATTGTTTGGAATTATGAAAACTCATCTGACATACCTCTTGAGATACTACTCTGAACATCTAATTTGCCAATTGACAGACTTCTATTTATACAAAGGGCTGACTGTAATGTGATAGGTGAGAAGAAAGATAAATGTAGAAGTGATTTAACAGGAGATCCTAAAAAGTAATCAATTATGGGATGCACTATGACCTTGGTCCTCACTTGGTGGGTGATTGTATCATGAATGCTTTGACCTAATCAATAGTTTAACCCATTGATGAATTCATAGCCTGATGGAAGGGTACTGCTGGGAGGTGATACAAATGTGGAGGTAGGGCCTGCTTGGAGAAAGTGGGTCAATGGAACATGTCTTCCAAAGGCATATTTTGTCTGTGACTCCTTCCATTTTTTGTTACTTTTTTCAAAAATTTCTCATATTTTGTCTCTGACTCCTATTTCTTACCATGAGGTAAGCTGTTTTGCTCCACAATGTGTCCCCAACATAATATTCTGCGCCACAATGCCTGGGCTGAGACGCAATGGAGACACATGGCATGGACTGAAGCCTTGGAAACTGAGCCAAAATAAATTCTTCTTGCCTTCATTTTTTTTTCCCTGAGGGATTTTGTCACAATGGCGAAATGTGGTGCACACAGTATGAATGTTAATGTAATATGTATGGAATGTATATGGAATAATACGACCTTAGGTGGGTTATATAGTATCTCCAACCTTAGTTTCTTCACTTTCTGAAAGGAAGGTATGAATTCTGATACTATAAAATTATATTTAAATTTAAATGAAAGGTTATATTTGGAACACATAAGGCTGATTATTGCAAATAAAAGAAGCTTAAAGTTTTAGGCCTTATTAAATAGAAAAAGTAAGTTTCAAAGTCATTTTATATGACTCTAGTGTCAAGTCTTATGCAGAATCAAAGGGGACCTTATTATCATAACTTCAGCTGCATAACATTTAAAAAGTTATTAAGCAAAGGATTAAAGCAGAATATAACTATTAAATACAGTTTAAAATATTTTAAGGGGTAGTGTGGTCCATTGGATTGCATGAGGTTTTTATTAATCTTTTAAAAATATTAAAAAATAAATATTTACATACAGATAAAATATATTTTTATTTGGTAACATGGCAATTAAATGTACATAGAGGGCCTGGAGAGATGGCTTAGCAGGTAAGGCTCTTGCCTGCAAAGCCTAATGACCAGAGCTAGATTCTCCAGTACCCATGTAAAGCCAGATTCACAAAGTGTATCTGAAGTTTGTTTACAGCAGCAGCTGGAGGCCCTGGCTTGCCCATGCTCCTCCTTGCACCTCTTTGAAAATAAATAAATAAATAAATAAATATTTTAAAATAAAAAGATAAATGTGTGTAGAATCTGAGAGTTGCCCCCCCAAAATTTCATTCTTCTATGAAACACATTTTTTTAAGTGATCAAGATTAATTCTAATGTTCTATAGCTCCTGCTATAGAAGTAACTTCCACTAAATGGTACATCAGGCTATTGGCAAAGCTAAGGCCTGATGTATTTTGTCCTTTGGACCCATGGGGCAGGATAACAGGACACCATTAAGTAGCAGCTCCACTAGTTCTCTGGAGTCATTTTCCAAATCTCTCTGTTGTTAGTGCATCTTTCAATGCACTGGGCCACACCTTAGCTGTTGGTCCCATTTTATCCTTTGAAATTTTTTTTTTTTTTAATATTTATTGACAACAAAACATACTTACATACCAAAGGTGCGTATTTTTCCCTCCCCTCCCCCCTTCCCCTTTAGAACTCCACTCTCCATCATATCCCCTCCCTCTCTCCATTAGTCTCTTTTTTTAATATGATGTCATCTCTTTTACTTCTACTATGAGGGTCTTATGGAGGTATTGTTAGGCACAGCAAGGTCATGGATATCAAGGCCAATTTCTGTCTGGGCAGTTGCATTGTAGGGAGTTGTGTGCCCTTCCTTTGGCTCTTCCATTCTATCCGCCCCTCTTCCGCAATGATCCCTGAGCCTTGAGGGTGTGACAGAGATGTTTCAGTGCTGGGCACTCCTCCATCCCTTCTTCTCAGCACTATGTTGCCTTTGGATCATCCCAGTGGTCATCGCCATCTGAAAAGAGAAGCTTCTCTAACCAGAAGTGAGAGTAGCATTAATATGTGAATATGAGCATTAAGTGTAGTATTTTCCGGGCAGCTTGGTGGGAATAGTATATACATTTAGATAAGGGCATGCTTTATACCCCTAAGGCTTATGACCTTACCTACCATAGACTTTACTTAGGTTTTCAGTACCAGGTATGTATTCCCTCCTGTAGAGAGGGCCTTCAGTCCAATTATAGAGCAGTTGGTTACCCCACGAGTAGACATGCCACTATTGCACCCGTTCAGTCTTTGGGCCTGTCTGGCCAAATTTGAATATTCAGCGTCCACTGTTTTCACTGCTGATGACTTCTGTCTCCCATACTCTGCATGCAGTGCAGCTTTTTCCAGCTTTCAGTTGGCTGGTCTACAGGGAGAAGGTTTTCTGCTCAGCACCAGCTTGCTTTCTCAGTGACCTTGCCTCTCAGGCAAGAGATGTCTTCAGCAATAGGGTCTTACTATCTGTTTCTCAGGGAAAACCAAGGGCTTTGGCAAAAGCCTTTACTGTTTTGGAGGCTACCGGGACCTCCTTGGCCAACAACTCACTGGAAGGTATCCCATCCCAGGTACTGAAAATTTTCTAGTAACAGTCTACAGCTTCTAGATGTACCATTATTCAAAAAAGTAGTTTTACATAAGTCTTATTCACAATCTTATGAAATTAGATTGACCCTCCCCTTGCCCTTCTCTTATGCATTCTCTACCCATGGCCTTGGTTAGGCCATTCCCCTCCTTGTAATCAGTCCTTCCACTTACATATGTGCAATACCATACACTTCAGTCCTTCCCTTTCCTCCGTCCCTTATAGCCTTTTACCAGCTTACTGGTTTCTGGCACCAATTTTTGGTTCCAGTTCACACACAAGTCTGTCTATTTGTAGCTAGGATCCACATATGAGAGAGAACATGTGACGTTTGGCTTTCTGAGCCTGGGTTACCTCACTTAGTATAATCCTTTCCAGATCCATCCATTTCCCTGCAAATTTCATAATTTCATTTTTCTTTACCGCTGAGTAGAACTCCATTGTGTAAATGTACCACATCTTTATTATCCATTCATTTGTGGTGGGACATCTAGGCTGCTTCCATTTCCTAGCTATTGTGAATAGAGCGGCAATAAACATGGTTTTGCAAGTATCTCTAAGGAAGTGAGAAGAGTCTTCTGGATATATGCCTAGGAGTGCTATAGCTGGATCATATGGTAAATCTATTTCTAGCTGTCTCAAAAACCTCCACACTGATTTCCACAATGGTTGGACTAGGTTACATTCCCACCAACAGTGTAGAAGTGTTCCTCTTTTTCCGCATCCACGCCAACACTTATTGTCCTTTGTTTTCTTGATGGAAGCCATTCTGACAGGAGTGAAATGGAATCTCAAAGTGGTTTTAATTTGCATTTCCCTGATGGCTAAGGATGTGGAGCATTTTTTCAGATGTTTATATGCCATCTGAATTTCATCTTCTGTGAATTCTCTATTTAGTTCCATAGCCCATTTTTTAACTGGGTTGTTTGAATTCTTATTATTCTGTTTTTTGAGTTCTTTGTATATTCTGGATATTAATCCTCTGTCAGATGTATAGCTGGCAAAGATTTTCTCCCATTCTGTAGGTTGTCTTTTTGCTCTACTCACAGTGTCCTTTGCTGTACAAAAGCTTTGTAATTTCATAAGGTCCCATTGGTTGATTAGTGATTTTATTCGCTGAGCAATTGGGGTTATATTCAGAAAGTCCTTACCTATGCCAATATGTTGAAGGGTTTCCCCTACTTTTTCCTCTAGCAGGTTCAGAGTTTCAGGTCTGATATCAAGGTCCCTGATCCATTTGGATTTGACTCTTGTGCATGGAGAAAGACAAGGATCTATGTTTATCCTTTTACATACCGATGTCCAGTTTTCCCAACACCACTTGTTAAAGAGACTATCTTTTCTCCAATTAATATTTTTGGCATTTTTGTCAAAAATCAGGTGGCTGTAGCTGCTTGGATTAATATTTGGGTCTTCTATTCTGTTCCATTGATCTACCTGTCTGTCCTTGTGCCAGTACCATGCTGTTTTTGTTACTATGGCTTTGTAATATAACTTAAAATCGGGTATGGTTATACCACCTGCCTGATTTTTGTTTCGCAAAATTGTTTTGGCTATTCGAGGTTTTTTGTGTTTCCAGATGAATTTTAGGATTGTTTTTTCTATTTCCGTGAAGAAAGCTATTGGGATTTTAATAGGGATCGCATTAAATGTATAGATTGCTTTTGGTAAGATTGACATTTTCACAATATTGATTCTTCCAATCCAGGAGCATGGGATGTCTTTCCATTTCCTTGTGTCTTCTGTAATTTGTCGCTCGAGTTTTTTAAAGTTCTCATTGTAGAGATCCTTCACTTCCTTGGTTAAGTTTATTCCAAGGTATTTTATTTTTTTTGAAGCAATTGTGAATGGGAGAGATTCCCTGATTTCATCCTCTGCACGTTTGTTGTTAGTATATAGAAAGGCTACTGATTTCTGTGTGTTTATTTTGTATCCTGCTACATTGCTAAAAGTGTTTATCAGCTCTAACAATTTGCAGGTAGAGACTTTAGGGTCTGTTAGGTATAGAATCATATCGTCTGCAAATAATGATAATTTGATCTCTTCCCTTCCGATTTGTATCCCCTTTATGAGTGTCTCTTGCCTTATTGCTATGGCTAAGACTTCCAGTACTATATTAAATAGTAGTGGGGAAAGTGGACACCCTTGTCTTGTTCCTGAATTTAGAGGAAAAGCTTCAAGTTTTTCCCCATTTAGTATTATGTTGGCTGTAGGTTTGTCATAAATAGCTTTTATTATGTTGAGATATGCTCCTTCTATTCCCAGTTTCTGTAATACTTTCACCATGAAGGGGTGTTGGATTTTGTCAAATGCCTTTTCTGCATCTGTTGAGATGACCATATGATTTTTGTCCTTCAGACCATTTTATATGGTGTATTACATTTATGGATTTGCGTATGTTGAACCATCCCTGCATCTCTGGGATAAAGCCTACTTGGTCAGGGTGAATAATCTTTATGATAAATTCTTGTATTCTGTTTGCCAGTATTTTGTTGAGAATTTTTGCATCCATGTTCATGAGGGAGATTGGTCTATAATTTTTTTTGATCTGTCTTTGTCCGGTTTGGGTATCAGGGTGATGCTGGCTTCATAGAAGGATTTTGTAGAGTTCCTTCCTTTTCTATTTTATGGAAAAGTTTGAGAAGCATTGGTGTTAGATCCTCCAGGAATGTCTGGTAAAATTCAGCAGTGAATCCATCTGGGCCTGGGCTTTTTTAGTTGGGAGACTTTTTATAACTGCTTGAATCTCTGTGGTTGTTATAGTTCTATTTAAATGGTTTATCTCTTCTTGATTTAATTTTGGTAGGTCATATGAATCAAGGAATTCATCCATTTCTTTCAGGTTTTCAAACTTAGAGGCATATATATTCTTAAAGTATGTCCGTATGATTTTCTGAATTTCTTTGGTATCTGTTGTGATGTTGCCTTTTTCATCTCTAATTTTATCAATTTTTGTCTCTTCTCTCTTTCTTTTGGTCAGATTTGCTAAGGGTTTGTCAATCTTGTTTATCCTTTCAAAGAACCAACTCTTTGTTTCATTGATCTTTTGATTGTTTTTTTGGTTTCCATTTCATTAATTTCTGCCCTAACCTTTATTATTTCTTCCCGTCTACTAATTTTTGGTTTGCCTTGTTCTTCTTTTTCCAAGGCCTTAAGGTGAAGCATTAAATTGTTTAGTTGTGAACTCTCCAATTTCTTAATATATGCACTTAGGGCTATAAATTTCCCTCGTAGGACTGCCTTCATTGTGTCCCAAAGGTTTTGGTATGTTGTATTCTCATCATCATTTGATTCTACGAATTTCTTGATTTCCTTTTTAATTTCTTCAATGACCCATACATCATTCAATAAAGTGCTGTTTAGTCTCCATGAGTTTCTGTATGCTCTGTATATTTTCTTGTTGCTGATTTGCAGTTTAATCCCATTGTGGTCAGACAATGTACAAGGGATTATTTCAATTTTCCTGTATTTGTTAAGATTTGATTTGTGTCCTAGTATATGGTCTATTTTAGAAAATGTCCCGTGTGCTGCTGAGAAAAATGTATATTCTGCAGCATTTGGATAGAATGTTCTGTAAATATCTGTTAGGTCCATTTGTTCCATGGTATCATTTAATGCAGATGTCTCTCTGTTTATTTTTTGCTGGGTAGACCTGTCAAGTGATGAGAGTGGGGTATTGAAGTCCCCCACTACTATTGTGTTAGGAGATATCTCTGACCTTAATTCTAATAGTGTTTGTTTGATGAAATTGGGAGCCCCCATGTTAGGGGCATATATGTATAGGATTGTAATGTCCTCCTGTTGGAGTGTTCCTTTAATCAGTATAAAGTGACCTTCTTTATCTTTCCTCACAAATGTTGGATTGAAGTCTATCTTGTCAGAAATTAAAATAGCAACCCCTGCCTGTTTTCTAGGCCCATTTGCTTGAAATACCTTTTCCAACCTTTCACCCTAAGAAGGTTTCTATTTTTATTGAGAGATGAGTTTCCTGGAGGCAACAGATGGTAGGATCCTGCTTTTTAATCCAGTCTGCAAGTCTGTGTCTTTTGATAGGGGCATTGAGACCATTGATATTAAGAGTTATTATTGACATATATGTGTTTATTCTCACCATTCTTCTTATTTTTTAGTTTTTCCTGTTTTCCCTCTACTCACTTGTTTTAACTGTTATTTGAGTATGGTTTATTTTTTCCTATTTCCTGATGTGTGTGCTTTGCTTTCTCCTCAGCATGAATGATTCCTGCAAGTATTTTCTGTAGAGCTGGTTTAGTTGCCAAAAATTCCTTTAGCCTGTCTTTGTTGTGGAATGTCCTTATTTCTCCATCTATTTGGATAGATAGTTTTGCAGGATAAAGTAATCTCGGTTGACAGTTTTTATCTTTCAGAACTTGAATACATTACTCCAGGCCCTTCTGGCCTTTAAAGTTTGTGTTGAGTAATCTGCTGTGAGTCTGATGGGCTTCCCTTTGTAGGTCACTTGCTTTTTCTCTCTAGCTGCTTTCAATATATTTTCTTTGGTTTGTATGTTTGGTAGTTTAATTATAATATGGCGGGGAGAGGTTCTTTCCAGGTTTTGTCTGTTTGGTGTTCTAAAGGCTTCCTGTATCTGCATTGGCAACTCTTTCCCAATTTGGGGGAAGTTTTCCTCTATGATTTTGTTGAAAACACCTACTATGCCTTTGGAGTGAAATTCTTCTCCTTCTACTATCCCTTGAATTCTTATGTTTGATCTTTTCATAGTGTCCCGAATATCCTGTAATTCCCATTCATACCTTCCTATTATTTTGTCTTTCTCTCTGTTGGACTGTATTAGATCAGCTACTTGGTCTTCTAGCTTCGATATCCTGTTCTCTCCTTCATCCATTCTACTAGAGAGATTTTCTACAGAGGTTTTAATTTCACTGACTGTGTTCTTTATTGCTAGCATTTCTGAGTGGGTTTTCTTTATTCTTTCTATTTCCATATTTATGTCTAGTATTGACTTCCTTATTTCATTAAATTGATTTTCTGTGTTTTCTTTGAATCCTTTGATTTCTTCTTTGAGGTCTTTGAACCCTTTCATTTCCTCTTTGAGTTCTTTGAACATAATTATAATCATTCTTTTGAAATCTTTCTCGGGGATGTCCTCTAAGTCAGCCTCACTGAAGGTCATTTCAGATATATTAATACTTTTTGGTGGATTTATATTGTCTGGATGTTTTGTGTTTCTTGTATTGTAATGTAGAGATCTTTGCATCTTGAATTAATTTAATGCTTGGGTTTTCTAAATATCTGCAGTAATGTTAGATGTATCAATCAATCTGATATTATATGTCTTCAGTGTAGGAGTTTAAGGTGTTAAGTGTGGTTCTTAAGGCTCTCAAAGTAATCACAGACGTGACCCTTGCCTGCTATGAGATTATCAAGTGGGGTGAATGGAACAGAATACAGTCAAGATCCAAAAATTTAACACAACAATGTACCCCTTCAATGAAATACAGCACAGAGTATTTGTGCAAAAGCAGGTATTATGACAAAGTCACAGTTCCTAAGGATATGTGTTAGCCCACGCCCTTAATCCTGTCAGCTGGGAGGCTAAGATTTCTGATCTGTAGAGAGTTCCAAGGTCAGCTTGTGATCAAGAGAGACCCTTCCCCAATGAATAAAACCAAATTACCTTTTGGAACGGGTTTGATCACAGCTATGCTGCCCGGCTGCTTGGTTCCTTTGCTGTGACGTAGATTCAGGAGGTCAGCTGCGTTTGTGGGACTCTGCTTTCCCTGCGCCCGATGCTGCCAGCGAGCTCTTTCCCAAGTCTCTGTACTCGCTGTACTTGCATCCGTGGTGGGGGAGGGGAGGCTGTGAGTGGCGGCTGAAGTCCGTCTGTTCCTCTACGTGATCCTCTTCCTCACTAGCCTCTTTGTTGGTCTCTACTGTCCTCCTTCCACGCTTCTTGAGATTGTGAGGAGGCGGTGTGAGTGGAAAATTCTCCTCGCCCGCCTTTAAAAGTTCTGCGGATCAGCTGTCTCAGGCGGCGCCTAGCCGCGCCGCCACGGCTGTGGAGCCGCTTCTGTGGGCTCTAGACGCTCTGGAACTCTCCTACTTCTCTGCTGGGCTTGCAAGTTTACTATGTATCTCACTTTTTAGTAGAAAAGTGTATTTTGCTGGGGTTTGTTTTGTTTTTGTTCGCTTCCCTCTTTTGGCGAGGTTCCTATGTCGCCATCTTAACCGGAAGTCCTCTTGTCCTTTGAAATTTTTTAAAAATTTATTTATTTGTAAGCAGAGAGAAAGAAGTGAGGGAAAGAAGAAAGAGAGAGAGGAGACAGAGAGGGAGAGAGAGAGAGGGAGAGAATATGAGTGCACCAGAGCCTCCAGCCTCTGCAAACGAACTCCAGATGCATGTGTCACTTTGTGCATCTGGCTTTACCTGAGTACTGGGGAATTGAACCCCAGGCATTTGACTTTACAGGCAAGCACCTAAACCACTGAGGCATCTCTCCAGCCAATTTTACCTTTCTGAAATCAATGTTATAGAAATGATTGTATGTGAAAGAGAAAAGGCCTCAAAAACAGAAGATCCCAAAAGTCAACAGGTTTTTTTGAGTTTTATTCTTCATTCAGTGTTCCATGGTTACAGCAGAGTTCAACAATTCTTAAGACTGTTTTTTAGACCATGATGGGAAGTTGTAATCAACATGATTTCAATGAAAGCAACAATATAATAAAGAATATTATTTTTGAAATATTTACTATCTGATAGGTTCTATTCTATGCATGTTATATATAATAAAATACATTGTCCTTCCAATGTATTAAGTTGGTGTTTTAATATTTATTTTCTAGACTATAAATGTAAAGAATATAAAGCTTATTTTTTTTTCAAAATTGTACAGCAATTGAATGATAGAACCCATATTTGAATTAAAGGATTTGGCTCTAGTTCGCTATCAGAATGACTAGAAAATCACTATAGGATAAAGCATGCAGTTACACGGTCCAGTGAGGTTCTGGAAGACTATGCTTGAAGTTTATGTAGATATTATAGCCAAAGGAAGAACCTGTTCTCTTCCAGGGAGGGTGCCAGTCCACCAAAGAAAGGTTGGCATGTATGTTAGGACATATGTGGAATCAGGGCTGGGAGTGACTTTAAGTGAGTGATTGTTTCACTGTGAGGGTTATGAACATATTGCCAAAGAGTATTTGGTGCCCCTCCCTTCATGGGACAGGACTGAGCTTCACTGTGCCCACCTTCAGTGTGGTTGGGACTTGACAGCACTTCTCATAAACAGGACAGCAGGACCAATATTGGCAGTGCCATCTATTAGCTTATTTACAAGATGATGCTCTTATCTTCATCCCTCTCCTTTTCTTCCCTGCCCACTTTCTCTCCTGTGAGACAAGATGATGAGCCTGAGAGATGGCTTAGCAGTTAAGGTGCTTGCAGGTAAAACCTAAGGACCTAGGTTTGGCTCCCCGGATTCCATACAATCCAGATGCACAAGATGACACATGAGCCCAAGATGGCAGATGCACCTAGAGCGTGGTTACAGTGGCTAGACACCTTGGCCCACCACTACTCCCTCTTGCGTGGTTTCTCCCTCTCAAAAAAAAAAAAAAAAAAAAAAAAAAACATAATTAAAAATTTATAAAAAAATTTTAAAAAGAAAAAGAAAGAAGCAAGCTGCTACATTATCACGCAGACCTATGGAGAAGCCTACATTATGGTAAAGCACCAACTCACAACCCTAACAGCCAATGAAGAACTGAAATCTGTCTCCAACCTCCAGGGTCAGCTTCAGGTACACCTTCTAGTGCTGCATGACTACAGATCTGACCAACAGCTGGACAATGCTACAAAAGACCTGAGCCGAGGTCATGCACCCAATTTCCTCTTATACTGCTGATCCACAGAAAGTGAGACAATAGGTTCATGTAGGCTATTGCCAAAACACTTGGCTATCCACCAAACCTAAATAATAAGACCCTGTCACTAGAAGCACCATGGGGTGTGGCCCCAAACATTTAGAGATCATGTTGCAACTGGGCTAGAAAACAATATGTGGGCTGCTGGGGTACAAGCAGTGAATGGTGCAAGCTACAAAAACAACCAGCCAGGCAAGATGCACATACATGTGCAATAGTGGCACACAGGCCATGGGCGTAATCACTTCTGTGTGGTCTGTTCAGTGGGGACAAACTCATACCTGAGCCAGGTCAGAAGCCTATGTCTTGGAGGGATGTAGAAGCTAGAGGGAACCTTCCACTGTTCTTTGACTAAAAAGAGATGCTATGCCCATCAAAACGTTTTCTAATATTTATTGCCTGTGATACTTGATACTCTCACTCTTGGCTGGAGAATTTGCTTTTTTTAAATGGCAGCAAATACGAGGGGCACCCAAGACTCATCAGAATGACAAGAAAATAAAGCTGACTGCCTAGCACGAGACAAATTATCTCTACCACATCTTCCGGGGTCCAGAAAACATCATAGAGAAAGGTGCTCATTAAATATGAATGCTGCTCTCAGTGCTAGGCGAAGAACCTCCTCCAGAGAGATGGTGGTAGGAGGAGACTGAAAATTCATCCAAACAGTAAATCAGAAGCTGCTGAGAGCTTAACACTAAACGAGACTTAGAACACACCCTCTAAGGTTCAGTGAACATTGTGGAAGAGGGAGCAGAAAGAATGTAGGAGCCACAGGATGTGAAGGTGTATTCTGAGGCATTGCTCTCTTAAGAGAGACTGACCGGTGCATTCATGACCCAACAGTGATTACTCATAACACCACTGGGTCCTCAGTGGAATGGGGTGGGGCGAGGAAACAAAAGTATAACCAGGTGGGAATATGACCAATACACAATAGGTTCACACAATAAAGTTCTTAGTTTTAAAAAGTAAGATAATAAATAAATAAATACCGTTGTAAGATGTTCAGGTTTAGGGGAAATTTTTATACATCTATAGATAACTAATGCACTCACATAAGCTATCTGAGGGAAAAGTGTAAGAAGAGTTGAAATAAGGCAATTTTCTTTTCCATATTGATTTTTCATGTCCGTGGTAGGTTAGTCTTTTTCATCAGATATGAAAATTCACTTCAGATTGCAATTACATTAAGACCCCCCCCACTCCCAAGGAGGTCTTTACCCGTGTTTGGAGTTTGGTGTGAGCACAGAAAATAGTATTTTCTCCTCTTGTTTATTCTTTGAAAACTGAAGAGGCCAGAACCATTCCCATCTTAGTAATTATTTTCCCATTGTGCCATTAATAGAGAGGGGAAAAAAAGTACTTTCTGGCCTTGCCCAAAACTAATTGATAGTGAAAAAAGAAATAAACAAATTAGAGTTGGTAATTCTAGTGTGATAAAATGTCTTAACGCTAAAATTACATTGTAAAGCCTAGTCACATAATTTCCGTGGGAGGCTTTTTCAGTGTGCGTTGCACATTAAAATGCATTTGTATGTGCATTTTAATTTGATGAATGCTGACAGTGTACTATTCAAAATGCCAACCAGTGGTTGACAAAGAGTTCACGTGGGACTGAAACAAAGCAAGAGAAAAAAGTTTGTAAAATTGACGACGCCCCCATCAGATCCTGCTAGGACCATATCCAGACCATCTGACTAGGGTACCAGTATCCGCATCTTCCCTCTAACCAGTTACCTTTATGCATATTTATAGGTGGCCACAGATAGATTTTTTTTAATTTGAAAAGTTATTGCATTCCAGAGGATAATGATAAGGATTGGTCCTTTGTGATGTGAGCAAAATGAGGGGACTGGGTAAATCTTCTGATTTCATTTGCCTGAAATGATAGTGGGCTGTAAAATGTGAGCAATTGTTTGTACTGGGATGTTTTAAAAACTAGAGATGACAGGCTCATGGATCAAATGTAGGGAGTAAGACAGATGGAGGGACCAAGATTAAAAATGAAGTTTTGTCTAGAAGAGTGGAGCAATCAGGACTATTGTTAACTGTCATTGTGAGAACTGGCCGATTAACAGAGCAGGTGGTAGTGATGGGCAGTGAGTCAAAAGCACTGTTAAGTTAGAATTGCTTATTTACATTTAAGTGTAGATATCATGAAGGAAACTGGCTTTGCAAATCCATATTTTGAGGCACAGGTTAAGATAGAAGATAAAAAAAAATAGATGTGCTGGGGAACTGACTCAGTGAATACAAGTGCCCACTACACAGAAGGAGGACCTGGATTCAGATTCCCAACACCCACATTAAAAGCCATGTATGGCTGTGCACACGTTTCACCCCAGGGCTTAGGGGGACAGAGATAGGAAGATCACTGGGGCTTGCTAGTCAGCCAGTCCAGCAGAAAACCTGCAAGTTCTTTGTTTAGTGAGAGATCTTGTCTCAAGGCAATAAGGCAGAAGAGTGAGAGACGGACATCCCACATCCTTTTGTGATTTCAGCACATGTACATAGGTACATACATCTGCACACACAAGTGTACACACCTGCACACAATATACACACTATATGTATTTAACTCTCTCTCTCTCTCTCTCTCTCTCTCTATATATATATATATATATATATATATATATATATATATATACATACATACATACATACATACATACATACATATATTTGTATATATATATGTGTGTGTGTGTGTGTGTGTGTGTGTGTGTATGAAAAAGAAGAAAAATAAAAATAAATATGACTGGCTAAATATCTGGACATCATGGCAGCCAAGTTGACCCATGAAGTCAATTTGGGCATTTATTTTAATTATGATTTCTTTCCAGTTTTCCTGGATTTAACCATTTGGTAGAAATCTGCCACTAAGGTATGCAGATGCTTAGGAAAGCCTTTGAAGAGGTCCATCCACGAGGACTTGAGTCTTCAGGCATTCAACTAAACCGTGTAATAATAAATCCTTCAGAGGAATCAAGCCCTCCACTGACATCAGCTACAGCAAAGAATTGCCTGAAACTCAAGACGAACTGATGATCCGCACCTAGCTCAGCTCCCCCTAGATTCCCAATTCTCAGTAAACTTGGAATATAATGAACATTCATCTCGTCAAGCTGCTAATTGAAGGATGAATGGAATGCAGAAATCAAGATATGTTTGGGTGTAAGAATCGTACACAATAATACATTCTTGGGCTAGAGCTGCAATTCAGTGATAGAATACTCACCTTGCAAGTGTGAAGGTCTGACTTTGACCCCCAACAAACAAAACTAACAAATGCTTTAAAAGGAAGGAGTTATTTTGAAAGAAGGCAGTAGGTGGAAGTTAGAAGTCTGTGTGGCTAGAGATTGAACCCAGACCCTCACATATGCTAGGTAAGTGCTTGGATTACTTTTATGAAGGTGTAAGCAAAACTTTAAAGATCCTGGAGGAAACTTCTTTGAACTATTGTAGTACTTGAAGAGGCTGTAATTAATGAAAATGAACATCTTTTTGGAAACTGAAAGAAGGGATCATTTTGATTATTGATGTACTCTTGATTATATAAATGGGGAGCTAGGAAATATACATAATCAGTTTAGTAAACAAGGAGATGTTTAGCCAGTTTGAAAGTTACCATCTGGTTTCATCCTTCTACTTCTAGTAAAATCAGAAATAAGAAAGATATACCAACAGGAGGGACTGTTGAAGGCAAAGTTTTTGGGACTTAAAGGTTTCTTAGGTCCATCAGTGAAAAAATGATGCTAACATGAACAAATGGTTTCTAAACAAAGGGCAAACCTGAACAGTGATGGGAAAGCATAGTCTGAAGATCAAGTCTGAATTATGACAGGCAGAACCTCAGGAATATGAAAGGTGCTGTATAAGAATATGCATTTGGGTGTCTTCCAGGTAAGATGGTGGCATAGGAGCCACACCAAACCAGCCCAGGGAGGGATTTAAGCAAAAATACAGTAAAATATACTCTTTTTCTGAAAAGTACAGGAGTATAGGTTTTTCTTAGTCACAGTGGAGAAGCAGGAAAGACCAAGATGGACCAGAAAGGAGGAAAACGGCCAGAATCCCACTGAGGAGCTTGTGGCTGGATCCACTTTGGCCCCTATCTGTGTGGTCTGAGCACCCAGCACCACCTGCCAGGCATGCCTAGCAGCAGCAGCAGCAGGGACCAAACAAGGGAACTTTCCAACCTCATCAGCCTCCTTGCAGAGCCCAGAAATCTATAGAAAATTCAGTTGAGATCAACTAAGGAGCTAATGAAAGAGATACAGGGGAATGGTGTGAACTTCCTGAATTAACCCATCCCCCAACCATCAGAACCAGGAACCTTTGGCATTCAGCTCCCAGGGCAGCACAGCACAGCTGAGCCAAGCTCCAGGTCCACAGCACAACAAGGAGGGATCAAGGTGGGCACTAAGCATTGCTGAGATTGGAAGCCACACGAAAAGGTAACTAGGCCTATTTCCAAAAAACAATCAAACAAAAAACAAACAAACAAACAAAAAAACAGGTACATAGGCCTGCATTGGAAGTGCTAATCTCTTCTTCTATGTCAGGGCAGGTTTTGGTTGGCTTAACCATTTTCAAATAAGCTGTACATGGGTTGTTGAATATTGCTGCCTTTAATGCTTACAGATTTATAGGGCCTTTGTCTTTTCCTTTTGTCATTACTGGGAGCAGGGTCAGATCCATATCCAGGCTGACCTGGAACCCAATTCAGAACAGAATTCTCTACTTCCTAGCTGACAGGATTAAGGGTGTAGGGCAAGATTTTGGCCATATAAGACTATTTGTTTATTTTAATCCCACACTTGTATAATCTGTGCTGGTTTTTATTGAATTTGTATATTGCTCAGTTGAAGGTTAGAATTTGCCAGTATATTGTTCCATCCAGTACACTAGAATACTTGCTTATCAAGCAAACCCAACACCTAGGATTAATTCTGTGGTTGAATTGGGGTACAAGAGCTACACTTGGTACCTTAAACTCATATCCTGAAATAATATAAAGGTGGATCACCACATCTAAGAAAACTGTAGATAAGTAGAAAACCCAAGCATCAAATCAGTTCAGGATGCAAAAGTCACTACTACATTATAATACAAGAAACACAAAAAAATGAAGACAATGCAATCCCACCAAAAATTATAAATCCATCAGAAATGATCACCATTGAGACTGTATTAGATGAAATACCTGAGAAAGACTTCAAAAGAATGATTATATCTATGTTCAAAGAAATGAAAGAAGAAATGAAAAGATTCAAAGATGAAAACAAACTCCTGAAAGAGAGCACAGAAAACCAGCTTAATGAAATAAAAAGGTCATTATAGGACATGAGTAAGGAAATAGAAATACTGAAGAAAAACCAGGCTGAAATCCTAGCTCTGAAGAACACAATCAGTCAAATAAAAAGCTGTGTGGAAAGTCTCACCAGTAGAATGGATGAAAGAGAGAACAGTATATCTAAACTAGAAGACCAGGTGGCAGACCTAATACAGTCCAACAAAGAGAAAGACATGCTAATAGAAAGGTATGAATGGGAATTCCAAGATATCCTGGACACTATGAAAAGATCAAACATAAGAATTCAGGGTATAATAGAAGGAGAAGAATTTCAATCCAGAGGCCTAGTAGGTATTTTCAACAAAGTCACAGAAGAAAACTTTCCCCAAATTGGAAAAGAAATGCTAATGCAGATACAAGAATCTTTTAGAACACCAAACAGACAAAACCTAGAAAGATCCTCTCCTCACCATGTTATAGTTAAACTACTAAACACGCAAACCAAAGAAAATATATTGAAAGCAGCTAGAGAAAAAAGCAAGGGAAACCCATCAGGATAACAGCAGATTACTCAACATAAACTTGAAAAGCCAGAAGGGCTTGGAATGATGTATTCCAAGTTCTGAAAGATAAAAACTGTCAACCAAGATTACTTTATCCTGCAAAGCTATCTATCCAAATTGATGGAGAAATAAGGACATTCCACAACAAAAACAGGCTAAAGGAATTTATGGCAACTAAACCAGCTCTATAGAAAATACTTGAAGGCATCCTTCATGCTGAAAAGAAAGCAAAACACACACAGCAGGAAATAGGAAAAAATAAACTATGCTCAAAAACAGTTAAAACAAATGAGTAAAGTGAAAACAGGAAGAACTACAAAAAACAAGAATGGTGAGAATACATACATACCTTTCAATAATAACTCTTAATATCAGTGGCCTCAATGTCCCAACTAAAAGACACAGGTTTGCAGACTGGATTAAAAGGCAAGATCCTGCCATTTGTGTCCTCCAGGAAACTCATCTCTCAATAAAAGATAGAAACCTTCTTAGGGTGAAAGGATGGAAAATGGTATTTCAAGCAAATAGGCCTAGAAAACAAGCAGGAGTTGCTATCCTAATTTCTGACAGGATGGACTTCAAACCAACAATAGTGAGGAAAGATTAAAGAAGGTCACTTTATACTGATTAAAGGAACACTCCAACAGGAGATCATTACAATCCTAAACATATATGCACCTAACATGGGGGCTCCCAATTTCATCAAACAAACACTATTAAACTTAAGGTCAGAGAAAACTCCAAACACAATAGTAATGGGTGACTTCAATACCCTACTCTCATCACTTGACAGGTTATCCAGCAAAAAATAAACAGAGAGACATCTGCATTAAATGATGTCATGGAAAAAATGGACCTAAGAGATATATACAGAACGTTCCATCCAAATGCTGCAGAATATACATTTTTCTCAGCAGCACATGGAACATTCTCTAAAATAGACCATATATTAGGACACAAATCAAATCTTAGCAAATACAGGAAAATTGAAATAATCCCTTGTATGCTATCTGACCACAATGGGATTAAATTGCAAATCAGCAACAAGCAAAACTACAGAGATACAGAAATTAATGGAGACTAAACAGTACACTATTGAATGATGAATGGGTCATTGAAGAAGTTAAAAAGGAAATCAATAAATTCATAGAATAAAATGATGATGATGATAATACAACATACCAAAACCAATGAAGGCAGCCCTAAGAGGGAAATTTATAGTTCTCAGTGCTTATATTAAGAAATTAGAGCGTTCACAACTAAACAATATAATGCTTCACCTTAAGGCCTTGGAAAGAGAAGAAAAGGCAAACCAAAAATCAGTAGATGGGAAGAAATAATAAAGATTAGGGCAGAAATTAATGAGATAGAAACAAACAAACAAAAATCCCAAGAATCAATGAAACAAAGAGTTTGTCTTTGAAAGGATAAACAATATTGATAAACGCTTAGCAAATCTGACCAAAAGAAAAAGAGAAAAGACAAAAATTAATAAAATTAGAGATGAAAAATAAACCATTACAACAGATATCAAAGAATTGCAGAAAAATCTTAGGGAGATACTTTAAAAACATACAAGCCTCTAAGTTTGAAAAGTTGAAACAAATGGATGATTTCCTTGATTCATATGGCCTACCAAAATTAAATCAAGATGAGATAAACCATTTAAATAAACCTATAAAAGTATGAAGATTCAAGCAGTTATAAAGTCTCCCAACTAAAAAAAGTCCAGACCCAGATAGATTCACTGCTGAATTTTACCAGACATTCATGGAAGAACTAACACCACTGCTTCTCAAACTTTTCCATAAAATAGAAAAGGAAGGAATTCTACCAAATTCCTTCTATGAAGTCATCATCATCCTGATATCAATACTGGAAAATACAGAACAAAAAAAGAAAATTGCAAACTAATCTCCCTCATGAACATAGATGAAAAAATTCTCACCAAATATTGGTAAACAGAATACAAGAATACATCAGAAAAATTATTCACCCTGACCAAGTAGGCTTTATCTCAGAGATGCAAGGATGGTTCAACATATGCAAATCGATAAATGTTATACATCATATAAATGGTCTGAAGGACAAAAATCACATGATCATCTCAATAGATGCAGAAAAGCCATTTGAAAAAAATCTAACATCACTTCATGGTGAAAGTATTACAGAAACTGGGAATAGAAGGAACATATCTCAACATAATAAAAGTTATTTATGACAAACCTACAGCCAACATGATACTAAGTGGGGAAAAACTTGAAGCTTTTCCACTAAATTCAGGAACAAGACAAGGGTGTCCACTTTCCCCACTTTTATTTAATATAGTACTGGAAGTCTTTGTTATAGCAATAAGGCAAGAGACACTCATAGAAGGGATACAAATTTGAGGGGAAGAGATCAAATTATCATTATTTGTAGATGATATGATTCTATGCATAACAGACCCTAAAGACTCTACCAGCAAACTGTTAGAGCTGATACACACTTTTAGCAATGTTGCAGGATACAAAATAAACACACACACACACACGCACACACACACACACAAAAGTAGCTTTTCTATATACTAACAACAAACATGCAGAGGATGAAATCAGGGAATCTCTCCCATTCACAATTGCCTCAAAAAAAAAATAAATAAAGTACCTTGGAATAAATTTAACCAAGGAAGTGAAGGATCTCTACAATGAGAACTTTAAAACACGAAAGTGAGAAATTGCATAAGACATTAGGAAATGGAAAGACATCCCATGTTCTTGGATTGGAAGAATGAATATTGTGAAAATGAAAAACTTACCAAAAGCAATATACACATTTAATGCAATCCCCATTAAAATTCCAATGCCATTCTTCACAGAAATAGAAAAAAAAAAACAATCATAAAATTCATCTGGAAGCACGAAAAAACCCCAAATAGGCAAAACAATTTTGGGCAACAAAAATCAGGCTGGTGGTATCACCATACCCAATTTTAAGACATATTACAAAGCCATAGTAACAAAACCAGCATGGTATTGGCACAAGGACAGACAGGTAGATCAATGGAACAGAATAGAAGACCCAAATATTAATACAGGCAGCTACAGCCACCTGATTTTTGACAAAAATGCCAAAAATATTCATTGGAGAAAAGATAGCCTCTTCAACTAGTGGTGCTAGGAAAATTGGATATCTGTATGTAAAAGGAAGAAAATAGATCCATGTCTCTCTCCATGCACAAGAATCAAGTCCAATGGATCAGAGACCTTAATATCAGACCTGAAACTCTGAAACTGCTAGAGGAAAAGGTAGGGGAATCCCTTCAACATATTGGCATAGGCAATGACTTTCTAAATATAACCCCAATTGCTCAGGAAATAAAACCACTAATCAACCACAGGGATCACATGAAATTACAAAGCTTTTGTATAGCAAAGGACACTGTGACTAGAGCAAAGAGACAACCTACAGAATGGGAGAAAATATTTGCCAGCTAACATCTGGCAGAGGATTAATATGTAGAATATACAAAGAACTAAACAAAAAATAGGACAATTTAGAAATCAAACAACACAGTTAAAAAATGGGCTATGGAACTAAACAGAGAGTTCTCAAAGAAGACTACAGATAGCATATAAACATCTAAAAAATTGTTCTACATCCTTAGCCATCAGGGAAATGCAAATTAAAACAACTTTGAGATTCCATCTCACTCCTGTCAGAATGGCTACCATTAAGAAAAAAAATGACAATAAGTGTTGGCATGGATGCAGAAAAAGAGGAACAATTCTACAATGTTGGTGGGAATGTAATCTGGTCCATCCATTGTGGAAATCAGTGTGAAGGTTCTTGAGACAGCTAAAAATAGATTTACCATATGATCCAGCTACAGCACTTCTAGGCATATATCCGAAGGACTCTTCTCACTAACTTAGAGATACTTGCACAACCATGTTTATTGCTGCTCTATTCACAATAAGTAGGAAGTGGAACCAGCCTAGACGTCTTCCACAGGATAATAAAGATGTAGTACATTTATACAATGGAGTTCTAGTCAGTGTTAAAGAAAAATGAAATTATGAATTTGCAGGGAAATGGATGGATCTGGAAAGGATTATACTAAGTGAGGTAACCCAAACCCAGAAAGCCAAATATTGCATGTTCTCTCACATATGTGGATCCTAACTACAAATATATAGACTTGTGTATAAGCTGGAACCAAAAATCCATAGCAGAGGCAAGTAAGGTGGAAAAATGCTATAAGGGAGGGAGGAGAGGGAAGGACTTAAGTGGATGGTATTGTATATATGTAAGTAGAGGAACAGATTACAGGGAGGGGAAAGGCTTAAGCAAAGCCAGAGGAAGAGAATGTGTAAAAGAAGGGTGGGGGGAGGGTAAATCAAAACTCAAGATACTCTGAATAGGACTTATGTAACCTTACTTTTTTGAATACTGGCACATCCAGAAGATATAGATTGTTACTAGAAATTTTCAGTGCTTGAGATGGGATACCTTCCAGTGAGTTGTTGGCCAGGAAAGTCCCTGTAGCCTCCAAAACATTAAAGGCTATTGCCAAGGTAAGACCCTATTGCTGAAGACCTCACTTGCCTGAGCAGCAAGGTCACTGAAAAAGCAAACTAGTGCTGAAAAGAAAACCTTCTCCGTGTAGACCAGCCAACTGAAAGCTGGGAAAAGCTGTACTGCATGCAGCTGTATGGGAAACAGAAATCATCAGTTGTGAAAACAGTGGACAATGGAAATCTCAAGTTTGGCCAGACAGGTCCAATGATGGAACAAGTGCAATAGTGGCATGTCTGCTCTTAGGGAAACCAACTGCTCCCTAAGTGGACTCAAGTCCTGCTCTGTGGGAGGGAATACATGCCTGGTACTGAAAAATACTACTCAAAAGTCTGTGGCAGGGGAGGTCATGAGCTTTAGGGGTATAAAACCTGCTCTTGTCTTGCTAAATGTATATATTATTCCCACTAAACTGCCCTGAAAGCACTACACTTAATGTTCATATTCACATATCAATGCTACTCTCACTTCTGGTTAGAGAAGCTTCTCTTTTCAGATAGAGATGACCACTGGGATGACCCAAAAGGCAACACAGTGCTTAGAAGAAGGGACAGAGGAGTGTCCAGCACTGAAACATCTTTATCACACCCTCCAAAGGTCAGGGTCCATTGCAGAAGAAGGGGTAGAAAGAGTGTAAGAGCCAAAGGAAGGATATGATTGTCCAGACAGAAATTGGCCTCGATATCCATGACCTCGCAGTGCCTAGCAATACCTTCACAAGACCCTCATAATAGTAGAAAAAGATGATGACATCAAATTAAAAGAGAGACTAGTGGAGAGAGGGAGGGGATATGATGAAGAGTGGAGTTCTGAAGGGAAATGGGGGAAGGGAGGGAAATATCATGGTTTATTGTCTGTAAGTATAGAAGTTGTCAATAAAAAAATTAAAAATAAAAAATGAAATTAAAAAAAGAATATGTAGTTGGAATGGAGGGATGGCTTAGTGGTTAAAGAGATTGCCTACAAAGTCAGAGGACCCAGGTTTGATTTCCCAGAACCCACACTAGCCAGATGCACATGGTGCATGCGTCTGGAGTTTGTTTGCAGTGGCTGGAGGCCCTGGTGTGCCCATTCTCTCTCTCTTTCTATTTTTCCTTTCTTTCTCTCTGTCAAATAAATAAATAAAATAAAATAAAAATATTAAGAATATGCAGTCAATGTGTTCTCTAACAAGTTTACAGTGTAGCTCAAAGTTATTCATTTTATTTATTCATTCATTTGTACTTGTGTATGTGTGTGTATATGAGCATGAGAGGGTCTCTTTCCACTGTAAATGAACTCCTACCTTGCTTTACATGGGGGCTGGAGGATTGAACCCAGAACATCAGGCTTTGAAAGCAGGCACATTTAATTACTGAGCCATATCCCCAGCCCCCTGCTCATGGGTCTTAATTAAACAACAGAGAGTTTAACATATGAGAAGCAATCTTCCTCAGCTGGTTCAGCAGAGCCCAGCATAAGATATTATCTCAAGAAGGATTTCTTGGTGTATCTTCTGGCCAGTGTGTATTGCAGACAACCTATGTCCCCTGCCCCCACCCCCTTAGTTTTCAAGGTCTTCAGATAAAGAGAAACCACACCCAAGTAGATGTTCTTAAGGAATGAAATGGGACAAGCACCATCTATACTTGATCCTGGTTCCTGCCTCCAAGTCCACATCCCCGCTTGGATTTCTCACAGACTTGAGATTGGCTTATGTGAATATCAGAAATGCTTAATAGGATGCACTGTGGTTTCTGCCATGTTTCTTCCGGGAAAATTTGTTCTGGGGAAATTCAAAAGGCATCACATGAGCAAGCAACTCTATGAAATGTTTCTAACAAGATGAACTGAGCGGATACTGAGATTTTCCTGTGCCATCTACTCAAATGGAAACCCACTAAGAGCTCAAATTTAAAATCAACTACCTAAGCCACCATAATGTGTGAATATGAGCTTTCACCTCTGTGTACATCTTAGGCCCCCAGTGGGTGGGGCTAGTTTGGGAGGTGATAGAAATGTTCCAAAATGTAGCTTAGTTGAAGGATGTAGGTCACTAAGGGTGTGCCTTTGAAGATCATACCTGATCCCTGATACACGCCCCACTCTCATTCTACAAGCTGAATAGTTTCTTCCTTCATCTTCTCTTGACACCATGACATTCTCATTACCACAGGTCCACCACAGAGCCAGGAACCACAGAATGAGATCTCCTAAACCATGAGACAAAATAATTCTTTCCCAATCTTAATTTTGTTTGAGGTTGGTTGTCACAACAATGTGAAATGTAATGAACACTGCTAGTGATGTATTAGTGACTCCTAGAAGTGTAAGGAGATAATAAATGTTTATTTTAAAATGCTAAATTTGGGGGACTAGTGAGATGGCTTAGCAGTTAAGGCACTTCCCTGCGAAGCCTAAGGAACCATGTTTGACTCTCTAGGTCCCACATAAGCCAGGCACACAAAGGTGAGGCAAGCACAAGGTCGCATATGTCCACTAGGTGGCACAAGCATATGGAGTGAGATTTCAGTGGCTGAGGCCCTAGCGTGCCAATTCTTTCTCTCTGCCCCCCCCCGCAAAGTAAAATAAATAAGTAAATAAATAAAATCTAAATTTGGGAGACTGGAGAGATGTTCCAGTGGTTAAATGCACTTGATTGCAAAGCCTAATGGCCTATGTTTGATTCCCCAGCACTCACATAAAGCCAGATGCACAAAGTGGTGCATGCATTTGGAGTTTGTTTTGCAAAGCCCGATGCATTCTCCTTCTTCTCTTTCTGTCTCTCTGTTTGCATGGAAATAACATATTTAAATCCTAAATTTGGGTAAATTCTCCTGCAGCAATAGGTAACTAACTCAACAGTGTTTGAAGCCATTATTCTAGATAGATCTTCTAGAGAGAAAATTTATAGAAGGAAAGGATGTTGTGAAAGTGTTCATGTCTGAGTCCTGCCTGTGCTTCAGGATAAGGACAGGGATGGACAAGATGTGATGATATCACAGGCAGTGTGCCAATGCATCAAATGGAGAGCTGAGCTTCCTAGAGGGATGTGGGAGAAGATTAATGAAGACTCATTAGTAGTGTGTGGGCAGCACAGCCCTGTCTAAACTGCTTTTACTTTCTTCTCTATACTCTGTTTATGATAGTTGTGAGGTTTCATTTTCATAAGACAGAAATTCAGAGATTTGGATTAGCATTATGATGTATCTAAATTTTTTAGACTATTTTAAAAATTAACCATATTTTTAAATGGTATCTTCATTTTGCTTTAAATCAGTGCATTTCAAAACCTGTTTTTTTATGTCTATAAAAATTTCACTAGCATTTACATCTGCACATTTAAATGAGATGAACAAACGTTGTTCAGAAAGAGGCATCATAATTGCTTAACAATAGATTTTGTTTATTTTTAGGATTGCTCATGTTTTTATTATTTTGGCCTAAAGTGTTGTGAGATTTCTATTTCACAGTAAATTTCTATTTAACTTTTTTTTTTTTATTTGAGAGATAGAGAGAGAGAGAGAATGGACACAACAGCAGCTTCTCAGCTGCTGTGAACGAACTCCAGATGCATGTGTCCCCTTGTGGGCAAGTGTAGCACTGCACCGTTGTGTCACTTTTTGTGTATGGCTAAATGTGGGACCTGAAGATTGGAACTGGCATTCTTAGGCTTGGTAGGCAGGCACCTTAACCGCCAAGCCATCCCTCCAGCCCTATTTAACTTTTTTTTAAGTGTAACATCTTACTTTTTTTTTTGTTTGTTTGTTTTGTTTTGGAGAGAGACACAGAGAGAGAGAGACAGACAGAGAGAGAGGGAGAGGGAGACAGATAGAGAATGGGGAGAATGGGCACACCAGCAGTCTCTCAGCTGCTGTGAAAGAAATCCAGATGTGTGCGCCCCCTTCTGGGCAAGTGCAGCATTGCGCCATTGCATCACTTTGCATCTGGCTAAACTTAGGACCTGGAGATTGGAACAGGGCTATTAGGCTTAGCAGGCAGGTGCCTTAATCACTAAGCCATCTCTTCAGCCCCATCTTACCATTTTTTAAGTAAAGAGCAGTTAGGGGAATGTATTCAAATCAGATGTATAGAGAAGGTATTTTATTCGGAAACTGTTTAATGTCATATTTAGAAAATGTTACAGCTGAAATTTGAGATTAGTCACAAGGCATTTGACAACATACATCCTTAGCTGCCAATCAAATGATTCAAGGGGACTTTCTCTCTATATATGTATATTTCAAAATAGGGTCTCATTGATAGGAATTATTTTTGTCTCAGTCCCTTTGAATTGTGGGGTGAAGCTTCCACAAAGTTGTCTCTTGCATTGGAATGAAAAAAACATCATGACCAGATCACAATTTCAGTCTTAAACTATGCTATTTACACTTTCAAAACGTGAGCTCAAAACTATTTCTCTTTGTGTGCAAGTCCCCCGTTTAAAAAAAAAAAAGAAAAGAAGTGTTACACTGTTGGGGAGTCAACAGCCTCAGAACAGAGAAAATGTCAACCTGGGCATGCAGCTCCTGCACTGCAGACTGGGACTTGGAGAGGGGTTGCCTTCAATTGCCCTTTGTCTGTTGCTTTATTAATTTATCTTCTTCCATACTTTACTAGTCTTTAAAATGCATAAGGCAGTTATTGAGATTGTTCCCATTTTGCTTCCTAATATATAAATTACATTTTAGGAATACTTAAGGAGAGAATAGAATTTGTATTATTTGAATTTTATATTCTCCTCATCAACAATGGATTTATCAAGATCCTAAACCATAATCTTGACTATTGAAATTTTAAAAGGTTAAAGTTCTGAAAGTTAAATTTCTGAAAGCCCTAATCTTGAAAACTGTTAATTTCCCCCTAACTCTCCTAAAGAAAGGCTGGGCATGTAACTGGGTTATAGAGAACTTGCTTTGTTTCTGCATGGCCCTGGATTCCACCCCAAGCACTTTTTATAAAAAGTCCTATAATAAAGAAAGATAATAAAGAAAGGTAGAGAACCAAACTTTGGAGAAGGGATTGGGCAGACTATATAACATTGACAAAAATATTCATTTAAAATTTTCTAAATTTTTCTTTATTGGCAATAATTCCAGCATATGAAATTCCAGCGAATTTTAATGACTTAAAAATCATGCTTGCCTGAAGAGCCGGCAAAGCCTGTAACTGGTTCTAAGATAATTATGTTCACGCAAGGCTAAGAAGACACTTACTCATGATGTTGTTGTAATCACCAGGATTGTTTCTGTGCAATTCAGGCTTTGCAAACAAGTGCTTGGGGAATAGATTTCCTGTACTCAAAGCAACATGGAGGTGTGGCACAGAAGGTCGGAAAACGTAACAGAGACTGCTCATAATGGTGCATGCCAAGTCATACAAGAATTTTAAAAAGAGTAGTGCCACGGGGGAAAAAAAGTGAACATATTTTCCAAGGAGAGCTATGCCCTGAAAGAAAAGGCACAGCTATTTTTGTTGTTGTTATTGTTGTTATTAGACACGAGTTCAAAAATGTCATTAATAATTTGAATGGCTGGGGAGATGACTCAGTAGTTAAAGGCATTTGCTTACAAAGTCTACCAGTCAGGGTTTAATTCCCCAGCCACCCATGTATAGCATACTGGGCATTCTTTTGCAGTATCAGGAGATCCTAGTGTATGAGGATGTGTGCATATAAATGCACATTCACATACACAAATAAATAAATAAAAATAATATGAAGTTAGGTTATTCCTATGGACTAGCTTTGTGAAAGTTTTCATAATTTATCCATGTAATGTTCTTTTTCATATGTTAAAAATGTTTTAGGGCTGGAGAGATGGCTTAGCGCTTAAGGCGCCTGCCTCCTAAGCCTAAGTACGCTGGTTCCAATCTCCAGCGGTTCCAATCCCCAGGTCCCACGTTTAGCCAGATGCAAAGTGACGCAAGGGTGCAATGCCGCATTTGACCACAAGGGGGCACACGCATCTGGATTTTGCTCGCAGCAGCTGAGAGGCTGCTGGTGCACCCATCTCTATCGCTGTCTTCCTCTCCCTTTCTCTCTGTCTCTTTCTGTGTCTCTCTCAAAAAAAAAAAAAAAAAAAAAAAGGTTTTAGTTATTTATTCTTTTCTTCTTTTGTTCTGGACTATTTTAACTTGTCAGCGTTATTTCTTTACACTTCTCTATGCCATCTGTTTCATCCTTTCATAATTCCCACTACTGTAGGAACAAACTGTAAAGCCTTTTAGAGAGGTCTATCTCATTATATATTTCCTGAAAATTCATCTCTTCAAAAGTGCATTTTCAGAACACTGACTGTGTATAAGTGTGTGTGTGTTCATGAAGACCCAGAATGCTCTTCAGATGTGTATCTGCACTAGTAATAGGCATAAATCCCAGAGCTTTCGGCTCTTTGGAAGATGCTGTACACTCTCGTGACCTTTCTTCTTTATGCCCCTGTAAAAAGACTTGGGCTTGTGAGTCACAGTATTTCACATGACAACAGTTACAAAGCTGGGTGTCCTCAGCTATCTACCACAGGAACATGGGTTTCTATATTTTGCTTTTTGACTACTTATTTCAGAATGTGGTTTATATGCTCATAAATGTTTTAGCCATGTAACTGTCAGTATCCCTGTGTATTTATGTGCATATCATTACCACTTTTATTGCTTCAAGTGGCCTATGAGGCATTCTGTCATGTTTTGATAAGTTTCCGAGATAAATCCCCTTTCAAATGCAAATAGAAGTCTTTTAAAGAATTTCAAGAATTATTTTAGTCAGAATTGTATTTTATGGAATTCACCTTTCAGGACTTTAAACTTTAGGGATTTTAATCTGTTGTGATTCCAACATTCAGGATTATGACATTCAGAATTGTGTATTTTGAGGTAATGGCACAAATTTATCAGGTTATGGCCCCCACCTTAATTTGAGAAGTATCTGTGTTTATAGGTTCTAAGACCTCCAGTATGATTAGTTTATATCAATGACGTATCAATGGTAGTTGGACTCATGAATTCGATTTTAAAGAACTTAACAGTGACCAATATAAAATAGGACATTTGTCACACTAAAATCTAATATAAGTTATATAAATGTGTTTTCCTCAAAATAGCTTTTCCCACTGTACCTTTCCTTCTTTCCAGGACATGAGATGATACAATGTTTAAGCATATGTAAGATGAAGTGAATGATACAAGCATGCTGGCACACTCCTAAGCTATGGTTAACTGCTGCTGTCCATCTGATAACCAAGATGGCTGCTAAGTGACCAACAGGCAGGTCGCATATACGGTATGGACATGCTATATACTAAGGACTGATTCATGTCCTAGGCAATATAAGCTGAGCATCAGATTTCAGCATACTTCTCAGAATAGTGGAAAACTAAATTGTTCAAGATATCTATTTCTGGAACTTTCCATTTGCAACTTCCCAACCCTAGTGAACTGAATAAATTAAAAATGAAATTGTAGGGGGCTGGAGAGATGGCTTAGTGGTTAATGCACTGATACCTGTTCGATTCTCCAGGTCCCACGTTTAGCTATATGCAAAAAGTGATGCAAGGGCACAATGCCACTCTTACCCACAAGAGGGCACACGCATCTGGAGTTCATTCACAGTGGCTGAGAGGCCACTGGTGCACCCATTCTCTCGTGCTCTCTCTGTCTTTCTCTCTCAAATTAAAAAAAAATGAAATTGTTGCTACGGGGAAGACTACTATAGGCAATGGGTGTAGGCTAGCCTTAAAGATAGGAATGTAAATCTATATGCCAGTGACATACTAGAATCTGCTTGTCTGGGCAAAGGACACTGTGATGGTTAAGTTTGTGTCAACTTGATTTGTTTAGGAATCCACAGACATTCCTCATAAATGTGTCTCTGAGGCTGCCTCTAGGAAGGATTAACTAAAGAAAAAATCTGGGCTTCTGGTTAAGATGGCGACATAGGAACCTCGCCAAAAAAGGGTAGGGGATAAAAGCAAAACAAACCCCAGCAAAATACACTTTTCTACTAAAAAGTGAGGTACACAGTAAACTTTCAAGCCCAGCAGAGAAGTAGGAGAGATCCAGAGCGTCTGGAGCCCACAGAAGCGGGCAGAAGCGGATCCACAGCCGCCGCAGCTGCCGCGGCAGCGGCGCAGCTAGGCGCCGCCTGAGACAGCTGAACCGCAGGACTTTTAAAGGCAGGTGAGATTTTTCCACTCACACCGCCTCCTCACAATCTCAAGAAACGTGGAAGGACAGTAGAGACCAACAGAGAGGCTTGTGAGGAAGAGGATCGCGTGGAGGAGCAGACGGTCTTCAGCCGCCACTCATAGCCTCCCCTCCCCCACCACGAGTGCAAGCACGGCGAGCAACAGAGCTCACCAGCTCACCAGCAGCATCGGGTGCAGCGAAAGCAGAGACCAACAGACACAGCTGACCTACTGAATCCACAACACAGCAAAGGAACCAAGCAGCCGTGCAGCATAGCTGTGATCAAACCCGTTCCAAAAGGTAACTTGGTTTTCACTAGGTTAGTACCCACCAAATAAGCCTGGTATATAATCCTGATCGATGGTCAGATCTGACATTCCTAAATAAGCTATATTCTAGGCTGCTCATTTGTTGCTTCCTGATTTGTTTCCTCCTCTGTCATTCATTGGGGAAGGGTCTCTATTGATCACAAGCTGACCTTGGAACTCTCTACAGATCAGAAATCTTAGCCTCCCAGCTGACAGGATTAAGGGCGTGGGCTAACACATATCCTTAGGAACTGTGACTTTGTCATAATACCTGCTTTTGCACAAATACTCTGTGCTGTATTTCATTGAAGGGGTACATTGTTGAGTTAAATTTTTGGATCTTGACTGTATTCTGTTCCATTCACCCCACTTGATAATCTCATAGCAGGCAAGGGTCACTTCTGTGATTACTTTGAGAGCCTTAAGAACCACACTTAACACCTTAAACTCCTACACTGAAGATATATAATATCAGATTGATTGATACATCTAACATTACTACAGATATTTAGAAAACCCAAGCATTAAATTAATTCAAGATGCAAAGATCTCTACATTACAATACAAGAAACACAAAACATCCAGACAATATAAATCCACCAAAAAGTATTAATATATCAGAAATGACCTTCAGTGAGGCTGACTTAGAGGACATCCCCGAGAAAGATTTCAAAAGAATGATTATAATTATGTTCAAAGAACTCAAAGAGGAAATGAAAGGGTTCAAAGACCTCAAAGAAGAAATCAAAGGATTCAAAGAACACACAGAAAACCAATTTAATGAAATAAGGAGGTCAATACTAGACATAAATACAGAAATAGAAAGAATAAAGAAAACCCACTCAGAAATGCTAGCAATAAAGAACACAGTCAGTGAAATTAAAACCTCTGTAGAAAATCTCTCTAGTAGAATGGATGAAGGAGAGAACAGAATATCGAAACTAGAGGACCAAGTAGCTGATCTAATACAGTCCAACAGAGAGAAAGACAAAATAATAGGAAGGTATGAATGGGAATTTCAGGATATTCGGGACACTATGAAAAGATCAAACATAAGAATTCAAGGGATAGTAGAAGGAGAAGAATTTCACTCCAAAGGCATAGTAGGTGTTTTCAACAAAATCATAGAGGAAAACTTCCCCCAAATTGGGAAAGAGATGCCAATGCAGATACAGGAAGCCTTTAGAACATCAAACAGACAAAACCTGGAAAGAACCTCTCCCCGCCATATTATAATTAAACTACCAAACATACAAACCAAAGAAAATATATTGAAAGCAGCTAGAGAGAAAAAGCAAGTGACCTACAAAGGGAAGCCCATCAGACTCACAGCAGATTACTCAATACAAACTGTAAAGGCCAGAAGGGCCTGGAGTGATGTATTCCAAGTTCTGAAAGATAAAAACTGTCAACCAAGATTACTTTATCCTGCAAAACTATCTATCCAAATAGATGGAGAAATAAGGACATTCCACAACAAAGACAGGCTAAAGGAATTTTTGGCAACTAAACCAGCTCTACAGAAAATACTTGCAGGAATCATTCATGCTGAGGAGAAAGCAAAGCACACACAACAGGAAATAGGAAAAAATAAACCATACTCAAATAACAGTTAAAACAAGTGAGTAAAGGGAAAACAGGAAAAACTAAAAAATAAGAAGAATGGTGAGAATAAACACATATATGTCAATAATAACTCTTAATATCAATGGTCTCAATGCCCCTATCAAAAGACACAGACTTGCAGACTGGATTAAAAAGCAGGATCCTACCATCTGTTGCCTCCAGGAAACTCATCTCTCAATAAAAATAGAAACCTTCTTAGGGTGAAAGGTTGGAAAAAGGTATTTCAAGCAAATGGGCCTAGAAAACAAGCAGGGGTTGCTATCTTAATTTCTGACAAGATAGACTTCAATCCAACATTTGTGAGGAAAGATAAAGAAGGTCACTTTATACTGATTAAAGGAACACTCCAACAGGAGGACATTACAATCCTAAACATATATGCCCCTAACATGGGGCTCCCAATTTCATCAAACAAACACTATTAGAACTAAGGTCAGAGATATCTCCTAACACAATAGTAGTGGGTGACTTCAATACCCCACTCTCATCACTTGACAGGTCTACCCAGCAAAAAATAAACAGAGAGACATCTGCATTAAATGATATCATGGAACAAATGGACCTAACAGATATATACAGAACATTCCATCCAAATGCTGCAGAATATACATTTTTCTCAGCAGCACACGGGACATTTTCTAAAATAGACCATATACTAGGACACAAATCAAATCTTAACAAATACAGGAAAATTGAAATAATCCCTTGCACACTTTCTGACCACAATGGGATTAAACTGCAAATCAGCAACAAGAAAATCTACAGAGCATACAGAAACTCATGGAGACTAAACTGCACTTTATTGAATGATGTATGGGTCATTGAAGAAATTAAAAAGGAAATCAAGAAATTCGTAGAATCAAATGATGATGAGAATACAACATACCAAAACCTTTGGGACACAATGAAGGCAGTCCTACGAGGGAAATTTATAGCCCTAAGTGCATATATTAAGAAATTGGAGAGTTCACAACTAAACAATTTAATGCTTCACCTTAAGGCCTTGGAAAAAGAAGAACAAAGGCAAACCAAAAATTAGTAGACGGGAAGAAATAATAAAGGTTAGGGCAGAAATTAATGAAATGGAAACCAAAAAACAATCAAAAGATCAATGAAACAAAGAGTTGGTTCTTTGAAAGGATAAACAAGATTGACAAACCCTTAGCAAATCTGACCAAAAGAAAGAGAGAAGAGACAAAAATTGATAAAATTAGAGATGAAAAAGGCAACATCACAACAGATACCAAAGAAATTCAGAAAATCATACGGACATACTTTAAGAATATATATGCCTCTAAGTTTGAAAACCTGAAAGAAATGGATGAATTCCTTGATTCATATGACCTACCAAAATTAAATCAAGAAGAGATAAACCATTTAAATAGAACTATAACAACCACAGAGATTCAAGCAGTTATAAAAAGTATCCCAACTAAAAAAACCCCAGGCCCAGATGGATTCACTGCTGAATTTTACCAGACATTCCTGGAGGATCTAACACCAATGCTTCTCAAACTTTTCCATAAAATAGAAAAGGAAGGAACTCTACCAAAATCCTTCTATGAAGCCAGCATCACCCTGATACCCAAACCGGACAAAGACAGATCAAAAAAAGAAAATTATAGACCAATCTCCCTCATGAACATGGATGCAAAAATTCTCAACAAAATACTGGCAAACAGAATACAAGAATTTATCATAAAGATTATTCACCCTGACCAAGTAGCCTTTATCCCAGAGATGCAGGGTTGGTTCAACATACGCAAATCCATAAATGTAATACACCATATAAATGGTCTGAAGGACAAAAATCACATGGTCATCTCAATAGATGCAGAAAAGGCATTTGACAAAATCCAACACCCCTTCATGGTGAAAGTATTACAGAAACTGGGAATAGAAGGAGCATATCTCAACATAATAAAAGCTATTTATGACAAACCTACAGCCAACATAATACTAAATGGGGAAAAACTTGAAGCTTTTCCTCTAAATTCAGGAACAAGACAAGGGTGTCCACTTTCCCCACTACTATTTAATATAGTACTGGAAGTCTTAGCCACAGCAATAAGGCAAGAGACACTCATAAAGGGGATACAAATTGGAAGGGAAGAGATCAAATTATCATTATTTGCAGACGATATGATTCTATACCTAACAGACCCTAAGGTCTCTACCTGCAAACTGTTAGAGCTGATAAATACTTTTAGCAATGTAGCAGGATACAAAATAAACACACAGAAATCAGTAGCTTTTCTATATACTAACAAAAAATGTGCAGAGGATGAAATCAGGGAATCTCTCCCATTCACAATTGCCTCAAAAAAAATAAAATACCTTGGAATAAACTTAACCAAGGAAGTGAAGGATCTCTACAATGAGAACTTTAAAAAACTTGAGCGACAAATTACAGAAGACACAAGGAAATGGAAAGACATCCCATGCTCCTGGATTGGAAGAATCAATATTGTGAAAATGTCAATCTTACCAAAAGCAATCTATACATTTAATGCGATCCCTATTAAAATCCCAATAGCTTTCTTCACGGAAATAGAAAAAAACAATCCTAAAATTCATCTGGAAACACAAAAAACCTCGAATAGCCAAAACAATTTTGCAAAACAAAAATCAGGCAGGTGGTATAACCATACCCGATTTTAAGTTATATTACAAAGCCATAGTAACAAAAACAGCATGGTACTGGCACAAGGACAGACAGGTAGATCAATGGAACAGAATAGAAGACCCAAATATTAATCCAAGCAGCTACAGCCACCTGATTTTTGACAAAAATGCCAAAAATATTAATTGGAGAAAAGATAGCCTCTTTAACAAGTGGTGTTGGGAAAACTGGACATCGGTATGTAAAAGGATAAACATAGATCCTTGTCTTTCTCCATGCACAAGAGTCAAATCCAAATGGATCAGGGACCTTGATATCAGACCTGAAACTCTGAACCTGCTAGTGGAAAAAGTAGGGAAACCCTTCAACATATTGGCATAGGTAAGGACTTTCTGAATATAACCCCAATTGCTCAGCGAATAAAATCACTAATCAACCAATGGGACCTTATGAAATTACAAAGCTTTTGTACAGCAAAGGACACTGTGAGTAGAGCAAAAAGACAACCTACAGAATGGGAGAAAATCTTTGCCAGCTATACATCTGACAGAGGATTAATATCCAGAATATACAAAGAACTCAAAAACAGAATAATAAGAATTCAAACAACCCAGTTAAAAAATGGGCTATGGAACTAAATAGAGAATTCACAGAAGATGAAATACAGATGGCATATAAACATCTGAAAAAGTGTTCCACATCCTTAGCCATCAGGGAAATGCAAATTAAAACCACTTTGAGATTCCATTTCACTCCTGTCAGAATGGCTACCATCAAGAAAACAAATGACAATAAGTGTTGGCGTGGATGCGGAAAAAGAGGAACACTTCTACACTGTTGGTGGGAATGTAACCTGGTCCAACCATTGTGGAAATCAGTGTGGAGGTTTTTGAGACAGCTAGAAATAGATTTACCATATGATCCAGGTATAGCACTCCTAGGCATATATCCAGAAGACTCTTCTCACTTCCTTAGAGATACTTGCAAAACCATGTTTATTGCCGCTCTATTCACAATAGCTAGGAAATGGAAGCAGCCTAGATGTCCCACCACAAATGAATGGATAATAAAGATGTGGTACATTTACACAATGGAGTTCTACTCAGCGGTAAAGAAAAATGAAATTATGAAATTTGCAGGGAAATGGATGGATCTGGAAAGGATTATACTAAGTAAGGTAACCCAGGCTCAGAAAGCCAAACGTCACATGTTCTCTCTCATATGTGGATCCTAGCTACAAATAGACAGACTTGTGTGTGAACTGGAACCAAAAATTGGTACCAGAAACCAGTAAGCTGGTAAAAGGCTATAAGGGACGGAGGAAAGGGAAGGACTGAAGTTTATGGTATTGCACATATGTAAGTGGAAGGACTGATTACAAGGAGGGGAATGGCCTAACCAAGGCCATGGGTAGAGAATGCATAAAAGAAGGGCAGGGGAGGGTCAATCTAATTTCAAAAGACTGTGAATAAGACTTATGTAAAACTACTTTTTGAATAATGGTACATCTAGAAGCTGTAGACTGTTACTAGAAAATTTTCAGTACCTGGGATGGGATACCTTCCAGTGAGTTGTTGGCCAAGGAGGTCCCGGTAGCCTCCAAAACATTAAAGGCTTTTGCCAAAGCCCTTGGTTTCCCCTGAGAAACAGATAGTAAGACCCTATTGCTGAAGACATCTCTTGCCTGAGAGGCAAGGTCACTGAGAAAGCAAGCTGGTGCTGAGCAGAAAACCTTCTCCCTGTAGACCAGCCAACTGAAAGCTGGAAAAAGCTGCACTGCATGCATAGTATGGGAGACAGAAGTCATCAGCAGTGAAAACAGTGGGCGCTGAATATTCAAATTTGGCCAGACAGGCCCAAAGACTGAGCAGGTGCAATAGTGGCATGTCTACTCGTGGGGTAACCAACTGCTCTATAATTGGACTGAAGGCCCTCTCTACGGGAGGGAATACATACCTGGTACTGAAAAACCTAAGCAAAGTCTATGGTAGGTAAGGTCATGAGCCTTAGGGGTATAAAGCATGCCCTTATCTAAATGTATATACTATTCCCACCAAGCTGCCCGGAAAATACTACACTTAATGCTCATATTCACATATTAATGCTACTCTCACTTCTGGTTAGAGAAGCTTCTCTTTTCAGATGGCGATGACCACTGGGATGATCCAAAAGGCAACATAGTGCTGAGAAGAAGGGATGGAGAAGTGCCCAGCACTGAAACATCTCTGTCACACCCTCCAAGGCTCAGGGATCATTGCGGAAGAGGGGGCGGATAGAATGGAAGAGCCAAAGGAAGGGTACGACACCTTACAATGCAACTGCCCAGACAGAAATTGGCCTTGATATCCATGAACTTGCTGTGCCTAGCAATACCTCCGCAAGACCCTCATAATAGAAGTAAAAGATGATGACATCAAATTAAAAAAGAGACTAATGGAGAGAGGGAGGGGATATGATGGAGAGTGGAGTTCTAAAGGGGAATGGGGGGAGGGGAGGGAAAACTATGCACCTTTTGTATGTAAGTATGTTTTGTTGTCAATAAATAATTAAAAAAAAAAAAAAAAGAAAAAATCCTTCCACCAGGGGTAAGCCCTTCCCCCAGAGTGGATGGCCCAGAGTGGGCGGCCCCTCTTGGAGGAGGGGGCTGATTGATAAAAAGGAGCTCTGGGTAGAAAGGCTCTCTCTCCCATCTGGCTGCCGGTGCTGCTAGCTGCTTGCCACTGCATGCTTGCTGTTTGGTGTTTTCCACTTGGTACTTGCTGCTTGGTGTTGCTGCTTTCCAGGGTGGACTAAAGACCAGGGTGGACTGAAGAGCAGCGTCTCTCCAGGAAGCCTCCAGGCCTTCAGTGCCGGATTGGGACTGCTGAGGCCTCCAGCCTCGTGCACTGAGCAGCTACCAGGTTTCTTGACTCTCGGACCTGCAACCTGCTATTGCTGGACTCTGTAAGCTAATCCAATAAATTCCCTTTTAATACAATTCATTCTATCCATTCTGTTCCTCTAGAGAACCCTGACTAATACAGATTGTGGTACCAGAAGTGGGGCGGAATGTGGTAGTTTGAATATATGGCCCCCAATATATTCAATGTTTTATTACTTAATATTTTGCATCTGCAATCACCTTCCTAGAGGAAATGTCACTGGGGGCTGGTCTTAAGGTGTTAATGGTGGGTTTGAGATTCCATTGTAAAGATATTCAAAGTGTGCCCAGTAGGAGTTCCTGAAATGTGCTGGGCTTTTGGGCAGTAGTTTTTGCTCTGTGTGCTGTGTGGCTGGGGGCTTTGCTCTCTTGCCTGGTCCTGTGGAGAGCAGGCCACTTCTTTTGCCATTATGGAACTTCCCCTGGATCTGTAAGCTTCAATAAATAACATCCCTTCCTCCATAACTGTGCCTGGTCTGGAAGTTTATCTCAGCGAACCTGTCTGCTACAGACACATTTCTGGCTATCAAAGAATTTCACAATCAGATTGTTAAACTACTGAGGTGTTGATATTAGCCATAATAGAAACATCAGGGCTATACTTTTGGGACACCTTGTTTGAGCTAGGATCAATCCTTGTTATTTCTTTCGGCAGAATATAATCCCCGAAGTTCTCAGCTGTGAACTATCAGCATGTTACAGTATGGAATCCAGAAGGATATGTGCCAGTTGTGAAAAGAGAGAGCCACACGTGCAACATGACTTAATGCAGTTACAGCATGTGACACTTAGGTCTACTTGCTATGTATAAATGCTGCATCCCGTTTGAGAAAGGCTCTTCTAGAATGCCAATGGATCTCCCCCTTGGGTAATGTGGAAGATCAAAATTAATCAGGAGTCACAAATAATACACATTGCCTTCTTTTTTCCATCTTTTACCGACTTATACTCTCTTTGTGCTGAACACTGTTGCTGCTGGTGGTATGGCTGCTAGGTGGCAAATTCTTCATACTAGAAAGACATTTACAGACCATAGCTGCTGCAGTTGTCTAGTTACTATTAAAATCAGGTGCAGAAGTCCAAGTGATGCACAAATGAAGCTTCTGGACATTGAATTTGCACATCCCTGTCATTATTTGACCTGTTCTCTCCTGAAGATTGTTCTTCTTTCTCTGCCTCTCATCTCTTGGAAGGGAGAACAAAGCAAACAGGTAAAGGTATGAACTCAGTTAAGTGGGAACTCCACTCTGAGCACAGGTGCAAGGGTTTCCCCTGTGGGAACAGGCTTCTCTGAATCCTGGGGGTCTAAGGTACTAGAAAATGGGTGACTGAATACTGTCAATAGGATATTGGAAGTAATGTTAACAGAGATACTCCTCTTTCACTCTCTGATCTCATCTACTGTATATACTGGAAACCTCACAGCCTGCCATGACCATTGCTAGTTACCCAGCAAAGTCTTTAGAAGGCTGGTCTGTACACCATAGGCAAGCATCTTTGGGGAACTGTCATAAGGGATATCATGTCCAATTGTTCACTGACACATTACCTGGGTATAAAGCTGGTTCCTTAGTCCCTTGAGTTCTCTGCATCATTTCTTATTGAGAAATAAAATACTCTAAATCTGGAATAGCATGCTCATGCCCTATGAAGTAGAAAGGAAAATGATGCTCAAAATATGTGTTTTTCCCCCAGTCAAGACAAATATTAGCATTCCAAGCTAGATGAGATTTAATGTAATACACTTACCCTTAAATACACTTCTTGGATCATACGCTGGAGTTCTGTATGACACAGCAGCTCCTGGATTTGGGAGAATATTGTAGTAGGGATGTGTTAATGAATGATCTGGGCTGGCTGACACCAATAGATTGATTCCCTCTCACTACTTGACAGCTCATTACTAATTCCATTGAGTCTGTTTTCTGGTGGACCTGGGTATAAAGTAGTATATTCACAATGTTTTTTCCTCAGATTTCTTTGCTGTAAATTGTGCAGTCTTTCCCTCCAGGGACACAGGAAGCCATTTAGCATTAGACATTTGTTATTGGTCTATTTGCATTCTTATCTTGAATGGCTTTTCTTTTTTAAATTAAAAAAATTTTTTTTTCTACCTTTATTTGACAGAGAGAGAAATAGGCAGGGACACACACACACACACACACAGAGAGAGAGAGAGAGACAGAGAGAGAGAGAGAGAGAGAGAGAGAGAGAGAGAGAAAATGAGCACGCCAGGGCCTCCAGCCACTACAAACCAACATCATATGGGTATGCCCCTTTGTGTGTCTGGCTTACAGGGGTCCTGGGGAATTGAACCTGCCTTCTTTGGCTTTGCAGACATGTGCCTTAACCACTAAGCCATTTCTCCAGCTCTTGAATGGCTTTTCTTTACTCATCAAGTCAATAGTCAGCTGTCTGCAGCTTGGTCATTCTTGTAGTTAGACCAAAGTAATCTTCCCTTGGTTTTATAGATATGAGTTGAAAGAGAGTTGCTATGAACACTAATCATGATAGAGAACTGTTTATACAGATATGCGACATTTCTTATATATGTGAGCATATCACTCCCTTCTTAAAGTAAGTTATTATTAGATTTACCACAATATATTTCAGCAATAGGAAAACTTACAGCCACATGAATCCCATGTCACAATGTTGATATAACAACTTTAGTCATAATAGAACATTTTCAGAGCAAGAAACAACTCAAGGGTCTATCCACTGGTTAACAGACAAACAACAGGTTGGTGATCACTTAAAAGGAATACTGATACACAGTGAAAGTAATCAATTATTAACACATGCATGTTCATGGATGGATCTCAGAAGCTTTATCCAAAGAGGGCATATAAAACAATTCCATTTGGATGGAATTCTAGGAAAGACCAATAACTATTGGAAAATGCATCAGAACAGGGAATGCCCTAAACTAGAAGGTTGGAAAGGAGACTGACTATTAAAAAAAGAGTGTATTCTCCACCAATCCATCCAATCCTTATTTCTTAAATTTCAAAGGTGGAAAATATATTTAAAGAAATTAGCAATTAACACATAGAAATTTAATTGGTGAGAAGTACAAATACCTTTTTTTCTGCCTTCATAAGCATACAGTCTTCTCTTCATAATAGTCAGAGACAATTAGAGTTTTTCTCAGTAGTAAGCTATATCATTAATCAGATGTTATCCAGCTGTAAGGGTTATAGTAAAGTTCCAGTAAGGTGCCAATGCAAATGAATGCCATATATGTGTCTTCTTATTGCATCCAGCCTTGTGCAGGCCACTGGGAAATTGAACTTGAGCCAGCAGACTTTGCAAGCAATTTGAGCCATCCCTCTGTTCATAATTTGATCACATTGTTGAATGAAAGATACACTGCGACCATATCTGAACATAGGACAAACTATCCTTTCCTTGTTGTTCCTCACAAGGAATCATAGAACAAAATGTTATTTCCAAATTTCAGTGGCAAAAATCCTAAAGAGGCTGGCCACTTTGTGGTACAGTGATTAAATGAAACTTGTGATTGTGAATTTTGATGTGGATTGTAGAATAGGTTAAATATATATATATATATTTATATATATATATATATATATATAAATATATATATATAACGTTGCCAGTGATGCATCAACTTCTGCCTGGTACTGTTCCTATGCCAGGGTTTTTGTTCACAGATGATTATAACCTAATGGTAATTAGGAATTTTGGAATAAAATAGCACTTATATAATCTAAAGGCTTTGATATGGGTTAAATATTCCTTCCAAAGATTCATGTGTTGAAATGCAATACCCACTGTGAGATATTGAGAGCATACCAACTATGGTGTTGGGAGGTAGAGCCTTTTGGAAAAATTAGAATTAGATAAGATTATTGGGTGGAGCCCCAATTATTGACTCCTGGTGGCTTTGTAAGGAAGATAGAAACTAGAAGACACACACACACACTCCTTATGTCTTTCCATATGATTCTCTGCATCAGTTGAGAACTTTATCAACAAGAGAACCATAAGACCATTACCAGATGAATCCCACTATTTGAACTGGAAGAACCATCCACCAAAATTATATTCTTCTTAATATAACTTTCCCAATTTGAGGTGTCATGCTATTGTCAATAGAAGATGGACTGATGGACTGATGCACAAAACATTATTTGGTTTAGAATTCTGAACATTTTTTGGATAAAAGAAAGAAAAAAAAATGATGTCCAAGTAAATGTGACTAAAATAAAACGTGGCTTGTATTTGAGATATGAACATTCCCGATGGGCCAAGATTTGGCACAGAAGGTGATCCTGGTGTGGAGATATGCAGAATCTACAGGCCACACCTATATGCAAGAGTGAGTTGGGTAAGATGGTAGCATAGGAGCCACACTGAACCAGGGCAGGGAGGGATTTAAGCAAAACTACACTCTTCTTCGGAAAAAAAGCAGAGTATTTTTTCCAGGAAACAGCAGAAAAGCCGGAGATGGCCAGAATCCAAATGTGAAGCTTGTGGCTCGACCCATGGCAGCCACAGTGGTCCCAAGCACTGCTCCGAACCACTGAGCCGTCGCTGCCGCAGGAAGCCACCATGACCCCAACCCACCAGATGTGCCTAGCAGCAGCAATAGAGACCACAAAAGGGGACTTTCCAACCTCATCAGTCTCCTCACAGAGCCCAGAAATTGAAAAAAACGTCCGCTGAGCTACTGAAAGAGATACAGGGGAACAGTGTGAGTAACCACAGGCTTCCTGAATTCGCCCACCCCCCAACCATCAGAACCAGAGTGAACTGTCAGCAGTCAGCAAACAGAGCAGCATATCCAGCACCTTGGAGGCAAGCTCAAGCTCTGTAGCACATCACCAGCAGCGCATCCAGCACAGCTGAGCCAAGCTCAAGCTCCACAGTGCAGGGAACGTGGTGGGCACGCAGAAATGGTGAGTTTGGAAGCCACACCAAAAGGTAACAAGGCCAGCAGAGAGAGAAAAAAAAAAAAGTACGTAGGCCTGAATTGGAAGTGCTAATCTCTCTTTCCAGGTCAGGGTAGGTTATGGGTTACATATTTGTGGTTGGCCTTACCATTTTCAAATAAACTGAATATGGGGTGTTGAATATTGCTGCCTATAATACTTTTAGATTCAGAGGGCCTTTATCTTTTGCTTCTGTCATTATTGGGGGCAGGGTCTGATCCAGTTCCAGGCTGACCTGGATCGCAAGTCAGAACAAAATCCTCTATCTCCTAGCTGACACATTAAGGTTGTAGAGCAACACACACCCTAAGGGATTTTGACCTTATAAGCCCATTTGTTTTAATTCCCACACTTGTATACTCTGCGCTCATTTTATTTGAATGTGTATTTTGCTCAGTGGAAATTTAGAACTTGCCAGTAAATTGTTCCACCAGTCCACTACAATACTTGCTTAACAAGCAAATTCAACAGCTAGGATTTCTTCTGAGGTTGGACTTGGGTATAAGTGCTACACTTGGCACCTTAAACTCATATCCTAAAAGTATATAAAGGTGGATCACCACAACTAAGAACACTGCAAATAAATAGAAAACCTAAGCATCAAATCAATCCATGGTGCTAAAGTCACTACATTATAGTACAAGAAACACAAAGAATCAAGACAATGCAATCCCACCAAAAATTACAAATCCATCAGAATTGTACACCAATGAGACTGTTTTAAATGAAATTCCTGACAAAGATTTCAAAAGAATGATGTTATCTATACTCAAAGAAATGAAAGAATAAAAGAAGAAATGAAAGGAATCAAAGAAGAAAACAAAGGAATTAAAGAAGAAAACAAACTCTTGAAAGAGAATACAGAAAAACAGCTTAATGAAATAGGTCATTAGAGGACATGAATAAGGAACTAGAAATACTGAAGAAAAACCAGGCTGAAATCCTAGCTCTGAAGAACACAGTCAGTGAAATAAAAAACTCTGTGGAAAGTCTCTCCAGTAGAATGGATGAAGGAGAGGACAGAATATCTAAACTAGAAGACCAGGTGGCAGACCTAATACATTCCAACAAAAAGAAAGTCAAGATAATAGAAAGGTATAAATGGGAATTCCAAGACATATGGGACACTATGAAAAGATCAAACATAAAAATTCAAGGTATAACAGAAGGGGAAGAATTTCAATCCAGAGGCTTAGTAGGTATTTTCCACAAAATCATAGAAGAAAATTTTCCCCAAATTGGGAAAGAAATGCCAATGCAAATACAAGAAGCTTTTAGAACAACAAACAGACAAAACCTAGAAAGATCCTCTTCTCTCCATGTGTTAATTAAACTACTAAACATACAAACCAAAGAAAATATATTGAAAGCAGTTAGAGAGAAAAAACAAGTGACCTTCAAAGGGAAACCCATCAGGATCACAGCTGATTACTCAACACAAACTTTAAAAGCCAAAAGGGCCTGTAGTGATGTATTCCAAGTTCTGAAAGATAAGAACTGTCAACCAAGATTACTTTATCCTGAAAAGCTATCTATCCAAATTGATGGATAGTAGTGGGTGACTTCAATACCCCACTCGCATCACTTGACAGGTCTAGCCAGCAAAAATAAACAGAAAGACATCTGCATTAAATGATATCATGGAACAAATGGACCTAACAGATATATACAGAACATTCCATCCAAATGCTGCAGAATATACATTTTTCTCAGCAGCACATGAGACATTCTCTAAAAGAGCCCATATAATAGGATAAAAATCAAATCTTAACAAGTACAGGAAAACTGAAATAATCCTATGTATGCTATCTGACCACAATGGGATTAAACTACAAATCAGCAACATTAAAAACTATAGAGCATACAGAAATTCATGGAGACTAAACAGTACATTATTGAAGAAATTAAAAAGAAAATCAAGAAATTCATAGAATCAAATGATGATGAGAACACAACATATCAAAACCTTTGGGACACAATGAAGGCAGTCCTATGATGGAAATTTATAGCTCTAAGTGCCTATATTAAGAAATTAGAGAGTTCACAACTAAACAATTTAATGCTTCACCTTAAGGCCTTGGAAAGAGGAGAACAAGGCAAACCAAAAATCAGTAGACAGGAAGAAATAATAAAGGTTAGGGCAGAAATTAATGAAATGGAAACCAAAAAAACAATAAAAAAATCAATGAAACAAAGAGTTGGTTCTTTTAAAGGATAAACAAGATTGATAAACCCTTAGCAAATCTGATCAAAAAAAGAGAGAAGAGACAAAAATTGATAAAATTAGAGACGAAAAAGGCAACATCACAACAGATAGTAAAGAAATTCAGAAAAATCATAAGGACATACTTTAAGAATACATATGCCTCTAAGTTTGAAAATTTGAAAGAAATGGATGATTTCCTTGATTCATATGACCTACCAAATTTAACTCAAGATGAGATAAACCATTTAAATAGATCTATAACAACTACAGAGATCCAGGCAGTTATAAATAGTCTCCCAACTAAAAAAACACCAGGCCCAGATGGATTCACTGCTGGATTTTACCAGACATTCCTGGAAGAACTAACACCAATGCTTCTCAAACTTTTCCATAAAATAGAAAAGGAAGGAATTCTACCAAAATCCTTCTATAAGGCCAGCATCACCCTGATACCCAAACCGGACAAAGACAGATAAAAAAAAAAAAAAAAAAATTACAGACCAATCTCCCTCATGAACATAGATACAAACAAAAATTCTCAACAAAATACTGGCAAACAGAATACAAGAATATATCAGAAAGTTTATTCACCCTGACCAAGTAAGCTTTATCCCAGAGATGCAGGGATGGTTCAACATACACAAATCCATAAATGTAATACACCATATAAATGGTCTGAAGGACAAAAACCACATGGTCATCTCAATAGATGCAGAAAAGGCATTTGACAAAATCCAACACCCCTTCATGGTGAAAGTATTACAGAAACTTGGAATAGAAGGAACATATCTCAACATAATAAAAGCTATTCATGCCAAACCTACAGCCAACATAATACTAAATGGGGAAAAACTTGAAGCTTTTCCTCTAAATCCAGGAACAAGACAAGGGTGTCCACATCCCCAGATGGAATACATTTCATCCCCAGATGAAATACAAATGGCATATAAACATCTAAAAAAGTGTTCCACATCCTTATCCATCAGGGAAATGCAAATTAAAACCACTTTGAGATTCTATCTCACTCCTGTCAGAATGGCTACCATCAAGAAAACAAATGACAATAAGTGTTGGTGTGGATGCGGAAAAAGAGAAACACTTCTACACTGTTGGTGGGAATGTAATCTGGTCCAGCCATTGTGGAAATCAGTGTGGAGGTTCTTGAGACAGCTAAAAATAGATTTACCATATGATCCAGCTATAGCACTCCTAGCCATATATCCGGAGGACTCTTCTCACTACCTTAGAGATACTTGCACAACCATGTTTATTGCTGCTCTATTCACAATAGTTAAGAAATGGAACCAGCCTAGATGTCCTTCCACAGATGAATGGATAATAAAGATGTGGTGCATTCACAGAATGGAGTTCTATTCAGCGGTAAAGAAAAACGAAATTATGAAATTTGCAGGGAAATGGATGGATCTGGAAATGATTATATTAAGTGCAGTAATCCAGGCTCAGAAAGCCAAATGTCACATTTCTCTCTCATATGTGGATCCTAGCTACTTATGTGTGAACTGGAACCAAAAATAGGTACCAGAAACCAGTAAGCTGGTAAAACGCTATAAGGGAGGCAGGAGAGGGAAGGATTTAAGTGTATGGTATTGCACATATGTAAGTAGAAGAGCAGATTACAGGGAGGGGAATGGCCTAAGCAAGGTCATGGGAAGACAATGCATAAAAGAAGGGCAGGGGGAGGGTCAATCAAAATTCAAGATAGTCTGAATAAGACTTATGTAAACCTACTTTTTTTTTTTTTTTTTTTTTTTTTTTGAGGTAGGGTCTCACTCTGGCCCAGGCTGACCTGGAATTAACTATGTAGTCTCAGGTTGGCCTTGAACTCACGGCAATCCTCCTACCTCTGCCTCCCGAGTGCTGGGATTAAAGGCGTGTGCCACCACGCCCGGCTGTAAACCTACATTTTTGAATTTAATGGCACATCCAGAAGCTGTAGACTGTTACTAGAAAATTTTCAGTGCCTGGGATGGGATACCTTCCAGTGAGTTGTTGGCCAAGGAGGTCTCGGTAGCCTCCAAAACATTAAAGAGAAGCCCTTGGTTGCCCTTGAGAAACAGATGTTAAGACCCTATTGTTTAAGACATCTCTTGCCTGAGAGGCAAGGCCACTGAGAAAGCAAGCTGGTGCTGAACAGAAAACCTTCTCCCTGTAGACCAGCCAAATGAAAACTGGAAAAAAAAAAAAGCTGCACTGCATGCGGCCCTAGGGGAGACAGAAGTCATCAGCAGTGAAAACAGTGGGCACTGAAAATTCAGGTTTGGCCATACAGGCCCAATGACTGAACGGGTACAATAGTGGCATGTCTGCTCTTGGGGTAACCAACTGCTCCATACTTGGACTGAAGGCCCTCTTTATGGGAGGGAATACATACCTGGTACTGAAAAACCTAAGCAAAAGTCTATGGCAGGTGAGGTCATGAGCCTTAGGGGTATAAAGCCTGTTCTTGTCTGGTTAAATGTATATATTATTCCCACTAAGCTGCCCTGAAAGCACTACACTTAATGTTCATATTCACATATTAATGCTACTCTCACTTCTGGTTAGAGAAGCTTCTCTTTTCAGATGTGATGACCACTGGGATGACCCAAAAGGCAACATAGTGCTGAGAAGAAGGGATGGAGGAGTGTCCAGCACTAAAACATCTCTGTCACACCCTCCAAGGCTCAGGGACCATTGCGGAAGAGGGGGCGGATAGAATGGAAGAGTCAAAGGAAGGGTACGACTCCTTACAATGCACCTGCCCAGACAAAAATTGGCCTTGATATCCATGACCTTGCAGTGCCTAGCAATACCTTCACAAGACCCTCAAAATAGAAGAAAAAGATGATGACATCAAATTAAAAGAGAGACTAATGGAGAGAGGGAGGGGATACAATGGAGATTGGAGTTTTAAAGGGAAATGGGGGAGGGGAGGGAAATATGCATTTTTGTATGTAAGTATAGAAGTTGTCAATAAAAAAGATTTTTACAAAAAAAAAAAAAAAAAAGAGTGAGTTGGTGTCCAAAAACACAGACAGAAATCTCTTCTTGGTAAGTTAAACCTATTTTAATTGAATAAAATAATGTACTGCAGTGGTTAAAAGTTGGGGTTTAGAGTGTGATGGAACTTGGTTCAGTTCTTAACTCTGCTCTTTTCCAGGTAAGCAAACTTGGATGAATTATATAAACTCTGTAAATGTCAGGCAGATTGCCTAAACTGTGGAAGATGAACTTTAGTAAAGAATTTAAAGAAACCACAATACGATAGAAAGGGTTCTCAACTTACAATGGTTCAACTTACAGTTATCCAACTTGATGATAGTGAAAAAGTAAGATTCATTCAGCAGAAACCTTACTTTGAAGTTGGAGTTTGGTTCTTTTTGCTGGGTTAGCAATCTGTGGCATTAGTTTCATGAGATGCCAGGCAATAGGAGTGAGTGGCAGCTCCAATCAGACAATGAAGTACAGGGTACATGCTGGGAATCTGTAGTGTACCATACTGCTAAGCTGGACATCTGGTAGGTATTTAAAATGAATTTTTGACTTATGAACTTTTCAACTTCAACATTTCAAATTACCACAGATTATCTGTATATGTGAAACATTTTACTTACTATTGTTTCGTAGCAAATGCTTATGAGGTAGAATTCAGATATTTATCGTTACTATAATCATCATTATAAAATGTTAGCTGAAAACCAGGAAAGATTCTAAAGACTGTATCAGACTACTTAAACATATGAAAAATGCCACCATGAAAAGTAAAATGCTTAAGCTATAAATGCTTTATTTACAGCTTAGTAGAATCATATAAAATGCTTTTTTGCCATGTGATAAAATTTAAAGATCACAAAATTAAATGTTAAAATAGCTAAGTGTTATGCTGAGTCACAGCAAGATACATTTTCTATTTACTTTCTTAGCACACAGTATGTTCAAGCTGTTCTCCCATAAACTGATTTTCAAAAGACCAGTCGGTGTTATGAGTAGAAATTAGTGAAAATTTTCAGAAGGACTATTTTCTTCATCTTAAATTATTATGCTCCCTGTAGCAGAATGCAAATTTTGAGTGTTTAATTTTATGGTTTCATTTAAGATGATGTTTTGAAAATTATTTGACTTACATGTAAGTTAAAGGAAGCAATTTCCTAATTAAAACCTTCATGGAAGGATGAAAACATAATAAAGCATCCTATTAGATACTTCTCTATTCCACTCACATTAAACTCCTATATTTAAAGTGACTTTAATTCTAGTATTTATTTGCAAGGAGAGAGAGAGATAGAGACAGAGAGAGAAAGAATGAGAATGGGTGTACCAGGGCCTAAGGCCACTGCAAATAAACTCCAGACACATGCATCACTTTGTGCATGCGGCTTTATGTAGGTGCTAGGGAATGAAACCCTGGCCATCAGGCTTTGCAAGCAACTGTTTTCTTTTCAACTGCTGAGCCATCTCTCCCGCCACTAAAATGACTTTTAATATAATCACTATATACATATATTATGCATGTCAAAATGTTTACTCTCTGCAAAAAAGACATGTACACATCACTGATGGAAGGATAACTTTAAGCCACTTTACATCTCCAACATGAAAGAAAGTACGTAGAGAACATTTTGGAGAGTATTATTCCAGTTTTTAACCTAGAAAGGCAAGTGGTAGCAGAGAGTGCAAGTAGAAAATAAATCCCTCTTTGCACAGTTTTTGGTTGACATTGGTGCTCAGTTCCTGTGGGGTTGCTCATGGGTGGTTCTGTGTACTTGGTCACCACAATGGTCCTAGAATGGAATTATTTCACACATTGAGGTAGTAATTCTCCAGTGGAGGCATCAAACAAAATCTGAAACATGTTCCTGTCATGGGGACACTTGACAGAATAACATGGGGTAGAACCAGGTGTCCCTCCTGGGATGTCTAAAGAAACATCTATTGAAGTATATCATTTCTTTATTTTTTTGTTTTTTGTCTTTTTTAATTTTTAAAAAAATTATTTTATTTACTTGACAGAGAGGGGAGAGAGAGAGAGAGAAACAGAAAGAGAGAGAAACAGAGAGAGAGAGAGAATGGCCTCACCAGGGCTTTCAGCCACTGCAAAGGAAAAACTCCAGATGCATGCACCACCTTGTACATCTGGCCTACCTGGGTCCTGGGGAATTGAACCTGTGTCCTTTGGCTTTGCAGGCAAGTGCTTTAACTGCTAAGCTATCCCTCCAGCTCAAAGCACATTATTTCTATGTTTTAGAACTCTCAATTTAAATCTGCACCAGTTAGATTTATTAAAGGATATTGTCAGAGACCAAGCATTCCAAGATGAAGGTAATCCATGTACCCAATTCATGAGGCAACATTTACATTTAACTACCTTGATAGAGATCAGCTCCCTCAGAAACTCAGGTAAAAGCTGGACATGGTGGTGCATGCCTTTAATCCCAGCACTCAGGAGGCAGAGATAAGGAGGATTGCCATGAGTTTGAGGCCACCCTGAGACTACATAGTGAATTCCAGGTCAGCCTGAGCTGAAACCCTAACTCAAAAAAGCAAAAAATAAAAATAAAAATAAAAAAATAAAAAAATAAAAAAAACCCAGAAAAGAAAAGAAACTCAGGTAAAGAAAAAGCACAACCCCAATGAAATCATCCCTATCAACAAGGAAGGAGAGAAACATAAGAGGCAAGACTGTGTATGTATGCCATACCTACACTCTATAGTTATATGTAGTTTTCATGTTTATGTATACCCACATATCTATAGTTAATTATGAATTTGATTAGTCTACTCAGCCTTAACTTAATGAAATTCTTCTGAGTAGATTATTAGACATGGTTTTGAAGCCTTAAATTAAGACTATTCATAAAAGATGTACAGGTAAATGCATGTCAACATCTGGTGACATCCCAATGTGACATGTCCTCACAGAGGGAAAGTGGCCATCCCCCTCAAAGGAGGTCATGGGGTGCATGTGCTAAGTGTGTGTGTACACATAAAACCACAACTGTTTCTAGCCCATGTCCGTAATATTTGATTGCTACAAAGTCTAAAGGCAGAATTTCAAACTGCTTTTTCCCTGGCATGCTCCCTGTGGTGGCTGAGACATATTATTAGGGCCACCTACTGTTATGGCTTTTCTTGGAGAGATGCAAGGATGCATTGCCCCTGACAACTTGTTTTAGTGTATGCTTTCGTTTCCTTTGAAACACAGTAAAGAAAAATCATGGCCAAACATCTTAGTCTGTCCTCAGTTGGATCTACTATATATGGATTTTCTAAAAGTAAAATTTAAAAGTGGTCAGTGCTTTACAGCATGGTTGGTAGATTTCTGTGAAGGGCCAGATAGTAAATACAGTCTGTTTTTCCAGGCCATACAGTTTCCATAAGGACTATTAATTCCACCTTTGTGGGGCAAAAGCAGTTGAATGTACATGAATGATCATGGCTGTGTGACAAAACCAGGCTATAATCCAGACTTGGCCCTTGGCAGGGACTTTACAAACCCCGACACTCCTTAGAGAACTTTCAGACCTCATTGTCCAAACTCTGAACAAGCAAACTAAAAAACACTAAAAGACATAATCCTGTGTGGGAACAACGCATTTAAAGGAGGAAACTTTAGATTATTGAGAGTGCTATGTTTAAGTAATGAGATGAATTTTCCTTGAAAATCATTTCAGAATGGTAAGAAGCATGTCAATTATGTTCTGTTTTTACAAACACTTAAAAATCAGACCTTTTAAAAAGAAAACCAGGCAGGAGAGTGAGAGTAAACAGAACTAGAGAGGACAATGAAGGAAACCTACAGTTACTAAAAACATGGGGAAAAAAAACAAACAAACAAACAAACAAAAAAAAATATAGTAGCCAGTATATGACCTGATATTACAAGTGAGATTAATGTGGTGTGGGGGAGGGGAAGGATGAGGCATTCCCAGTATTGTTCCTACTGCTGGAAGGATTTTTGTTGGTTTTAAAATGCTAAGGTATGAAAAATATGAAATCCTTCCAAGTTACAGATAGACAATAATGAAATAGCACAAGTACAAGGTGCAATGGATTATGTAGCTCACTACATAGACTTGACTTTCAGATCCAAAACAAGGCACCTGATCCACCAAGAGCTGGCAGTGCAGGCAGGGAAGGGCTCAAGCTGGGCAAGGTTCCGGGAACTGCCCTTGTCAGAAGGGAGTGCCTTTGCCCAAACTTTTAGTACTTATTTTTCACTGTCAATTAATTAGTGGGTGAGGAGGGGTCCAAGTTGTAGCTTGCAGGACTCAGTGGGGAGGGTAACAAGTTAGAACAAAGCATTATATTACCTATGTAATAAAATTCCATAATGAAAGCATTAGCACTACAGAAATCCACCATCCATCTACTGGAGTTGCTAACCCTTATGGTATTTCTACACTTCACTCTTTATTGTGAAATTATAAATATTGCACAGCATTTCTGTCAGGATTTAAATTATACATTATTACATATGTAGTTTTACCTATATATAGTATTACCAAATATATTCTGTAACTTGATTTTTGTTTGAGGTCAAAGTGATTTTGAGATTTATATTTGTTTGATATAATTAGCTTTTTAAAATATTATCTAAAGCAGATGTGTCAAAATATTCTGAGCTGATAAATCCCAAACAAGGACACTGGTATAGTTTCCTATACAATTTGCTGTACTAGTTCAATTCCAAGAAAAATATTAAGGCAGAAATTAATTGTGTCCCTCTCTAAAGAGGGTCTAGTTAAAGGAGTGTAGCTTCTATTGTCCAGAAGTTTTTCAGAGCGTGATTCAAATCTACCCAACTCTAACTATAGCAGCGTGCAGGATGGTCTTTGGATCCAAGACACTGATTTCAAAGGAACGTTCCACAGAAAAGTAGATATAAAGGAAATCTGATAGCAAGGGTGAAAGCCCTTAAAAGTCCAAGGCATATGTGCTTTTTGGGTATGCATTCTCTTTGCTATGTTAAAGACAATGATCAATTTCATAAAAAATAAAACAATTGAGAGCCTGGCATGGTGGTACATGCTTTTAATCCCAGCACTTGGGAGGCAGAGGTAGGAGGATTGCTGTGAGTTTGAGGCCAGCCTGAGACTGCATAGTGAATCCCAGGTCAGCTTGGGCTAGAACAATATTCTGCCTAGGAAAACCAAAATTAACTAAATAAATGAAAAATAAACAAACCAAATCAATTGTTAATTCATTAATGTTCCTCAATTCTGTTTTTTCCCCATACACTATTTTTCATACAGAGCTCTTAAGAAATTACCAACACAGGCAGCACACTTAAAGGGAACTGCACAATCCCCTCTTTTCCTACATTCTGTCTGCTGCTGTCCTGGCAAACACGCTCTGTCTCCATGCTTTGCCCATTCTGTATTCGTGGAGTATATTCTTTTGCATCTGATTCCATGGTTCCAGTCCTTTTTTTATTATTTATTTTATTTTATTTTATTTTATTTTATTTTATTTTATTATTTTATTTATTTTATTTTATTTATTTTTGGAGAGAGAGACAGACAGAGAGGGAGAGGGAGACAGATAGAGAATGGGCGCGCCAGCAGTCTCTCAGCTGCTGTGAATGAAATCCAGATGCGTGCACCCCTTGTGGGCAAGTGCGGCATTGCGCCCTTGCCTCACTTTGCATCTGGCTAAACGTGGGACCTGGAGATTAGAACCGGCATTCTTAGGCTTAGAGGCAGGTGCCTTAACCACTAAGCCATCTCTCCAGCCCTGGTTCCAGTCCTTTTAAGGCAATGTGATATGTCTCCTCCACAGCATGTGCCCCAACCCCGCCCAGTTTCCTCCCTCATGCACTGCAGAAGATCCTAATTAACTGGAACTCAGTTCTCTTGTGAATATGGTGGAGGATCTCTAGGTTCTTGTCTTCTTCAAGGAAAGAATGTCGTCAAGAGACATGACTTTTTGTGTGTGTGTAGCAAAGTGGCAGAAACAAAGCAAAGCAAAGCAAGCACTCTAAAGAGAGATTGGGGTGGGATGCCAAGGACAAGGAGCAGTCTAGTGGATTCTGTGTTGTGGAATTTAAATGAACTTTATGAATATTCACAAGGTAGTTGGCATATTCATGAGGTAAGGTGACCCTATTTCTGCAAGCCATGATGGATTGGAATTTCCTTTCATGAAATATCCTCTCGTGATTTCCTAAAATGGGAGAGGGGTCCAAAAATGAGAGGTGTCAAAACAGCAATGTGAGTGATATATAATGATGTCAGGTCCTGTAAGGATACAGATACTTTGTCAGTATGTGTGTGTGTGTGTGTGTGTTTATATACCCCCTCAGCAGGCACCATTCCCAAGATGTACTTATAATGTCCTTTGCTGACCTTATAGGTAACTATTTGTCTAAGGGGCATTTTGGGATGATCACCTTCCTAGAATAAGTAGAGGTTTTCTTAGAAATTGTTATTGCAATTTAGCCTGCTTCAGTTAGTTACAAGACAATGTGAAGGGGCAATGGGCCTTGTATATGTTTCTTAAGGGGACTTTCTAGAAGCCAGCCAGAGTCTACAAAGATGAACTTTCACTTTTTTCTCCCCAGAGCCCTGACCTTCCTCTTACCCTCGTCCTGCCCACCTTGGTTACTTCATACCCAATTGCAAGCACACTTATTTACCTTCCTCAGTGTTCCCCACCTCGTCAATTAAACCCTGACATTCATTTTAACTGACGTATTTCCTTGAACTTGTGCCATTCCTGGAGACTAATTAGTGCCTGGCAAATAGGTTGTGTGTCGGGGGTAGGGGTGTGACTCAGATGTGGAGTACTTATCCAGCATACACTGGGACATACCACCATAAAAATAAAAATAGAAACATACATATATTTTGATGGAAAAATAGTTAAATGGGTAGATAAATAGATGTACTCATAAATATGCGTATTTAATGCCCATCAGTCGTATTACATTAAAATCTTCCATTTACATAGCTCTCCCATTAGACTAGACTTTCCACAAAGGCAAAGGATTGCAGTTGATTGGCATTTACATATGCAACAATGAACACCCTAGTGTCAAGTAGTAGGCTCTCAGGAGATATTATTTGAAAATCTTTGAAAAGAAGATTTTAAAATGTACATTACCGTAAGAGAATGTCAGTCTAGAGTCAAGCAAGTGATAACAATCTGCTTAGAAGAGATATCCTTTCTCAAAATAAATGAGTGTGAAACATCTTCATTTCTTCCCTGTACTTTTCATTCACTTTTCTCTTCCACTGTCATCATTTGTATCTGTAGAGAGATTGACCTTTAAAAAATATATTTATTTAAAAAAGAGAGAAAGAGAGAGAGAGAGAAGGAGAATGGGCTCACCCAAGCTTCTTGCTGTTGCAAACAAACTCCAGGTACATGTGCCACTTTGTACATCTGACTTTATGTGGGTACTGGGGAATCAAAACCAGGCCATAAGGCTTTGCAAGCAAGCACCTTTAATCACTGAGCAATCTGTCCAGCCTGAGATTAATTTTTAAAGTTAATTAGAAATAAGTGTCAACTTTCTTCCTTCCTTCCTTCCTTCTTTCTTTCTTTCTTTCTTTCTTTCTTTCTTTCTTTCTTTCTTTCTTTCTTTCTTTCTTTCTTTAATTTTTGGTTTTGGTTTTGGTTTTCTGAGGCAGGGTTTCACTCTAGTCCAGGCTGACCTGGAATTCAATATGTAGTCTCAGGGTGGCCTTGAACTCATGGCAATCCTCCTACCTCTGCCTCCCGAGTGCTGGGATTAAAGGCATGCACCATCACACCTGGCTAAGTGTCAATTTTCAGAGCAAACTTCATGAGAAATAATTAGTTTTTACAATTTATAACATGATTGGTTTAGCATGGGAATTTACCTCCCTTGGAGGCACAGTGCATTCACTCAGGTCATAAATGACTTGGTTCAGTTATATAGACATGCTAACCCCCAAAAGTAAGAAGAAATGTTTGTAGAAATTTTAGAATTAGGTTACCTATAATTCATAATTATTTTGTTTTATTAGTCCTGTTTAAATGGCTCAAATACTCCCTTCAATGATCTCAGATTTATCATGTTTGACAATTATTTTTACCTACAATTGTACTCATCACTTCTAATCTATTATGTTGTTCAATTCTGGTTTTAGTTCCTTCCTACTACTTTCACTTTTGAAAAGATCTTCCAACACGATGCCATTCTTTTTCTGCCTTCTCAAATAGAGCACATGGATATCACACAGAGCCAGGAACAACTCAAAGTGGAAAGGAGAATGTGGTGCCCTCTTCCACGTGCCACATGTCTGCTCCTCTCTCCACAACCCTCTTCTGCATGGGGTTCATGACCACCTGTGAGCGAGCATCTGCCTTCTCTAGTACACACATCTACATGCCCCAGTTTATGCATCTGGCTATTTTATCCTTCCATCCCTGCCATTCCCAGAGGCTGGCATAGATGCCCCTACCATATGTTCTCAGACAACCCTGCAGTTTTCCAGGAATGAATCAACATATGATTCCAAATCTACTTGTATATATTTTTCACTGGAGTATAACTCCCTGGAATTAATTACTGTATTTGGTACAATGCTTGCCCTCAAATTTTATTCTATTAAGTATTTGTTGAAGAACCGAGTGATTGCAGAATGTTCGAGGACAGTAAGCAGTACCATGTAGGACTCCATTTCCAACACACACACACACACACACACACACATATATATATATATATATATATATATATATATATATATATATATGTCTCCTTAAGACTCTTTAATTGCTACTGCCTACTGTGGTTGTGTGGATTTTGTTCACTTATATTTCTCATGTATTCCATCAAAACATGACATCTAAAATATCTAGTTTATAGCTTATGGTTCATAGTCTATGTTCCTTCTAAAGTAAAATACCAGTCATCTGGGTAGAAAAACTAGGTGGATAGATCAACAACAAGTAGTAGAGAAGTTTTGAAACCTCTGATCTCTTTGTAAGACTGTCAACTTAGCCTCAGTCACCTGAAGTTGTACTGTGACAACTCAGCATTAGTACTTGAGGACCAACGCATCAGTACCTGAGGACCTACACCAGATGTGCAGTGTGTCCTTGCCCGTTCATTTCCAGGAAGTTGGTGGTCTAGTGTCTTATATTAGGAGTTTGGGTTGATGGACATTGTTGGTGATCTTCCTCAACTTCATTTCTGCAATGAAGACCTGCTAAATCCACATAACTTCTAGAATTAACCAGGATACATTGCAGAAACTCCAGTTTCTTTAATTCACTCCTAATTTGCATGCACTCTGCTTCCAACATATGCCTCTTTAAGGTTATAAAGTCCCCAGCATCCCCACCAAAGATTACTCTTTATGGAGACCACTGAAACATTTTTTCCCCAAAGAGGCCCATAAATCCCAAATCATTTCCTTGGTCATTGATTCCTACCTTAATACTAATGGCCCTGTAGTAAGCTGTGTTTCTCTTAAATCCTTTCATTAAGCATTGACCCATTTATAATGCTTCCTAAACTACTGTGAGTCCATTCCAATTAATCAGGCCTTTAGATGAACCATTTTGTCTCCTCTGTAGCAGAGCATATGTAAATGGTTACTTTGTTTATGAGCTCCTGATTGAAATATTTGGTTTACTACATCATCTGTATAAAGATCCTTCTTACTTTTCACAAACTATATGTTCAAGCATAATATTGCAGTGAATGCCTTTCTCTATGTAACATATGATAAGGTAATGGATATACTGAGAAAACATTTTATTATAATTGCCCTCTTTTTAATATATGTTTTAATGTTTTATTTCATTTATTTGATAGGGATACAGAAATAGGCAAGGAGAGAGTGAGAGAGAGAAGAGAGAGAGAGAGAGAATGGGCACGCCAGGGCCTCCAGCCACTGCAAATGAACTCCAGATGTGTGTGCCCATTTGTGCATCTGGCTTACGTGGGTCCTGGGGGGGTTGAACCTGGGTCTTTTGGCTTTGCAGGTAAGCACCTTAACCACTAAGCCACGTCTCCAGCCCCTACAATTGCCCTCTTAAGCTCCCTGAGCTATCTAGATTGCATTTTCCCCAGTTCCATTGTAAAAATCATTTCTCTCTCACTTTTTACATAATGATGCACCCTTCGCTGCAACTCAAGACTCAGCCATATATTCACATTGTGTACTATCCTCTGAAATTCCTGTTGTTCTGTGAAACTCCTCCCTGACAACTGATTCTCTGGATGCCAGAATGTCAACACAGTGATGACTTGGAGCTGGTTCAGATATAAATATGCTCCATGCTGTCTTGAAGAACACCACATGTGAAATAAGGGCTTTATATCATTTCAACAGGAAAAGTAGTGATTCAAAGCCCAACATTTGACTGTCTACTACATCTTAATGTTTTGTGTACCCCAGATGATGGAAAAGCTCCAAAGTATACTATAAATATGTTGGTGTTAAAAAAAAATAACAACAGGCCTAGAGAGATGGCTTAGTGGTTAAGGTGCTTGCTGCAAAGCCAAAGGACCCAGGTTCGATTCCTCAGGACCTATGTAAGCCAGATGCAAAAGGTAGTGCAAGCATCTGGAGTTCATTCGCAGTGGCTGTATGCCCTGGAGCACCCATTCTCTCTCTCCCCTTCTTCCTCCCTCTCTCTGCCTCTCTCTCTCTTTCTCTCAAATAAATAAATAAAGAAAATTAAAAAACAGCAGAATTGGGGTGGGGAAAGAGGGTCTATGGTATGACCATTTTTATTAAAAAAGCAATAAGTAATAATGATAAAAAAATCTTTTTTATAACAGTATTCCTGCCCAAGTTGTAAAACAGATGTTTCAAAAGTAAAAAATTCTTTTTTTCAAAAAAGAAAAATTCCAATAGGAAAATATGGGATATATGTGGAATGCCTTAAGCCTTTCAAACCAGGGAGCTAAGTCAGCATTTTATATAAAAACTCACCATGTTTTAGCCGGGCATGGTGATACACGCCTTTAATCCCAGCACTCAGGAGGCAGAGGTAGGAGGATCGTCGTGAGCTTGTGGCCACCCTGAGACTACATAGTAAATTCCAGGACAGCCTGAGCTAGAGTGAGACCCTACATCAAAAAAAGGGGGGGGTGGAGAGATGGCTTAGTTGTTAAGCGCTTGCCTGTGAAGCCTAAGGACCCCGGTTCAAGGCTCGATTCTCCAGGACCCACGTAAGACAGATGGACAAGGGGGTGCACACATCTGGAGTTCGTTTGCAGTGGCTGGAGGCCCTGGCACGCCTATTCTCTCTCTCTACCTGCCTATTTCTGATCTCTCTCTCTCTCAAATAAATAAATAAATAAAATACTTTTTAAAAAACCTCACAGTATTTTGAATTCAGGTATGATTTTGAATTTTAGCTCTCTAAACTATGTGCCTTTAAAAAAGTAATTTGCCATCCTTAAATAAGAAAGAAGCAACATTTAGTTAAGAAAAAAAAACAAGTGTAGCAGTATTTTGGCTATCAAGGAAATATTCTGGTAAAGGTTTGTACAGTTAACTTCTTGTTGCTGGACAAGATACCTGGCCAGAATTCTAGAAGGAAAGGGTTTATTTGAATTTCCAGTTTTGAAAGTAAGTTTCATCATGGTGAGGAAAGCAAAGCAAAGTAAGTAGACAGCCAGGGCATGACATCACAGCAGAAGGAGGAAGCAAGAGCGAGCTAGCACTGGGAGGCACGGCTGATATACAAAGTCACAAGTCCCTCCTACAGTGACACACCTCCTACTACAAGGCACCACCTCCAAAAGGCTCCACTAGCTGGGGATTAAACACGAAGGTTAATGCAGGGAGGGGGTAAGCATTTTATATTCAATCCATCGTGAAAGTCTAGTAGGGGAAAGAGAAGATGGTTCAGTAGTTAAACTGTCGCACATGTGTAAGGACCTGAGTTTGGATCCCCACATAAAGCCAGGTGTGGGGACACCTGCCTGTAATCCTGGCAGTAGGCAGACAGCAGGCAGGGACAGGAAATCCCTAAGGTTGAACAGCTAGATAGTCTGGCCAAGTTGATGAGCTCTAGGTTCAGCCAGCGACCGTTTCTCGAACAATAATGTGGTAAGAGATTGAAGAAGACACCCGACATTGGCCTCTGCACACAGGCGCACAAGCACTCACACACATATATATCCATACACATATGAACATACATACATACGCTTATGCATACCACTCACATCCACATGCAAAAATGGCTGCCTCTGGAGTGTACTTAGCACTTGTCAGTTTATCTATTGCTGTTTACTTCCTATAGGTTATTACCTTCAAGGGGAAAGTCACTAAATACATTGCTTCAATGATTATATATATATATATATATATATATATATATATATATATATGTAATTTATTTATTTGCGAGAAAGAGGCAGAGAAAGAGAGAGAGAGAGAGAGAGGGAGGGAGAGAATGGGTGCAACAGAACAGGGCCTCCAGCCACTGCAAACGAACTCCAGACACATGGGCCCCCTTGTGCATCTGGTTACATAGGTCCTGGAGAATCAAACTGTGATCTTTTGGCTTTGCAGCCAAATGCCTTAACTGCTAAGCCATCTCTCCAGCCCTTACATGATATTCTCAATAAGACATCATTAAAATTAATAAAGAAACATATGAGATACACATGCAAAGACAATGAATTTATGGAAATTATGTCTATGTATATATACATTTCCATTTTATAATGTTTAAAATAAAAAAAAATATTTATTTGCACACACTTTCACATTTTGGTGTGTTTATATGTGCGCCAGGATCTCTTGACAGTGCAAATGAATACCAGATGCATGTGCCATTTTTTGCATTTGGCTTTTATGTGGGTACTGGGAAACTGAACTCAGGCTAGTGGGCTTTGTAAGCAAATGCCTTCAAGTGCTGAGCTATCTTCCCAGCCCCTGTATATACATGTATCAACCCAGAAGAAGGGAACATGGATTTGCAGTTCTCGATACAAAATAGTCATGCAGTCAGAAACAATATTTTAATAGAATCAGCAAAACATGGAACTGGGAAACATGAACATGCTGTAGACCATTTTGAATCTCAATTTTCTTATCTGTAAATTATCCAGCTCACTGTTGAGTGTGAATTAAATGTTTCAAAGGATAGTTGAATAGTGGATACTATCAAATTCCACGCAGTGTCTGGTACTTTTCAGTTAATTTGTTGATAAGCCTCTTGTAAGGGCCTACTAAGAATTTAATTCTGGGTTTAGTTCTGCTGCTCATTGCAGGAAAATGCGACCAGGATAAAATAGTTCTGTAATTTCAAAACACTTTGAGAATTTAGATCAATGAATGATGGAAGTTATATAAAAGTGCAGTAACTGGTGTTTACTAAGCTAGCTCAACATCAGATCCCAAAGCTGACCCTTAAGAAGAGGAGCAGTCTGTCAAACATAATCTGAGTGGGGGAGGTGAAAAGCTCACAGTATGCTATAATCACATTCTTCCCATCTGAATTCATTTTCAAACTCTATTTTATTTACACACCACAAATTACGGATCACAGTTTTGCCTAGACCTCTTCAACTTTCTCATAATACTTTGATAATTTCCCCACTGAAGTTAATCACATATTCCATAGTCATGTCCATAAAAGATTAGTGATAATGAGAGAAAACAACAAACCCAAAGCATACCTCAAACTTTAATCTACTTCATAATGATCTACAAGAAGACAAGAAAACATGCATCAGACACTAGCCAAATTCAGAGCAGAAATCAATTAACACAGGCCATATATATATATATATATATATATATATATATATATATATATATATGAAAGTTAAAGAGATAATGAATGACAAATGTTTTAAGAAATAACACAAGAAAAAGGGGAAAATACATAAAAAGTAAATGAAACATTAAGAGGAACTGAGACAGGGGCAAATACTGAGAGTGCAAATGTGATTGTTACTGGGAGCGTGCTGTGTGCAAACAGAACAGAGTGAGAACAGAAATGCTTGTTTGAAATGAATGAATGTGTGAGGAAAAGAACGAGGAAAAAGTGCAGAGACAAAGGGAGGGAAATGGAGGGGAATGGGGAAGTGGAAGCAAGGAAGGCAGAAGGCAGAAAGGAAGGGAGAGAGGGAAGGTAGCAGAGAAAAGAAGAGATGAAGAAAAGTAGAGGAGGAGAGGAGACAAGGCAAGGTGAAATAGAGGAAAGAAGGAAGAAATTAAAAGGAAAGAAAGGATGGTAGCAAGGATGGAAGGAAGGAAGGAAAAAGGATGGAAGGGAGGAAGGGAGGGAGGGAGGGGAGAAGGAAGGGAAGGAGGAAGGGAGGAAGGACTGAGCAGAAGGAAGGGAGGGAGGAAAGCAGGGAGGAAAAGGAGAGGAGAGGAAGGAAGAGGAGGGGACAAGGCAAGGGAGGAGTAAGAAGTAGAAGGAGGGAAGAAGTGAAAAGAAAGGATAGAGGGAGTCATGGAGGGAGAGAGGGGGTAAGGGGAAGAATAAGGAAAGAAGGAAGGAATGGCTAATTTGAATGTGTGTGTGTGTATATATATATGGAGATCTGCAGCTATGTGCTGCGTGGTGGCATTGTGTTTTAGGATAGGCACATACATAAGCGTGTTAACACAATATGGTGACTGAACTCTTGCAACCACTTAGTGATGTAGTAGCCATTGTAAGTGTCACAATGCCTTCTTCATGTGTTTGTAGCAAACCTATGTACACCACATGATTGCCCTGCCAACTGCCCAAAGGCACAACATGCTTAAGTCTGGGTACTGTTTAACTAGTAATAATGAGATGTTGCTACATTACTGGTTTCTTTCTTTACCATAGTGCAGCCTTCAAAGATTATTTTAGAAAGTACTCTATTTGTAGAAAAAGAATAGCTGTAAATCAGGTACAGCCCTTAGGACACATTACGTAAGATATTATAATGACAGCCTCTGGAGATCTTCCTGTGGGATAGGACATGGAGAAGGAAGACAGTGATATTGAGAATCCTGACTGTGCGTGGGTCTATCCTGGTGTGTGGTTATGGCATAATTTTTAACAAAACATTTTAAAAGTTCAAACAATTATGAAATAAGAATATAAAGGTAGAAAACAATTTTATAGTTATAGAATGTGTTTGTGTGATAATGTAAGTGCTATTTTAAGAGATATACACATGAAATGGTACAAGTAAGCTAATATTGATTTATTGCTGAAGAAAAATGATGCACTTTATAAATTTATTGCAGCCCATGTGTAAAATCATGGGTAGGGGAGATTGCTCAGTGGTTAAAGGCACTTACCTGCAAAGCCTGCTGCTGGGTTCAATTCACCATATACACATAAAGCCAGATGTACAAAGTAGTGTGTGATGGAGTTGGTTTGTAGTGGTAGAAGGCCCTGGCATTATCCTGCCTTTGGCATCCCCTTCATTTGTCACTCAATCACTGACTCCTGGAGAACAGCTTGCAAACCCACAAGCTACATTCATAAGATTCCTATATTGATGGATATTTTCAACTTTAGTGCTGAATTTTATTGTACATTTTCAATGTTTAAATAGCTTCTACATGTATGTAAATTACTACTATAATTGTGCACAGTAGTGAGTAGAGCATCTGGGTATACAGGTATGCAGTCTCAGAATTACGGGTAGTATGATGTAATGTAGCCGAGCCATCTATGTGTAAGTAATTACCTCTATGATACACACACAATAAGGTCTCCTATCAATGAAATACATCCCATAACTTACTCCCAATAGTAAGTGATCAATAAGTGTATTGTAGCAAGACTACTGGATTTTAAAGACTTTTAAATATTTTATTTATGTATTTGAGAGAGAGAGAGAGAGAGAGAGGGAGAGAATGAGCATATCAGGGCCTCTAGCCACTGCAAAACTTGTGCATCTGGCTTTATGTAGATACTGGGGAATTGAACCTGGGTCCTTTGGCTTTGCAGGCAAGCACCTCATACTGAACAATCTCTCCAGCCCTAAAGACAACTTTGAGCAAATAGGAAGCAACACTTGAGACATCTATTCAAAATATAATTAGGTAACAAATAGAACTTTCAGCAAGGATTTTTTTTTTTTTTTGCCATAAAGAAAATAATGTGACACAATACATACAATGACAGCTTTCATTTTACAAAGGACACAAACTGTCTTCATGGAAACATTCAGGCAATCTTGTTCCCATGTGCCCTTCCTCAGGAAGCTACTAAATAAAAACGTTTTTTTTATTTATTTATTTATTTATTTTTTTATTTATTTGAGAGAGAGATACAGAAATAAAATGGTGTGCCCGGCCTCCAGCCACTGCAAACGAACTCCAGATGCATACGTGGGTCCTGGAGAATTGAGCCTCGAACCGGGGTCCTTAGGCTTCATAGGCAAGCGTTTAACTGCTAAGCCATCTCTCCAGCCCATAAAAAACGTTTAAAACAACCAAATTGATGGATGTCATCACAATGAACAGGGTGAACATGAAGCACTACAGCTTCCTATAAATCTAAGAACAAGCCAGCAACTCTATCTACCCCACCCTTACCCCAAACCCTACTTTCTGAATAATCCCCTTTCATGTCCTACCTCATATCACTGCCATCTTCTGAGAGGGGGGAAGAGGGAGAGGAAGAAGGAGAGAGGAGAAAGGGAAGGAAGAAAGAAGAAAGGGAAGTTAAAACCCCATCTTCTTAAATGAGATTCCAGAAAGCAGAATCTCTTTTCATGTGAACTCTTAAGTGTGAGAAGTACTCTGTCCCCTCTGAGACAGGGAAGATTTGCTCAGCTCACATTCTGCAGCCACCTCTCCTCAATTAAGCTCATTTCCTCCCTTCCCCATGTTGCCTGTACAAGCCTGGCACTAGGGCACCTGAGAACAGGATATTTTCCTTGAGCAGAGATTCATGATGCTTAATAAAAATAGCTCCTGGCAGAAAATGAAATGGCAAGTCCTTTATTTACATTCAAAATGCTATTTAAATAAGGCAAAAAGAGAACACAGATACCCAGGGACATTGTTTTTGTAAAAGTAATGGTTCATCATGGTGTTTTGTACATTTTATATTCCCTTCTGCACAACCTAAGTCATTCTATCTGAGATAAGATTTCTTTAGCGGGAAGCATCACTGACCTTCACCTCCTTAGACGGTACCATGGTGAGGCAGAGGCAAACCCGCTGGAGGTGCTAATGAGCATTGCTACAGCAGGGAGATTTCCTTATGCTAACCTCGGAGATAGGGAAAGTTTGCACACCTGCTATTTCTTAACCTTACTCTTCAGTAAGCTCGTGAGAGCTGAGGAGAGAGGCACTGGCAGAGATAAAGATGTGAAAACAAGTTACTTCCAGTATTTGTCTCAAAAATAAAGACCTGTCAGCCAATTCAATTCATTTTGTTTGTTTGTTTGTTTGTTTTTCAAGGTAGGGTCTCACTCTAGCCCAGGCTGACCTGGAATTCACTCTGTAGTCTCAGGGTGGCCTCAAACTCATGGTGATCCTCCTCCCTCAGCCTCTCAAATGCTGGGATTAAAGGTGTGCGCCACCACACCTGGCTCCATGCTTTCTTTTGTGAGACAGGATCTCTCTCTTGCCCAAGCTGACTGGGCACTCACAGTGTGGCCCAGGCTAGCCTGTAACTCACAGAGATCCTCCTACTTCAGCCTTCAGAATGCTTACAATAAAGACTTGAGCCATCATGCCCAGCATTCCTCTTGTTTTACAATGATGACATTTATTAATGCAAATGTAGTTGAATGTTCTAGTAGGTATTAAATGATATGGTTGTGGTAACACTGGAAATATGCACACTAAATAATTTTCCAAGTACCTTTCTACTTATGATTATAGCTTTCAGAGAAATATTTTATCACTTACTACTCTGTGTTGCTTGCCATTACTTTCTGGTCATTAATAACAAAGATGCCTTCCCTGTGTAGTGAGGAAGGGAAGAATATATTTAGACATTGCTATCCTTTATCATACATACAATTAATGAACATTAGAATCAGATTATATGGGCCAACCTGGTGAAACCATGGGGTAAAATTTGAAACGCCATTGCCATCATTATCAGAAAGAGCTGTGACTGCTCATGAAAGACCTCTGAAATTGGATGTGTTTACATTGCACTGTAGAAGGAGGAGTGGCAGAGAGAATTGTCTGACCCTCACTTGAGTGCTCAGCTGCTCCTATGCTTGCTGCATACAATAATGCATGGGGATTTTTTTAGACTTGGGAGAGATAGACTACATGGAGGATAGAAGATCAAAAATAGGAGTTCTGTCTAAACAGCTATGAGGAGGTTGTCATCCATGCTTGGTGAAACATTTAGATGCTGTGTTGGATTTAGGATCTCCAGGTTCCTGTAAGCAACCCCCCCACCTATGCTCTTGAGAGATGAATAAACTAACTTATCATGGGTCCATCACTGTTGACAATGGTAGAATCTGCCTTTAGTCTGTTGGGAGTACCCTCCCTGTGGGAACAAATAATTATGGGAGTCTCCCCAGAAAAGAGGTCATGTAATAAGGATGGATGTTTCAGAAGTCTTTTGCTTTGAGCTAGAATGTTCTACAAGGAGGATAGAAGGTGTCTGTGCCTCTCAACTCAAAGGTGGTCCCTGTAACAGCAGAAGAGCATTCCCAAGAAGCTTAGAGAGAAAAGCAGAGGGCTGGAGAGATGGCTTAGTGTTAAGGTACTTGCCTGCAAAGCCAAAGGACCTCGATTGGATTCCCCAGGACACACATAAAGCCAGATGCACAAGGTGGCTCATGCATCTGGATGCATGTTTGTTTGCAGTGGCTGGAGGCCCTGTTGTGCCTACTCTCTCTCTCTTTCTCTGCCTGTTTCTGACTCTCAAATAAATAAATAAAAATAAAATATTTTTTAAAAGAAAAGCAAAATATCTGAAGCTACGCTGAACAATTAGAATCTACAGATGATTCCTCCAGGTGATTGCTGAGCACATTACAAGTTGAGAGTCACCCTGTAGACAAGGGCACCTCCCCTAAGTGCACCCCTGGGGCGGAAGTTAGGGAGGCACATGGGGGAAGTGTGAGGGGAAAGTCATGGCAATACCTGCAATTAGGAAAGTGCTAGTGGAGACTTGGAGTGTGTTATACATGTAACTGCCCCTAAATTATTTGTAAGTGGGCCAAATAACCCCTGCATTGCATGAACATGACATGTGGGCGGTAAAGACTCAATTCTGGCTCAGGTAAAAAGAGTCTGTGTGCAAGTATGAGGACCTGTGTTCAATCTGCAGCACCCAAGGAAATTGTCTGGGCGTGGCTATGCATGCCTGTAAGCCCAGGGCTGACAGAGTGGAGACAGGAGGATCATGGAAGTTGCTGGTCAACCAGTCTAACCAAAGAAAGGTAAGTTCCACATTCAGTGAGAAACCCCATCTCCAGGAAGTAACATGGAAGAGGTAATAGAGAAAGAGACATCTGAATTCCTCCTCTTTGTGGCCTCTACATGTACGCATGTGTGCGTGTGTGCACACACACACACACACATACACACACACAGGTACCCACAACATCACCTGTACCACACACACAAAACAATACAAAGGGGCTTGAGAGATGGCTTAGTGGTTAAGGCACTTGCCTGTGAAGCCTAAGGACCTGGGTTCAATTTCCCAGGACCCACGTAAGACAGGTGCATAAGGTGGCACGTGTCTGGAGTTCTTTTGCAGTGGCTAAAGGCCCTGGCACACCCATTCTCTCTCTCTCTCTCTCTCTCTATCTGCCTCTTCCCCTGTCTCTCAAATAAATAAATATATTTTTAAAAATACAAAGACTAACTAATGCAATGTCTCTATTGGCCCATTTTCTGGCTTTATGGAAAGCAGAGGATATTAAAATAAGATGATGTTTTATGTTTAGGGTGGTAAGTCTTCAATCTTATTAATTGTTTGAAATACTCTAGCATAAAGTCTTGTAGAAATCAGACTTTGGCAAGAAGGACTTGGACGCTTTCCATTCCTAAAAAGGGCAGTAATGATGGATTTTAATTGCATCACAATTAGAGCTTTTGATATCAAATTAATTTTCATTGATGGTGTTGGTCTTGGCAGCGGGTGGAGAATTTATGAGATGAAAGTCCTACGAGTATATGCACAGGCTATTATAGCTTTTATGCAAATTGAAATTCCTGCTTCATTTTCCATTTCCAGAATCAAAGATTAAGGATAATGAGTTAAATGCATTTTATTACATCAAACCATACTTTATCAAAGACCATACTTGACAAATCTTCACTTTAATTATTCACAAGATAATAAGTTCATGAAATCTGTTTGTGTAGATTATCTGGAATTATGGTTCTCTTACAGACTTCTACTACCTTTCTTTACCTGCATCACTGAAGGTGCTTATTAAACAAACATGCTTGAACCAACATGAATATTGAATCAAATTCTTTTTTTTCCATGTTAATAAAAACATTTTGACTTTGTGCCATTGAAAAACAAGTGCTTTGGAATAAATTATGTGCTATAGAAAACTAATACGTTGTATTCTTAACCAGTGCAATTGATGAGTATTCAAAGTTTAGATTCTTCAATTATGGGATCACTGATAGCTATTGCTAAGAGGGAGAGCAGCAGGAGAGTAGGCTGGTTCAATGACCGACAATTGAGATGAAATACCTAAATCCAAATTTTCACTAAACTCTTTTCCAAAATAATGTAGGAAAAATACAACCCGTTAATGATATTAAGTGGTGTGGGTAATACTCTTCCTTTTTTCTTATTACTTATGGACATACTCAGTATGTACACAGCATATGTTAGTACCATCCTTACCCTCATCCCTGAAATGCCCCTCTTTTAAAGAAAGTTGTAGCACCACATCAAGAATTCATGGTGGGGTCCAAATCCAGAGATACAGAAATCCAAAGAACAAAGTGAGGTTTGCGTCTTTTGTAAGTTGTTGGAAGGAATGAAAATTCTGTGACAAATGCTAGAAGCCATGGAAACAATGGATAGTGGGGGATAAAGGAGATTTCTGGTTCTTTAAGGTCTTTAAAGGGGCAGCTGTTGTGCTCCTGCTCCTGTCATGGGGTTGAGGTTGGGGTGAGGCAGAAAGCCCATAGTTGTTCATCGTTGTGTTGTCTTGGCTTGGGTAGTAAGGGGTCTGGACTAACCCTCCTAGCCTTGGTCTCAGGCAGTAAAGGTCCTCTTAAAGTGACCCCATATGTTCTAATAATCGTATCAGTATAATACAACGACAGCAAAAAGCCAATGATTAAATTAATAAATATAGATGCAAAATTTGGACTAACATTAAGATGTAAAGTCCTCTCACAGAAGAAATATTTATACTGAAGTTTTCAGTGGGACACACACCTAGAAAACAAGTGTAAGACTTGTTTTTCCTTCCTAAAAATGACACAATTTTATTTAGTTTTTTTTCATTTCATTGAAATATACTCTTTGTGTTGTTTTGGAGGTAGGGTCTCACTCTAGCCCAGGCTGACATGGAATTCACTATGTAATCTCAGGCTGGCCTCAAACTCAAAGCAATCAACCTATCTCTGTCTCCCAAGCTCCTAAGTTCTGGCATTAAAGGCATGCACGAGAGAGAGTCAAAGAGATCATGCTAGAATTCCAGATGCATGCACCACTTTGTACATTTGGCTCTACATGTATACTTGGGTATGAAACTCAAGTTATTAAGCTTTGCCAGCAAGTGCCTTAACTGCTGAGCCATCTCTTCAGGCCTGGGTGTATTTTTTTTCTTAGAAATATCTCTTCTTTATCTTAGCAGTAAGACTGTCACCTAGCTCAAAATTTAACATGTGCCAAATGTATGCAGTGAAAAGTTTGGCTCTGGATCTAGACATTCATGTTATTCCTCTTCTTAAAAATATTAATGAAATAATATCTGTGAATCTGTTGGTGTTACACACTATCCTCAATCACCTCTTTTAATCTTCACTATGGACCATTAAGTAGCCACTAATGGTGCAATGAAATCCTCAGAAACAGAACTGACAAAGTAGGGGCGGGAACTTGGGAAATCTTAGTTCTTAAGTGTTGGCATGCTATCAATACCAGTAGTTTCATAACATTTGCTCTTCAGATGTTGTTGATGAGTGGCTACAGATCATACACTTATGAACTTTGACTTTCCCATTAACTACATACTTTGTTATCATCCAGTAACATTGCATTAAGTGTTCCCTTCTTTTATTTTATTCTTAACTATTTTGTAGGATAGTGATTTAGTGGCTTTGAATCAACCAGTCCTATATGACTGAATGAAAATGAATGCAGGGCTGGAGGGATGGCTTAGCAGTTAAGGCATTTGCCTGCAAAGCCAAAGGTCCCAGGTTTGATCCCCAGGACCCACGTTAGCCAGATGCACAAGGGGGCGCCAGTGTCTGGAGTTCATTTGCAGTGGCTGGAGGCCCTGGTGCACCCATTCTTTCCCTCCCTCACTCGCTCTCTCTCTTTGTCCTCCCTTTTTCTCTGTCAAATAAATAGATAATAGATAGATAGATAGATAGATAGATAGATAGATAGATAGATAGATAGATAGATAGATAGATAGATAGATAGATAGATAGATAGATAGATAGATAGATAGAAAATGTTTTAAAAAGAAAATGAATGCAGCCTATAGTCTTCTGTTACACATGTGGTATCCATGACCATCTCTGTACTTGTGCCATTTGGCACAACTGCAAGTGTAATTGGAGAATAAATTCCCAGATGGATGAACACTGAGTCAAATGGCTCAAAATGTTGATTTAAGATTTAAATTTTGTTGCACTGCCATGGAGACTGAACAAGTTTTACTCCCCACAATTAATAGTCATGCTTTTCTTTGCCACACTCTAATCAACACTGTTAGAGGAAAAAAAAAAAAAAAAAAAAAAAGCTGGTTCCTTGTCAAGTATTAAAAGGGGAAAATACTCTTTCAGGCATTTTCAATGATTAAACTCTAACTTTTCATTTGAAAAGATTAAAGATAAACAAAAAAATGTTTTTAAAAACCTGGGAATTTGTACTTAATTATCACCCATGCCCTTGAAAAAATTAACATTTTACAAAGGGGAAAAGTGCCAGTATCATGAAATGATATAGATATAAAGGTATAATTTTTGTACTCATTAATATTTCACCAATTACTTTATACATGTCTTTTGACTGACTTAGGATTAGATTCAGGGACATACAATCTACTAAGTTTCCACAATAGTTTCTTTTTACCTGGAAGGGCTCTACCCACCACTGTACCCCTTTCATTACTTTCAAATGTTTAAGAAGGGATAACTAGTTATTTTGTAAAATTTATATACCTCACTTGCTGTTGTGATTTCAGATTATGGCACGAAGACCATGGCAGTGACAGCATGTCCATAGGATCACAGGCTTGCCTACGCTGTGTGTTTGTTTCATCAGGGATCATGTTAGATGATCAATAATTCAGAGGGTATCTCGAAGGCTTTTCATTGTTGGAATTTCCCCTTTGTAATTGCTTTTTTTCTGAAAAATACATCAAGGATATACAAACAAATATTTTCATCACACTAATTTTGGTGTATGTCAGCAAAAATAAATGATTTTTCTATATGCACTATTTCTTCTACTTTGATGGATAGAATTATGTGCTAGGGAGAAGTCTTCCATTTCCTTTCATTATATTTATTAATTGTTTCTGGATTAATTAACTCATCCATTCATGTGTCTGTAAAACCATGAAGTCTTACATTGGTGAGGGTTAAGAATTTATTCTTTGCACTGTTTCCTGTGGCATTTGGAACCTTCTTGCTAGTTTCTATGGCCTTTCAACAAAGTCTCACCATGTGTGTACTTCTCTTATTTTTCTTTTATACTTAGTGTTCTTGCATTAATCATATTTCTGATATGAATGTTTGCTGAATAGCTTCCTACCTTACTTAAAATTTGTACATTCGGGCTGGGTAGATGGCTTAGCGGTTAAGGCGCTTGCCTGTGAAGCTTAAGGACACAGGTTCTACTCTCCAGATCCCATGTTAGCCAGATGCCCAAAGGTGAGGCAAACACAAGGTTAGACATGCCCACTAGGTGGTGTAAGTGTCTGAAGTTCGATTGCAGTGGCTGAGGCCCTGGCATGCCAAGTCTCCATCTCTGCTCTCTGTCTCTCTTGCTCTCTCTCTCTCTACACACACACAAAAGAAAGAAAGAAAGAAAGAAAGAAAGAAAGAAAGAAAGAAAGAAAGAAAGAAAGAAAGAAGAAAGAAAGAAAAAGAAAATTGTATATTCGCTTCTTAAGGCCATATTATATTCTTTACTTTTTAGCCTTAGATATTATACATCTATTATATGTTATATGCTATAGCCTAAACAGAGAACACAAGAAAAAAAATGGGCCTGTATCATACTGGTTAATAAATTAATTAGGTCTAGGAGTTTCTTTCTTATGGCCCTGCTCATCACTCCTGTCCTGAAGAACTGACTTGATCTTGCCTATTTAACCTAATCGATGTCAGATACCAGGAAGAAGCTTCTCAACAATGTGGGGCAATGATAACATTTATGTTAATATTTGCCAAGGATGATGCCTTGCCTTAAGAGAACCATAAATCAAGGTTTCCAGAAAAAATAATACTTGTATTATTAGAACTTCAATGACTGATTCCATCAAATGTAGAGAGTTGCAATGTTATAGGTCCAGAGCCAAAATTCTCTTGGCTGTTGTTAGCCCTCTATAAATAGCCAATCAATTACTTACCTCTGTATGTGACTTAACATCTCTGTAACTCCTGTTCTGTGTTACAGTCCTTCTACACATACTCCTTCTTATACTAGGTCTATCATAAAGGCATACTTACTTGGTCTGAAATAATACCATTCAATGATATGCCAGAGCATATCAGAGCAGAACCTCGTTCTGCTTTTCAACACCATGAATATCTGAAAAACAGAACCTTGTTCTGATGATCAATATCATGAGCATTTTCCTTTTACCAATTACAAATAGTCCTAAATATTCATCCCAAATCTCCAAGCTCATTCCCGAGTATATTCCTTAATAAGCACATTTATTCCTCTACCCATAGGCTCCTTTTTAGTCCCTCTGATAATCCAGACCTTCTAGCATCTAGGATGCCACATGGACTCAGGTAGACAATATCCTCCTGACACATACCAGCCCCTGCCTCGAGGTACACAAATTGACTGACTGGTACAAAAGCAGGAGGGATAAGGAATGAATATACCTTCTACAATGCTCCACTTCAGCAGCAAGAAGCCAGAATGGAGTCAACAGCCCAAAGTCCCCTGGTCTCCATCTCCCTCTATATCCTGTCATAAAAGATGCCATATATATATATATATATATATATATATATATATATATATATATATATATGGCTTCAAATGTTAGGTCAGGACTTGGAGCCTCAAAAATCAGGTTACCCTCATATCCACCCACCACCTCTTATTACCTACTGCAAGTGTTCTTTATCCAGAGACCTGACAAGATTCCCATGGTGATGGCTAGAATACACAGACCCTAGGCCAGGGGGCCATGCTAAGCATCTCTGCTTATCTGAGCCAAAGCAACCGTGAGTTATAACTTTTTCCCTTATTTAGTGCCTTCCTGTGCCATTGCCAGTCTCCACCTCTTGCTCAAATAGAAGCAGGGAAACAGAGTTTTATATCTTGATCCTGGTAGTGTAGCTGAGTAAGAGAGTACTTCCCTGGCATGAACAAGGCCCTAGGTTGTATCCCCAAAAGCACAAAACAATGAATCAATTAAATTTAATACCTTTACACCTAGACATATATATAAACTTCTCCATTGTCATTACTGTTATCTGTTGAATCTTTGATTGTCTAAGTATATCTCCCCATCAGTGCCAAATAGTCAAAACAAAGGCTGTTTACAATATTCATATGTTTAATATCTTTTACTTAATGCCATGAGGGAACAAGGTAGCATCACAAGTATTTTCTTTCTTTTGCCACAATAAGCATCCCATAGCTCTTCTGTTTGTTAGAGTAAATCAACTTTCATAGGAGTTTCCATTTTTCTTGGGTCTTCAACTGGTTTTGCAGAGTCAAACACATTGTCTCCTATCAATCTTTTTATTTCCTCCAACTCTAATGATTTACCACTCATATTTAATTATCCATTTGTGACTTCTCAGCCACATTATCTCATTTATCAGTTTCTTCAGAGTCAGTGTTTAGTTTATTTTATTAGTTCAGCCATTTTTGTTATTTGTAACTGATTGCATTCTGCTTTTATCTTTATTAAATCCATCCTCTTGCTTCCTTGGCTCTTGTTGTTTTCCTGTTTCCAATCTCCAATTAAAGCTTCAGATCTTTATCTCATAGTTTCTAACACAAATCGCTTTCTGTTGTGACTTGTCTGGTGTTTTTAGTGATTATACAATTTGGCCTTGTAATTAAAAAAAATAGATTCAGAAAAGTTTTTAATCTGTTTAGGGATGTGTTAATATTGTTTTTTTAAATTATATTCTTGCCCAGTTCTGTATTATCAAAGGATTCCCACTCCACTGTTTCTATGTCCACAGTGAGACTTTATTTGTGGATTAGAATTTGGTCACGCTTATGAAAATCCTGCATGAATTTAATTTAAAAGAACCATCACTGATATTGAAAAACAAAGATTAAAGTCATGTCATTTTAATATTTAAGGGAAATTTCAACTCATCTTACTAAATTCCCAGAACACATTTGTTAAGATTTTTTTGGAAGTCTCACATGGCAGAGAAGTACAAGGTCAAGATGCTGATAATTTATTTTTCAGCACGTTTAACTGTTACATCTGTGAATATTACTTATTTTTTAATTCAAAAAATTTTCTTATGTTTCTTAATTAGTTTATATATCTTTCGTTACAAGCTGTTTATTTTCAGTTTTAGATATTAATATTATATATATATTATAAAATAAAAATGGTAAAATGTTGCTTCGTGTGTTTTGGTGCATGTGTGTTTGTGTGTTGATCTTTGTGTGGTCACTGTATATGTGTGTGGGGGGGCTGTGCTTGTATGTGTATATGTTGGCAAGAGGATAAACTTAAGTTTCATTCCTCAGCTATGCTCTTCACAGAACTAGAGTCTCTCATTAGCCTGGTGCTCACTGGTTAAGCTAGTCTGATTGGTCTGTGAACACCAGATATTCACCTATTTCTTCCTTGCCAGCATTGGAATTATAGATTCATGCCACCATACTGGCATTTCCATAAGTACTAGGGATGGAGTCTATTTCCTCAGGCTTCTGAGGCAAGCACTTTACAAGCTGCTTTCTTCCCAGAACAAAAGTTTTAATTCATTTAAGTTAATAAAATCCAATCATAGCATTTCATATTTTAAATTCTCTGCCTTTTCATGCACCTGAATACACATACATAAGGATATTTTCGTTTGTTACACAGAACTCTTTAAAATACGGCTTTACAGTGAATATGTTGTCATTGTGGTCAAGAATTGCTATTACAAACAATGTAGTCAAACAGAAATGTTTGCACGTGTGGATATGTAAATTTGAGTACTTATGTACATGCTGTACACACACACACACACACACACACACACACCCCAACTGACAAGCTAATTGCAACGACTCATTTCCACTAAAGGTTAATATTGCTTTTCAGGAAGCACAGTTCAAATCAAACACACAGAATATCATTCCCTACTGTCTCCTTATCTTTAAGACATATTGCAGAGTTGTATTTCCACTTATAGAATGTCCTATTTATTTTCATTTTCATTTTTATGATAACTAACACACATTCAATACACAAATTAATGGGCTTGATGTGATATTTACTTACATGCATATACTGTGCCTTGGCCATGTCCATCATCTCTGCCTCCTCTTCTTACCCTCCCTCCTCTCCACCTCACCCTTGGTCCTCTTTCAGTTCCTTGAATGACCCTCATCTACTTTCAGAACAATTATTGCTTTGTTTTATTTCCATAGATGAGAGAAAACATGTGATACTTATCTGTCTGTGTTAGGTTTATTTCATTTAACATGATGTCCTCTGCTTCCACTTTCTGGTGCAATCAGGTTTGCATTGCTGGCAGGATTCATCTGCCCAAGAGCAGATTTTGGGGGAAAAAGGGAGTTTATTTGGCTTATGGATTCTAGGGGAAGCTCCATGATGGCAGGGGAAAATGATGGCATGAGCAGAGGGTGGACATGACCTCATGGACAACATCAGATGGACAACAGCGACAGGAGAGTGTGCCAAACACTGGCAAGAGGAAGCTGGCTATAAGACTCATAAGCTGGTTCCCAACAATACACTGCCTCCAGGAGGCATTAATTATCAAATCTCCATCAGCTGGGAACCTAACATTCTGAAAACCTAAGTTTATGGGGAACACCTGAATCAAACCACTACATTCTGCCCCTGCCTTGAATAAACTTATAATCATCCATGAGGTAAAATGCAATGCATTCAGTTCAACTTTCACAGGTCCCACATTAAAAATAATTTTTATTTTTAATTTGTTTATTAGAGACAGAGAGAGGGAAAGAGAGGGAGAATGAGATGAGAATGGATGTGCCAGGGCCTCCAGCCACTGCAAACAAACTCCAGATGCATGCACCCCCTTATGCATCTGGTTTACATGGGTCCTGGAGAATCAAGCCTTGAACTGGGGTCCTTAGGCTTCACAGGCAAGCATTTAACCACTAAGCTATCTCTCTAGCCCAAGTTCCCACATTTTTTATCAATCCTAATGATGTTCAAACATCCCCATAATCCAAGGCCTTTTAACTGAGCCATAATATGAAAAAAAATCCCCCAAAACCCATAATGGCCTAGAACAAACACTCACACTGCAAAAGATGACATTGGGCATAATAAAGAAATATTCAATCAATACAAGATTTAAATGGGGCAAACATCAAATTCTGTAGCTCCCAGTCCAACAACTGTAGTCAGTGACAAATCTCCAAGACCAATAATCCTAACAGCCACAAGTCTTTGGAGTTCCAATTACACCCCTCCAGCTAGGCTACTCACAGTCCTGGAAAACTTCACCCAGGGCCGGTAGCTCTCTTCAGCAGTCATCTGTGGTCTCAGCATCTCCACTGGGTCTCCACTGCAATCCACAGTTCATCTTCACAGCTCCATCAGGCCTTCATGCAGTCAAACCAACAAACCTGCCACACACTGCCCATGGCTATTTCCAAAACACAAGACCTTGCTGCAAATTCAGTGACCCTCTCTTTCCTGCATTTCTTATGCTCCATAATATCAGATGGGGTGCCAACTTGTTAATCCAGGGGGGAACAAAGCATACTTTGAAAAACAGGAACTCTTTGAGCATTCAGGCTCCTACAAAAGAGCCTACATTGTTCCTGTTTCCCCATTGCAGGTCAGCTGGCCCAATCTCAAAGGTTGTACTCTCTTGAATAATTGAGGCTGAATGGACAGAAGTTTCACCAAAGATTTTGCTTCTGTGCCATATCCCTCTACACACACCAGTCTGTTTCTATAAATTGCAACCCTACAAAAGTTGTCAGGACATGGTCATAACAACAAGCCTCTCACACAAACTGCTTCTAGCCCAGTCCAGGTAAAGCTCTTTCTCACCCTCAGAAGCCAAACCTCATAGTCCATAATTCTTATTGCACTCAGGTCTTTCAACTTTGACCAGAATAGTCCATCAAGCTGTACTTACAGCACTGAAAGGCATCTCTTAGTCCAAGGTTTCAAATCCTTCCATATTACTCTTGAAAATCAGCTCCAAAAAGCCAAAGCCACACAATCAGGTGTCTATCAACAATTGACCCCACTCGTGGTTCCAACTATACTGTTGCAGTCAGGTTCACATTGCTGGCAGAAATCACCTGACCAAGAGCAATGATGGCATGAGCAAAGGGTGACATTACCTAAGTTTATGGAGGACACCTGAATCAAACCACCATATTTTCCTTCAAATGACATATTTTCCTTTACTGCTGAACAATACTACGTTGTGTGTATATACCACATTTGTTTTGCCTATTCATCTGCTGATGGAGAACTAGGGTTGATTTTATATCATAATTACCATGAATAGTGCCACCATAAACATGGTACTACAGGTATTATTTGTATACCAACTTAATTGGGTGGGTCATAGAATAGTTTTGTTTCTAATTTTTTGAGCAATTCTGAAATCCTTACTGTTTTCCATAGTTATTATACCTTCTTTTCAACAATGTACAGGGGTTCTTTTTATCCACAATTGCATTCTTTCTTTCTTTTTTCTTTTTCTTTTTCTTTTCTTTTTCCTCCTCCTCCTCCTTCTTTTTCTTTTTTGAAATATTGCATTTTGGAAAAATGTCCAAAGCAGACCTGCTTATGTTAGTCCCTTAGCATTTGTTTGTTTAATTGTTTGGACTGTGAGACAAGGTCTTGCTATGTGTCCCTATCCTCAAATTTGTGATCCTCCTGCATCAATGTCCCAAGAACTGGGATTGTAGCCTGAGGCACTATGTGTACTTTATTGGTCCCCCATCTCCTTCCTCATCTCACCAGCTGGAATTCAGGTCAGGTGAGGACATGGTAATAAGACATTGATAAGGATCTCACACTCATGACTTTAACATTTTAAGAGAGCTGTTTTGTGAGGCTATAACAAATTAGTTCCATCAAGAACACTTCTTCACAATGCCTCCCACAGAGAAAAATCCCTGACAACTGACTGCACTGACTTAGCTACATCAAAATGTCCTAATTTGTCAATATAAACAAATTACTCTTTCTGGTCTTGTCATTATTGTCATTATAGATTTTCCTTCCTTTTGATGTACTATGTTTTGTAATTTTTCTGCTTTTCAGTGTGGATCATTGTCATTAGAAAAATAAACTACAGTGAAATTGTGAGGTTATAAAGCTAGGGGTTAGAAAAGACAGGTGAGTAGCCACAACTCAGAACTGCCCTCTGTACCTGCTTCCCATCAGCACTAGGTAATATGACTTGTTTGATACACTGTGGTCAGATCTGGCTCTGCCAGCCTTCAATATCTCTGTGGGTAGAGCTGCTTTTGAGCAAGAGGATGATATAGAGGTTGTGTTGAGTAAGCTGAGACACAGGTAGCGTTTGTTGCCCTCCTTTCTCACTGTCTGCAGTTGAAATGCAATCTTTATAGTTTGGTCTAATCTATGATTCACAGGAGATCCCTACCAGCTCTCAAACTGGACAGGTAACCATTGCTCAGACAAGAGGAGAAGGACACAGGTCAGCTTCTCCTATAATTACTTGTTCGGGTTCCACAGAGGATGCCAGGAAGAAGAGATTTCAGCAGGAGATATATGTAATGTGCTTTGAAATTCCAGTAAGGCAGGTGCACTGCAGGGACTATAGAAGCTTGAGATATTTTAGGAGGCTGTTCAGTGAAAATCAGAGGATGCATAGGTATTTTGTAAAGCTTACTATTTACATTCAGAACACTAAATCCTTGTTTTATATCAAGCATCCTGGAGAGTCTTAGATTAGTGTGTACATTTTGCCATCAGAGACAAACAACAAAATAATCTGGGTAAATACTGAACAGTTGTATATAACCTTGATATAGAGTAAATGAATTCACTCCAACTCTAGAATCTGCAGTCATATATGGAGAATGAGGGACAGCTGGCCCTGCAGAAGTCAGCAAAAACACATTTTTTACAGTCTTATCAATTCCCATCAAGATCTTACTTCCAGGCTGGGGAAATGGCTTAGTGGTTAAGGTGTTTGTGTGCGAAGCCTAAGGACCCTGGATCGATTCCCAGGACCCATGTAAGCCAGCTTCACAAGGGGGGGGGAGGCGCATGCATCTGGCCGATTCTCTCTACCTATCTCTGTCTTTCTCTCTCTCCCACTCAAATAAATAAATAAATAAAATATTTTAAAAAGTCTTACTTCCTTTCCTACCTCTACTTAATACTATATGCCCCAACCAGCACTTTTTCTGGGCCCAGCCTCTTTATTTATTTATTTATTTATTTTATTTATTTATTTATTTAATTTATTTATTTTTGCTTCAACACTGATACATACACAGTTCTTTGCAAAATGCACTTTTCCACTTTATCTTCTTAAAATACCTTCCCATTTGGAGCATGGGTGTCAAATCTTGTTCTCTAGACACAGTACTTGAAAAAAAGAGATGAATTTCAAATTATTCATTAAAGGCATGTGCTTTTAGGGAAATGTGAGGGAGTGAGGAAAGCAATAGTTCAAGAGGGAAGATTTGATTAAGAATATGTTTTCATGGACTGGGAAAGATATCTTAGCACTTAAGGCATTTGCTTGTGAAGCCCAAGGATCCATGTTTGACTCTCCAGGTCCTGGTGATGCAAGTATGCAAGGCTGTACATGTGCACAAGATGGCACACACGTCTGGAGTTTAGTTGCAATGGCTAGTGGCCCTGGCATGCCAATTTTCCCTTTCTCTCTCTCTTACTCCTTCTCATAAAAAAAAAGAAAAGAAAAGAAAAGAAAAAAAGAAAAGAAAAGAAAGGAGGGGTAGTCTGTTGGGCTTGCCTGAGAACAAAAAATCCTTTCAGGCTATCTAGGTTGTCCCCATCCAGGGGCCCACTGAGTCAGTGATCATTCAGTATGTATAGAGGGGTTAAGCTGTTTGTTTCGTCTTCTCACCACTACACCCATGGCTGGGTTTCCTCCCTCCCTCTAGGGTGAGGGAGAGCCCACAAGCTGTTGGAAGTGCTCCACAACAAGGGGACAGCTGTGAACTCTGAGCTGGCTGGTACATACTACTACCCAGCCTGATCTATAGAAGTCACAGCACATCCCATGCTTGGTCTCCACGCTGGTATGAAGAGGAGATAGGAAAACACAGCTAATGTAGAAAAAGAAAATGAGCAGAAACTAGTTCTGGGGACAGTTTGGTTTTCTTATGGTTGGCATATAAAGATTTTCAAAGACAGTTACCTGGCCGTTACTAAAAAAGTTCATATTTTGTCAAGGATCAGAATTTAGTGGGTTCATGGTTTAGAAAAATACATGTTTTCTCAGTTAATCACCTGTAGATAAACAACATTCTGTTTTTAGAGCAAGATAGACATATTATGTCTTGTTTCTCAACTAAAAATAAATAACCCACTGAAAGCATTTTTCAAGAAATGAATAGTTGTATTTTCACCAAATATCTCAAAGCAGTTACTGATGAAATGGACCAAAGATACACTAGCACAAATGTAAATCCAATTTCACTGGATGATGGTATGACTTTTTTAAACAGACCCAGGGCTGTAGACTAAGAGGAGATTAATCATCTTCCTTAAATGTCCATTGGCTGCTGAAAACAAAGTTCTTATAGATTTCCGAGAACCTATCCAGGGGTTTCATAATCACATTAAGCTGCTGAGGTTTAGAGAAATGGTTCAATATCTACACATTCAGTATTTCCCCCACATTTTCAAGAAAATCATTATGAAGTTGGAGAATACTCTCAATGGGTAATAAAGGAACAATATCCTAGAGCAAAAACACATCTTAACTTTGTCACTGTCCCCATGGGACACAGCTTACATGCTCAGTGCAAGTGCAATTTGAATCATAGATAACAGGAATGATTTTCAGAATCAGGAAACAGGATTTGTAAGATGTTATCCATTTAAGTTACCAATTTCTGAACATGATTTTCAGATCAACTCTCCTCTAATAATTGGTAGACACCAGGTACAGTTATTTGTTTAGTAGATACACATTTCTGCAACCTTTCTTGGTGGAAAACTCTGATAGCTGCTTGCACCACCAGAGAGGAAATGGATTCTCACTCCACTCCCTCACAGTGAAATAGTGGAAATTAGTTGTCTTTTCTTCTCTCCTCTCTTTCTCTCCCCTCCTTTTCCTTTCTGGCATGCCTTTTACTTTTTCCTCCTCTCCTCTCCTCTCCCCTGCTTTCCCTCCTCTCTTCTCTCCTTCTTTTTCCGTCCTCTCTTGTCTCTTCTCTTCTTCTCTGCTTGTTCTCCTTCTCCTGTCCTGTCATTCCTTCCTTTCCTTTTCCCACTATGGGAACCTAGGTAGTGACATTTATATAGCCACACCATTCCAATGAAGTCACTGTAGTTCTTCATTGGAAACTCTTAGTTAGATGTTCCTCTAATCTGGGAATCTCTTCAAAACCACACAGACAGTCTTTTTGAGTCATCACAGTACTCAACTATGAGGCCTTAGGATACAGCACCAACCAACATGCAACATGCAGTTTACACATCTCCATGTTTTCTCCTTGTACTGCAAGGGACACTTATTATACATGTCCGTAAGAAGTTCAATGGATTCTTGACAAGTATTATTTTCTTCCAAAAGTGTGAATTTTTTAAGGTGGTAATATATGTTGATTTCAAAATGATTTTCCCCCTTTATCAAAAGTACTAAGCTATAAATAACGAAACATTTAAAACCTGCTTTAAAAAATGTTTATAAGCTGGGCGTGGTGGCTCATACCTTTAATCCCAGCATTCGGGAGGCAGAGGCGGAAGGATCACTGTGAGTTCAAGGCCAACCTGAAACTACATAGTTAATTCCAGGTCAGCCTGGACTAGAGTGAGACCCTACCTCAAAAAACCAAATAAATAAATAAGTAAATAAATAAATAAATAAATAAAGTGTTTATAGGCGGAATGGGTAAGAAATGAAAAGAGACAAAGTAGGAAAGAATATAAAGCAATGAAAAAATTGATCCCTCATATATGATACTTTGTTTTTAATATTTTATTTTTATTATTTATTTGAGAGAGTTAGAGAGAAAGAAGCAGAGAGGGAGAAAGACAGAGAGAGAATTGCCATGTCATGGACCCTATCTATTGCAAATATGTGCTACCATGTGCATCTGCCTTACATAGGTACTGGGGAATTGAAGCTGGGTCCTTAGGCTTTGCAGGCAAGCACCTTAACTGCTAAACCATCTCTTCAGCACTATAGGCTACTTTGAAATAAAGCAAAAAGGAACAAGTAATTTTGAAAAAAATACATTATTCAAGTATCAAAAGAAAAAGCATAGTAGTAATTTGTTTTATCCCCTCCAACCATTTCTTTTCTCTTTTCAGTTTTGGTATGAGTATGTAATGATGCAACCAAAATGGAACACACTTTGACAAATATCTTTCTAACTTCCATTATGCTCACATGCTTTTACCTGGAAATTCTACCTCTAGCAAATTTAGTGTACATTTCAAATGAGTGCAAGGAAAAATGCTACTTCACTACATTGCATGACATGTATTATAGTATTTTTTTTAAATTGAACAGGATGAAAATTTCAAAATAATGTCCATAGTATATGAAATCGGAAATGTACGTGTATTTTTGCTTATGCTTGTATATAATGCATTTTAGAAGGTTATGCAGAAGACCATTAATCTTGGTTGTTTATGAAGAAGAGAACTCAGGTGAACACCTTTTGTTATTTATTTCCAGTTTAATGCTATTTTCTGCATAGTACACATTTTGCAATTTCAATTCTTTTTAAGCCTGCCAAGGTCTGTTAGATGGCTCAGAATTTGACTTATCTTGCAATGTTTTCTATGGTCACTGGTAAATAAAGCTAATTTTATAAATGTTAAGCAGCATTTCATAGCCATTGGATAATCTTCACCACCAGTCCTTGTAGATTTACTATGATCCTTGAGACCTTGAGATTTTCATTCTAATTATTCTATACTTGAGGAGAAGAGCATGTGTCTCTTAATGGATGTGTTAAGCTGTTTCTATTTAAAGTTTGCTGTTTTGTTTCTCTTTTTCTTTCAGCTTCTGTCACCACACTCATTTGTTTCTTTGTTTCCCTTTCCCAATTCTGCTGCTGTTCTACATATCACACAATCTAGGCATAAATCACGATCTGTGACATTGCTTTATCAATAGAGATTAAGTATAGGAAACTTATTTCTGGGCTAAAGAGATGGCTCAGTGAGAGCCTGAAGGGGTCTGAGACTGCTGAGTTCAGTTCATGAGCACTGCAGCAGACAGCTTCAGGTTCGCTGAGATGAACTTCCAGACCAGGCACAGTTATGGAGGAAGGGATATTATTTATTGAAGCTTACAGATCCAGGGGAAGTTCCATAAAGGCAGGAGAAGTGGCCTGCTCTCCACAGGGCCAAGCAGAGAGAGAGAGGAACCAACCAGCCACCACAGCACACTGAGCAAAACTACAGCCAAAAGGTCACACAGCACACTTCAGGAACTCCTGCTAGGCACATTTGCATATCTTTACAATGGACTCTCAAACCATCACCACACCTTAAGACGGGGCCCCCAGTGACCTTGCCTCTAGCAAGGTGATTGCAGATGCAAACTATAAGTAATAAACCACTGAATATATTGGGGGACATATATTCAAACTACCACAAGCACCTACAAGAATAGCTGGGCATGGCCACACGGTTTGTCCTATGAGGAGCAGAGAGCACAGAATTGCCGAGGCTCGTGAAAACAAGATCCTAAATATTTGGAAGACTCTATTATAAAGGAACCTATGAATGAATGATGGATTTGGCTGTGTGTGGGGGGTTGACCTTCTTCTCTAGTATCCACAAACATCAGACACTTAGCTACAGACACATATTGTATAATACACGTATATACCTACACTACTTCACAATACTGCATACATAAATGCAAAAAAAAACGAAAAAAATGATTTTCCTTTTATATCTCATTTCCCTTGCTAATATATAATAATGTATCCTTAACATTTCATCTATAGGACTGGGGAGATAGCTCAGCAGTTAAAAACACTTCCTTGTAGTCTGTTGGCCTGGGTTCAATTCCCCAGTAACAATGTAAAGCCATATGCCCAAAGTAGCCCATGATTCTGGAGTTCTTTTGCAGCATCAAGAGGCCTTGGCATGCCCTACCTGCCTCGTTCTCTTTCCTCACATCTAAATAAATAAAATATTTTTAAAATGCATCTATATATATTCAGAAGTACATCAGTTAGAATTTATTGTACCTGACAAACATAATTTAGAAACTCAAGGCAAAAACATTTTTCTTACTCATATTTTTCTCATGATGTTTCTTTCACCTTTCTGATGTTCAAAGAGTACATGTTTATTTAATTTTCCCATTAAAAACACTTCATTGTTATTTTTCATATAGGAATGATGACAATAGTGTCTCTTACTTGTTTCTTTCTTGTTTTCTTTTTTAAGCTGGCAATATCTTGATTTAACTTTGATTCTTAAAAGGCATTTTGCATTTGGAATAAGCACTTGGGTTGGCATGTTTTGTTTTGTATAATAATAATAATAATAGTAATAATAATAATTCCTCTACTGATACTGTGACTTTTATGGAGAGGTTTATTCTATTTAAATTGTTTGGGCATTCTAGCTAAGGTGCTATTTTCTCTGACTGTTTTTGTTTCTGCTTAATTATTTAAATTTTTGAATATGATTGTCAAAGTTTTGTGTATTTAGGTTAAGCATGCTTGTATTTAGTTTAGCTCCTTGAATAGGAATGTTTAAGTTTCTTGTCTGATTTCAGAAGGCTTTTAGCCATTTCAACCAGTCTTTTACAACCCTACTCTCTTTCCTTATTTTTACCTCCAGGACTCAAATGAAAGTTTGAGATTTCCTTTCATAATTCTATACTTCCCTGAGGCTCTCTCCCCTCTTTCTTTCTCTCTCCCTCCCCCTCCACCATTTGTCTCCTTCCCCTTTCCTTTTCTGCATTTGGTCAGATTTGTTAAAACTCATGGCTCCATGATCCTATTTGATAATCTTTTCCTAGTTCTCCACTTTGTTGTTGAGTTAATCCAGTAAGATTTTAAAAGATGCTTATTGTATTTCTGAGTTCTGAGACTTCTATTTGGTTCTTTAACTCTTTTCTTTCTTTATTGACTTTTATTTGCTGAAAAACAGTATGCTGTCAGTTGTGGTAAACATATAACTCCTCAGTACATTTTTTCTTGTCGTTGCTTTAAAATGTCTGGGTATAGTTGTAAAGTCGCTGACATCTTGCTCTTGACATGTTCTAGTTAGTTTTCATTTATCTGGAGGTTTTCCTGATCCTAGGTATAAACAGTTGTTTTCATGAAACATAGAAATTGTATTTAGGAATAAGATTTGTAATATTATTATTAAAGTCTTGTTTTGTTGTTGTTGTTGTTGTTGGTCTTTTGTTTGTTTGTTTTCCCCACTGGAACATTTGGGTGGTTTTGTTTAGTTGGAAGCATTCTAGACTTTCTGGCAGAAGAAGGAAGCATGCCCCTTTATTATTTCAAGTTGAAGCATAACTCTAGTGTCCACATTCAGATACCATTGACACTTGAGGGATGAGGACTATCCAATGTAGGGTACATGCAGGTAGACAACCCCCTGTTTGTGTCAGTGAGACTGGATCAAGGGTGGCCTTGTTACCACAGTGTGGCAGCAAGTTTCACATCAGCCTCCTTTCACACTGTCCCAGTTGACAGGTATTGGCAAAGATGGTAGAGTTCTATCATTCCCAAGTGCACTCCAGGGACCCTGGGGTGCCACCAGTTATTACCAGCTGGTAGATATAAAAGTTCTAGATTTCTCTTTGAACCACCCTGGTAGAGACTTTGGGCACCTATTTATAGATTTACCATGGTAGAAATACTTCCTTTTGGCTTGGGCTAGCATGCATGTGAGAGGGTTTGGCTGGACTTAACAGTATTGATCTATAAAGAGTGAGGCTCACTTTCCCAAAATCTTTGTCTAAATAGTGCAAGGGTTTCCTCCCCCACCCTTTGGTGTGTATTGACATTTCTGAGAGGCTATCTTTACAATTCCAAGTCCACAAAATATGTGATAAAAATATATATAAGGAATTAACATTCTTCAGGTCTTAGGGTCTTTAGCTTGTCTTTCTTCATCTCTAGAACTTTATGATTCCATTTATGCTTGTTTTCACATAATTTTTAATTATGTTTATCAGCTAGAATATGGAAAGGTATTTACACATACATCTTCTTAATGTCAGAACTAATATATACATATATACATTTGTGTGTGTTTTAAATATCTTCAGTAATTTTATGATACCACTCAAATATTAAATTTAGATCTGTTCTTTTATTTTTATTAGGAAATATTTTCACTATATTTCACAATTAACCATTCTGGCAAATACCACAAATACCAAGCCTATGGGCATACATAAGTACAGAATGTAAATGAAATCAATTTACATGATGCAGTAGGATTCACTTAACTCTTACAAGTAGACAATCAAGTTTTCTCTTGATAAAAACTATTATCCACTGGACGTGGTGGTGCATGCTTCTAACCCCAGCACTTGGGAGGCAGAGGTAGGAGGTTAACTATGAGTTCAAGGCCACCCTAAGACTACATAGTGAATTCCAGGTCAGTCTGAGCTAGAGTGAGACCCTACCTTGAAAAACAACAAACAACAACAACAACAACAACAACAACAACAACAAAACTATTATGTTTCCTCCTGATCAGTCACCTTCCAAATAAAAAGATAAAGGAAAGATAGGTAAAGGATTTCCTTTAAAGATCATGTAAGCATCATGATGACATTAGCGGAATGTGAAGTATACTGGTCTGTCCTTATCCACGAGGGAATGTATTCTAAGATCCCGAGTGGGTGCCTGAAACTATAAATATATGGGGCTATATACAAGATTTTCTCCTATACATCCATCATTATGGTGAAGTTTAATTTGGAATTTAGGCACTGTAAGAAATTAACTATAATAACTATAACTGTAATTGGCAAATATATTTAAGGAAGTCTTAGGAATGCCTCTCTGTATATTTAGCTGTAAGGTACTCACTCTCCATGTGATGATGTAAAACAAAACAATGCCATAAAGTGGGATGAAGTACAGAAAATGACCATGTATCATGACATATCTGCCTCCATGTGAGGCTTACATGCACACTTAATGCTGTGACCTCATGACAGACAGGATGATAAACAAGCTGGCTGCCATGTGACTAAAGAGTGGGTACCACAAGGAGGGACGTTTGAAGCTCCTCCTGTGGGTTCTCTGAAAGAAGGGATGCCTCATTTCCCAGGAATAGAATGTAGCAAAATGCCATCACAGTGCTCATTTGGAGCATTTCAAACCTATGCATTGTTCATTTTTGGAATTTTCCTCTCAAGCTTTTCATAGCCATAACTCGCTATGGATGACTCAAACCATGAAAAGTGAAACTGCAGGTAAGAAGGGAATTAGATAATACTCCTACAAGAGGGACTTCAATAGTTTTATATTTGTTATATTTATTTATCATTATTTAAAGTTGCTTACATCCAAAACATCCACTTAGGGATGGGTGAGCATCCTCAACATTTTGGGTATTCCACTTCCAGCCTTCAAAGCTCTTAACTTTGCTGTCAAGGTCAGAACAGACACCATATCTCAGGGCCTAAACAAGTAAGGAGAAGGGATGACGCATTCTGCACTTATCCATTGTCTTGTCACCAAGAAGACAACTGTGCTAGAAAGCCATTTTCAGAATCCATACTATCTTCCCAGGTCAAAGCCTCCTTTCACAATGGATAGTGGAGAGCAGGAGAAACCGAGACCTGCATTTGAAGCTCCTTTTCTTCTACACAGTAGCTGCTGGACAGGTAACCCAGAGTGTCTGCTGTATAGGACCTGGTGTGTGTAATGATAGGATAACCTCTTGCTGCCTGATTTAAATCCCTACCTCACTATGTACAAGTCCTCCACCTTTGCTCTGTTGGACATTCTCGAGATGCGGAAATGGCTTGACACTTAATATACTATAACATGCTAGCCAGAGCTACTATTTACTGGTAATCACTTCAACGAGCAAGGAACTTGGAGTCTTCGGATGTTCATTAAACCCCAGGGTTGTCACTTGTTTGCCATAGCCATCTCTTTGCTGTTTTTTGGGCTGATTCTGCCTGTTAGGGAATATCTGACAATATCTGGAGATGTTTTGGTTTTTGTGATAATTCTTGGGGTTGAGGGAATGTGCTATGGTCATCTGATGCCAAGTAAAGGGCAGGGATATTACTACACTCCTGTACAATGCCCAGCACATTTCCTATGACAGTGAGGAAATTTTCCATAGATGAGCCCAACATTCAAATATGTCAGAAAAAGACAGGTTTTATTATTCATTGACTGCTGTTTTTTTCCTACACATGGAAATGATGACTGCCTTTATATGACATTGTTCAGAAGATTAAAAGTCCCACACAGGCAAAACCCAACAAAAACATCCCATGGCTCAGTTTTCTTTGTTCAAATTTCAAATATGGTAACAAATCTTCACTGTGTAATCACTGAGATAAATAAAATATGCTTAAAATTCTAGCACATAGTAGGCAATATTAAAGGTAAGTTATTTTCCTCTTCATGTTAATCTTGAAAAAAAAAAAGAACTTCTGCTTTCACCAGTGATTAGGAAATGAAGGTGTTATTGAAATGGCTATAAAACAATGCAACTCATACAGAAGTGTGGCTCCTCAGAGTACAGAATTGTTTTCAGTATTCAAGTGCCTGAGATAACTCTTTTGAATTACACAAGACCAATCAGGTTGTTGTTTGAAAAAAAATTGGTACATCCAGTTACAAAACCAGAAACATGAATTAGGAACAGAAACAGAAGAAAGAACAACATTCTATTTCCATTTGATTTTTACAAGGCCATTATGCCTTTAATGTCATTTACAATTTGTAGCACGGAAGGTTCCCATGCTTACTGGTCAACTCTCTGTAAACAACATTGTGCATATTTACCATAAAACTTTCATATTATTCATGTAATAAGTTTTGGACATAAAACTGCTAACAGAGATTCATGGCTCTCTGTTAGTGCATGCATTGCACTGGTGAGATTTGAAATATGCAAAGCTTCTCCTTTCAAAAGGAAATATCACCCAGAAGAAAGGTGCTATCAAGTTGCCAGTTGAAACCAAATGAGACCTGAGGCTAATAAAATCCCTGGAGCCTGTCTTTGCAGACGTCCTCACACCACGCACAGTACCTAGCTCAGACAAGCTATAATGGCCAACATAAACCATGCTCAAATCCCGTGACCACATAAGATTTCAAAATTGCCAGCCAATAAAATGGAAGAGAACCTGTGCATCCACATGTAGAAAATAAAGGTGAAAATTGGGTGAAAAATGTGACTGCTATCCCTGGGAAGAAGGGCGGGGGGAGCTCTATGGAAGAAACACAAGATTCTAGCAAATGGGGTTAGGAAAGAGCTCACTGTGGCCAACCAATTAGACTCAAGCCAAGGGCAGTCAGCAGGGTGGTCTCGACTTCCAAAGGTGTTTCCTGTCCTGTTGGTGTTTCTCCTTGTTTCTTACCGCTATAGATCCAGGCATGCAGGAAAATGGGGAACATGTCATGTTGAAACATTTGCCTCTTATAAGTTGACAAAATAAATGTTAGTGGATTTCTTCTCTTCTGGTCATCTCTAGTGTTAGAGAATTTAGACACCAGCACCGTCACCTCTAAATATTGAGACATTTCTCCTTAGTGATTCTGCTTTATATTGGACCAAAATAATTGCTCTTTGTTTAGTGTTTTGCTTTACTCACTGGTTGGATTTTTAATACTTATATGTTGACTATTGAGGATTTGAAAAGAAAGCTTGTTTTGTCATCTGGTGTGTGTATGTGTGTGTGTGTTAGTGTAGTGAGACGGGATGTGTGTATTGTGGGTGTACGTGTATTTGCTGATGCATGTGTACCCTGTGTGCTCAATTGCAAAGACTGGAGGAGAATGTCAGATGTCTTTTTTTGCTAATCTGCCTGTAAATAGCTTGTTTTCCTTACACACTTCCATCTCTTGGTAGGCATTGCCTATGCTTCAAGATATATCAGATTTTCTCATCATTCTACCCACATTTTCCTAAACTCTTTCCAGGTCATTCGGGTGTCCTTAAGACTCCTGATCAGAATCAATGTGAGGTGTTAAGGGTAGCCTTCAGCTGGGACTCAGCTTAAAGTGCATTCATATCACTGGGTGGCCTTGCAAGTTGCAGAATCTGATGGGAGATGCTCTGCACTCTTCCTTTCTAAGGACCTTCCCTGTCATTCAGTAGCTGCTGCTGAACAACCCCGAGTATCAAGAGCGTAAGATTATAGACTGGAGCATGACCCATTCCTTATCCTGAGTCTTTCTATATGAGCATTTTTGGTTGAAATAAGATTGTGTTTATACATGTGAAAGAGCCTCATTTCCTAGGCTTTGTGAGATCAACAGCTACTTATAAAAAAAAGTTACCCTTTACTTTTCAGTGAATCAATCTCATCACCATTCATTACTCAAGGCAACCCTCAGAGCTAGTTTTTGTAAATAGCTTGTGGCCAGCTCTGTGACTGCACCCTTTGCCACTGACACCCATTAGTCTTTAAATTTTCATGCTAAGCTCACCCCCTTCCTTTCCTATCTTTGAGGAATGCCAACACCGTAGTGTTGGTGCCCAAGATTGGTTGCTTATTTCCCTCCCTGTCATGCTTTAGTCAATGAATTTAGTGAAACAAATGAGTGATGGATAGCTCCTCAGTTCACACATGGTATTACTTGTGCTGCAAATTCTAGCTTTCTCTAGGAAGCCTTTCGTTTCTTCCCTACCTCTCGCATCTGCAAGCACAGCTATACTTGGCCACTTAGCCACTTCTGCTCAGTTATCCTACTGTAGAGTTCTCTGGTAATCTTATTATCTTTGGGATTAAAGAGGCTTTTATGATTGTATTTTACAGCACTACCCAAAGCCCAGCTGAGTACAGAATAGAGAAAAAGCCCAGAAGACAGCTATAGAATATTAAAAAAAAATTGAAGAAAACTTGTACTTGACTCAGTACTGCCTGTATATAGGTAAGTTTTGTTGACATGAATTTGAAACCTTACTTTACTTGCTTATCAAAATAACACTTTTGCTAATTCTAAAGTGTTTTATACAAGTGGAGATAATTAAAAAATGACTTGTCCTTGGCTGAAGAGATGGCTTAGCAGTTAAGGCCCTTGCAGGCAAAGCCAAAGGAATCAGGTTAGATTCCCCAGTATCCACATAAAGCCAGATGCATGAAGTGGCACATGCATATAGTTTTCATTTGCAGTGAGTAGAGGCCCTGGCATGCCCATTCTCTCTCTATGTGCTTCTCTCTCTCTCAAATAAATAAATAAAATATTTATAAAAGATGACTTTTTCTATTTACATGTGAAATCATTTCTGAAATGTTGCTTTCATGTGAAGTGTTAACAAATAGTGTTCACATACAACAACTTACTCTAATTCCAGAAGTAAAACAGTGATCACAGCCTTGTGCAGTCTAGATTTTAAAGAGGGTACTGATGATGAATTGATGATAGAGTTTGACTGACATAAGAATCACCTACCTGTATGTGCAAAACCCTTTGTTTTTTGCTCTCACAAAATTTGTGCTAAGTACTGTCAGCATTTGTCAATAGGAGAGCCTTGGACCATTTAGAGTTAATCACAATAGCCAGTGTTGGCTGAATCTGAAACTCTACAGCATTTTTTTTTTTTTTTTTGGTTTTTGCAAGGTAGGGTCTCACTCTGGTCCAGGCTGACCTGGAATTAACTATGTAGTCTCAGGGTGGCCTTGAACTCTGGGTGATCCTCTTACCTCTGCCTACCGAGTGCTGGGATTAAAGGTGTGTGCCACCACGCCTGGCTCTACAGCATTTTTTAAAGTATCTTTAGCATCATAACACCTGCTTACTTTGAACACCGTACTAGAAAGGCCTGCTACCAGAAGGTCTGAGGGCGAGTGTTCCTGTTATACAAAGTGGGAATTTGACACAGTAGACTTCCCTAGGCAATTTCCATCTCCCAAGAGATTGATACCTTGTTAGTTTGCTTAGAGATCACTACCATCAAGAGCCAGTCATAGCAATTAGCCATGCTTCAGTGATATTTTTAGTTAAAGACTGATTTTCTATTGTTTATAAAGAGCCAAATTCTCTCTTTTTCTGTAATATCAGCCGCAACAACCATCTGATAGTAATAATTTAACCATCTGCAACTGCAATCATTTAGTAAACTGTTTGCAAAAAATAAACCATAAAATGAAATGCAAATTGGATGAATTCAGAGGCAACATATTTCTCTAATTAATACTGCTTCCTTGGGGAATTATAGGTTCCTTTTGGCAACACTCATTTTACTACAAACTTCTCTAAAAATGCCATTTAAAGACAAGAACAGTAAATTTTTAGGAGTAGCATGGTGTCTTCAGAAATGTCTCCACCTAAAATTTAATTTGGAAAACAGGGTTCTGAGGAGAGTAGAAGTTCAGGTACAGAGCTTGTTCTTAGTCAAGAGAGAATGGTTTCCTCATGCCTAAAGGATAAAATTCAACACATTCAGTTTTCTTTTCAAAGACATCACGAGGTCATCTGAGAATTACATCTCACAGTCCCCGTGATTGTTCTGGAACTATTCTTCATTTCTAGTTGGCAGGCCAATAGCAGTCTTTGGACATGACCATGCACATAGTCAGTCTGCAGTCACTAGAACTGAATGAACAAATGTAATGATGGAGACATCCATGAAGTTGTCCATTCACTCATGATTTCCTCTCCACACAGATGTTCCTTTGTTTTCTATAAGCACATGCCCTGTGCCTTCTCTGTTGAATAAGCTGAGGTAGCAAATTAACAAATTAGACTGGCCCTCTTTTATTCCCAGTGGTTATGCTGCATGACCTTAAACCACAGAGAGTACTAAACCCCTGGTAGACTATGCTTTTCTACATAACACTGGGATTTACTGCACAAGACTAGAATGACTGTGTTTTCTCATGTTTTGTGCCCAGGTACCTCTTTTCAATTAGTAATCTTCCTTTCGGTGGCCATTGTTAAGCAACATAAAGGTTACTTGAATGAAGCACTGAGTGGTTGTGATGAGGCAGTCAAATAGCTGAGGTGGCTATGAGCTGACAAACGAGCACATGGGATGTTCATACTGAGTGGACATGCTGGACACAGTGATGACTCGCCCTCTAGGCAGGAGAGAAGCAGGATAGTGAGAAAATTCTTCATGCTGCTCAGAGCAGGAACAATTTAAATCTATGCATTATTTATTTCTGGAATTTTCTACTTAATATAATTGGACTAGATAAGAGGGATGTGATATTATATCAAATTCTCATTTGCATATTTCAAGCTATATATCTTTAAAAAATGATACCTGTAGCCATTTTAGGGAGTAGAGTGTTTTCAGTGAATGCTGGTCTCAGGATTCAAAATTCTGATCCTTCACCTTAGAGCATACATAAGTCGGATGTTGTCCTTAATTCTGCCCACCCCATATTCAACCCAGACCCTTACCTTTCTTCTACTTCTTCTTCCTGACCCAAGGATAAACCAAACTGGATCTCTTTTGGTACAAAGAATGATACCCTAAACACTCAGTCCCTTCTACTTTTTTTCTTTTCTCTGTTCTACTCCCCAACCCAAATTTTAAAACATAAGAGTATTAGTAAAGAGTTTGATTAAACATCAGCATTCATGCCAAGGGTCATGTCATATCTGGAAGCATTTTGGTTTTCAAAACGTCTTTGTTAAGCCAAATACATGTCTATTTTGTAAAATTTGGGGTGCTAGGAATTTTGTTTCCCTACAGTATGACAGACTAAAAGGATGGCTATGCCTGTGTATTGGTGTGGGAGAGATGCATGCTAGTGACACAAATATTTTCCTTGTCAATATCAACATATAAAGCAGAAATAGGAGTAAAGATTTAGAGATAGTGAGGGGCATAAAATAATCATGGCTGGTAATAGAAAAAAATCGTAAGAGAACATCAATTAAAATAGATTGTTAGTAGTAAGGAATAGGGTTTACTAAATCTTGCTTTCATTAAGTGTGAGAATTTAAAGGAAAGAAAATAAAGACAGGGGCTTCTTTTTGTATTCTTTGAAGTGCTTTGGGGAGGTCAGAATAACTTTACTTAATTTTGTACAATTCCTGTTTCCCAAGTTCTAGACATTAAAACAATTGTTCTAAGTGAAGGCCTTGTTTCTCTCCATGGGCTGTGATGTTGAGACAATGAGATGGTGTGAAGAGGCACTATGACAATTACAGTATACTGTTCACATAGAAAGAAGACACCTACCTCTAAAGATTAATGTTTCTTTGTAAAACTCTGAGTTCCTGTTTGAATTATGTAGTGAAGCTACATGTCCACACTGTAAGATTGTTATAAAGTTCATTAAATCAGAGATCAGACTCGTTTCTTCCAACATTCCTTCTCTGATATGTCTTAATCCATTTTCATGGGAGTGGTAAAACACTATTTCAGTAATCACACCCTTGAACATGATGCAGATTTAATTATTTTATATTTAGCAGCATAATTTCCTTCTATCAAATATTTAGCCTTGAAACTATGATAACATAGTCCAATACAATGAATTCCTATCAAGTTTTGAAGTATAAATCAATGCCAATGCAATGCTTCTCCATACCTGATTCACTTCATTGAACATTCACTTCTCCAGACCACCAAGGGGCCATTACAGTCTATGAGAGCAATGGGAGTCATAGCTTTGGGGACTGGTTTTGCTGTGGAGGGAGTTATTGATCAAGGGTTGAGACCATGTACCATTCTGGCTCACTACACTGAATGTCTTAGTATTAGTAGAGATGAATGCATAATTTCAGGTTCTTCAGGAATAGACTTAGTTCCTGCATAGCATTCTATTTTGGGGATGCTCTAAGAATTGAAGATAAAATTGAAGATTGGTTGAACCCAAGTTTGATTCCCCCGGTACACACATAAGTCATATGTACAAGGTGGCACATGCATCTGGAGTTTACTTGAAGTGGCTGGAGGCCCTGGCACACCCATTTTCTCTACCTGCCTCTCTTTCTCTCAAATAAATAAATAAAAATGAATGAATAAATATTTTTTAAAAATTTGGTTCAAGTGTGGTGCAAGAAAGATCTTCTGTTAAAACACTACTCCAAAGAATCTCACCTTCTTGCGCCCAGAGAAATATTCAAATTTACTGTGCATGAAATGGTACTGTTGCTAGTAATCAGAGCAGATGTGGGGCAAGCAGTGGCATCATCGGGTCTCAGAAGTCCTGTCTGTGTGAGTTTCAGCCCCCCATTTCACCAACCAAAGGTAATCTTACCAGAGGTGCTGGGAAACACTCAGAGGCTAGGACAGCTGCAGCCTTCTCTCAGTCAGGATTTCCACTTTAGTAACCCCATCTCAGCTAGATGCAAAGGCTTCCAGTGTCTCAATGTTTCTGCTGAGACCATAGATTCCCCTTTTCTTCTTAAAAATAATTGTAGTTATTTATTTGCAAGGAAAGAGAGAGAGAGAATGAGAGTGAAAATGGGCATGCCAGGATCTAGTGCCACTGCAAACAAATTACAGACATATGTGGCATCTTGTGCATCTATATATTGGGTACTGGGCAATCAAACCCAGGCCTACAGGCTTTGAAAGCAAGCACCTCTAACCACTAAACAATCTTTCCAGCCCCAGATTCCCCTTGTCATCTGCCCTTCAGAAGAAAACGCCCACTATGGACTCATGGTGTTCTCTTCTGTAGAATTGTGGGTAAAAAGAAATGGCCTGGGGCTTGCCTTCAAAGATAAGATCCTAGGGGAGGCATCTTTAGTCCTAATTCCAAATCTCAACCTTTTGTTTACCAGCTATATAACCGTAAGTAAGTTGCTTAACCTCTCTGTCTCTCCATAACATGACTAAAACCAGGATAATAATCCTACTCATGGGATATTGTTAATTTAATGGGTAAGTACTTATTACAAACATATAATAGTGCCTAATACAGTGACACCATGCAAGTGTAAGTTATTTTTATGTAGTCACTCTTCCCTAAAGATGTGTGTATTGTCTAGAAAACTATTAACCTTAGATTTTTATCTAGTAACTAATATTGAAGACTTTCTTAGTGCACGTGCGCACTTCCAACCTTGCTATTTCTTTCTTTCCTTCTTTTCTTACAGATCTACTACTACTATTCATTCTCATGTGGATTCTTTTAATTGCTCTTTCCTTAATTTTACATTAATTATTTTCAGCAATTTGAATTGGTTTTCTTCTGGAAGTAGACATGGGATTTTTTTTTTTCTATCTCCTAATACTTACATGATAATCTCAATAGCCTACTTCCCAAATGAATGCTCATTTAGCCTCACCATATTGCCCCTAATGATTCTGACTCATAGGAGAGGCAAGGGTCAGCCACAAAACAGTGTTGTATGCAAAGTTCTTGTTCTTAATAGATGAAGGCTAAATAGCTGCAGTTCTCAGTACCATGCCAAAGTTATTTTCCCAGTAGCTTTAAACATTCGGGTTTTTGAGTTATGATATAGAATTTGTTTTTAAAATTTGTTTTTAAATTAATTAATTAATTTTTTGAGAGAAAGACGGAGAGAGAGAAGAAAGAGTGAAACAGAAAGATAGAGAGAGAGAGAAAGAGAGAGAGAGGGAGAAAATGGGCATGTCAAGGCCTTTACCGCTGCAAACTAATTCCAGATGCATGTGCTACCTTGTGCATCTGGCTTATGTGGGTCCCAAGGAATCAAACCTGGGTCTTTTGGCTTTGCAGGCAAGTGTCTTAACTTTCTGTAGCTCTTTTATTTATTTATTTTTTTAGGTAGGTTCTCACTGTAGCACAGGCTGACCTGGACTTCACTATGTAGCTTCAGAATGGCCTTGAACTCACAGCAATCCTCCTACCTCTGCCTCCTGAGTGCTGGGATTAAAGGTGTGTACCATCACACCTGGACCAGAATCTTTGTTCTCCCAGATTCTTCATTAACTGGGAAATACCTAACAAAGTCTGGGATGAGGGGAAGAAAATGTTAACCAGTTCATATGTTGGAATTGGCAATGGAAGGAAAGAACTGGCTGACCTAAATCAGTAGTAAAAAGAGGGTGCATAGAGCAGGGTAAGTTCTGCCTTATCCTTAACACCCACATTGTGTTAAGGAATCAAATTGACATACCTGCACAGGTCACAGATGAGTTAGAGAATTATGGCTAAATAACTTGTTTTTATTGCTTCTGTTATTTTTTTAAAATTTAATGAGCTTAAATTTGAGTTATTGTCTCCTTTCAGCTTTTTCATTTGAGTGGGAACTCATATCACAGGAAAGAGAGAGTACTGATTTCTTCCTTGGTAGGCTGGCATGGGAAAAGGAGTGGGGTAGCTTCATTGCAAGAACATAGCACTTAGTTCTCTTTTTCCAGTAATGTTTCTTTCTCTCGCTGCATAAAATGGGTGCATATCCTGTCTGTCACTGGGCAAAGTGTTCATCTTGGTGATAATGAAAGTCATGATTGGTCAAGTTCATCTTTCTTTTTTTCAGCCCAGAATGAACCAATATTTGCAATCTCTTCATCTGCTGCTCTGTGAGACACAGCATGTGATAGACAATCAGGAATTGGATTTCTTGACCTCTTAGATCTGAATGTAAACAGTCATTTTTCTTTATTTACAGGGAATGTGCCATGATAGAATTTTATTTTATTTGGCAAACAAACAATTTTTCATATAGTGCAGTACATTGTAAGGAAGTTATAGATGTCTAATTTCTCTCTTCATACTAGTAAAGTAAAATATTTCAGGAAAACAGTTCTTCAAGAGACAATGCATTTTTAAGATTTATTAGTATTTTTGGCTCAGTATAATAAACTTAAGTACATTATATTTTTCAAAGAAAGGCTATTTTGTTGATACAATATTTTGAGATGGCCTTGTGGGGATATTATAATATTTTTTCTTCCACAAATCTATAGGAAGATTCAAGGACTCATTGTTTAGGGCTCTGTAGTTGGGGCTGGCAGTTCCTTTTATATAATAGGGTATTAACTTAGCATATTAATGTTCAGTGCATAGATTTTACTTCTTTCGATTTTATTTATATCCCTGAATGTCTAGTCTAGGTTATAATTATGTCCCTAAATCTCAGGATCATAATGCATACCATTTGCTTCACTCTAAATCAAATCTACAAAAGCCAGTTTCATTTAAAGAGGCTTATTGTAGCTTAGAAAACACTTTTAAGAGTATCTAGGTTATATAAAAGGGGACAATAGTAACAGTTGGCTTCCAAAAGTCTTTAAATATTTTTCTATCATTTAAATAGTTGCTACAACACCTTCCAATAGTTAGAGGTATAGAAGATAAAGAAGGAGGAGAAGAGGAGGAGAATGAAGGCTTATAATTATCTCTAGAATCACTTTGTGGCTGGGGAGATAGCTAAGTAGGTAGAGTGCTCAGACATGAAGGGCTGAGTTTGGACCCTGAGGAACCCACATAAAAGCCTGGCATGTTATCGTTCCCTTGTCATCTCTCAGCTGCAAATGGGAACTATGGTAGAATCCTTACACTTGCTGGAGAGCTTGTCTAGCTGGATCAGTGAGATCTAGATTCAGAGAAAGATCCTGACTCAAGAGGTAGGAAGATTGCTGTGAGTTCGAGGCCAGCCTGAGACTACATAGTGAATTCCAGGTGAACATGGGCTATAGTGAGACCATACCTCAGAAAAAAAAATAATAATAATAAGGGAGAGATGGATGGAGGAAGATACCTGACTTTGGCCTTTGGTATATGCATTCACTTGCATACACATAAATACACATGCATGTATACCCCAATGTATGCCAACATAACATAAGAATGTACATACTCCCCTCCAGAACAGAGTTTTTTTAAGTATGCTGATGAAAAATATAGCATAAGTGTAAGTGGGGAAGGATTTTTGAGCAGTTGGTAGACTCTGTATAACAGGATACTTCTACTCCAGACAGAACAAAATGAGGATTAACTGTTGAAAGTGGAAGTAAAACTATGCAAAGCAAATTCATACCTATTTATCCCACAAATATATAGTGTAAAAATGTAGCTGATCTCTTCTTTCTCCTTTAACTTTTTCATCTGTAGTACATTACAGAAACATGAACAGTCTTGTTACTGGCATGGCTTTAAACTAGACATGTGGCTTTTCTGTTACAATCTGACTGGAATTCCATCAGCAATTTTCCTGAGAATCTAGACTGCAAATGACTCCACATGGATCTGATAAATCTCCAAGATCAGGTGAACCAAGACTGTCCGTCTATCTGTCTACTATCCATTCCATTGATTCTTTTTGTCTAGAAGGATACTACTACAATGAGAAAAGTCATACGTACATAATCCCAACTCTAAGTCAACAGCTATTTGTAAGTTAAGTGGGAATACTATTAAACAAAATACTATAAACAGAATGCCTTGGAAACCCATAGATATAATGACATTTGTTGTTCTGTTTTTTTTTTTAATGACAAGAGAAGATGGGAAAAATACAAACAAAAGTATATTTTTCCTTAACTAATAGTCAAAGGCTTGGAATGGCTATATTGCCCAGTGAATGTGGAGATATTAGAATGATGTATCACATATTTATAAAATGAAGAGACCGTATCCTATATCATAAATATACTTAACATCCTTGAGTGTGGTCAAATCAGATTTTTATGAAAATTGAGGAAATCTTTTGTTTGCTTAGCTCACCTGTAATGAATAATCTTCTTACCCATTCTACACTGTTCCATGTTCTTCTGTAAAAGCCCTCAACATTTCCTTAGCTCACATTCCTACAAGAGCTCAGGCCACTCACATTGTCAGTTGGGTAACTGTGTGCACTCCAGCCTCTGGTGTTATCTTGATTTTAGCCTCAACAAACCCTTAAAGAGCACACCACTGCTATCTCCTGGCCTTTAGACCTACAAGAACAGGGAGACAATCCATTTCCATAGTGTTATGCCCATAAATTTGTCACAACAGCAACAGGTTTTACATGGAGGACAAAGATGTTGCCGTGAGTCCTTGAAAGAAAATGAAATTTTCAGTGGGGACCCATTACAGATCTGGCGGGGGCCAGAGCACTGGTAATGACATTTTGGATTAGGGTAGTGTTGGTAGATATAGAAGTGCAATTGGAGTTGAAGATGAGGAAGATGTTCTAGGTTGATGATGGATTAAATAGCCTATCAAAGGGAGCAAACAGCATGTCCACAGTGTCAGAATTATGAAACAGCTGAGTACTGCTTTCAGTAAATGAGAATGAAACCCTCTAGAAGGAATAGTGTTCATCATTTCAGGTATACTCCTGAACTGTTTTCCAAGTTCTTTTTAATTTGAACTATAAAAATGTTCCCATGCCTGTGTTCTATTTTCACCTCAGAAAATAACAGATTTGCCCTTGGTTCTCCACAAATGCAAAAAAAAAAAAAAATTGTAAACTCTTTAAGCTCATTTACTCACTCAATCCTGAAATACACATCTGCAAGGCTAATTACTGGAGGAGATTAAATGTTCTTTTAAAATATGCAGGCTGGCATATTTATTCAACGAAATTCCCCCAAGTACATTTACCTGTGGGAAATGCAATGAAAATCAACCCCCTGGTGCTGTGCAGGTTCCATGCTCCAATTTTCTGAGTTGAACCACTGAGTGCCTATCAACACAGGAGGCTGTTCCCCTGGGCTTTGATGTTAACAGTATAAATGTGAAACTTGTGGTTTACACAATACTTTGTTGGTTTCTCGAGAAACTATGCTTACCTTTCCCAGACTGCACAGAGAAGAGTGCTGTATGGACAGGACATGCAAAGGTTCAGAAGATGCCCGTGTATTAGCTTTCTTTAGACTCATACGTCCATTGAGCCCTTGATGTAATCTGAGTAGGAATTTCTCTGTCCCTGACTTTCTTCATTATATGATAGCATTACTAAAAGCTAATTTAAGGTATTTGTTTTTAGTATTAACACCTGGAGACACAGTGCAGAGTCTGTCATATGGAAAGCACTCAGAAATGTACATGTAGCTATCCTTAAAAGATCTTCTAGGGCTGGAGAGATGGCTTTGGGGTTGCAGCCCTTGCCTGCAAAACCTAGGAATCCAGGTTCGATTCTCTACTAGCCATATATGTTGGTTGCACAGGGTGGCCCATGTGTCCAGAGTTCATTTGCAGTAGCTGGAGGCCCTGGCACACCCACACTCTGCCTCTTCCCCCCCTCTGTGCCCCCCTCTCAAATAAATAAAATATTAAAATAAAAAAGATCATCTAATTGAGTCCATTTAATTGACAGGTAAAGATTGAACTGTGCACAGATTAAATGCCTTATGCATCTGAAGCCAGGTGTCCTAAATCTTAATAACAGTACTTGGATAGCATCCTATTCTTGCCTTGCTGAGCTTGGAAAAGCATGAATCAGATGCATCTGGTGTTCACAAACCATCTGATTACTGGATTTGATCCTGCAAGTCAATGGGTCTCTAAGAAATTTTCAGATCAGGCTGATGTTGTTTGCATAGGGACTACCTTTTGGGAATCACTGAAGTAGGCCAGTGAAGAGGATATTTCAAGTATGCTGATGTCAAAGATTAAATCAATGACTTGAAGGGGCAGGGAGAATGACAGGTGTTTGATGAGTCCTGGGAGTTGATGGCTGGCATAAAAGATGAATGTTGAGATGTGGACTTGGAGGGCGAGGCAAACACTCACGTGGTTAATTTGGGTTAAGAAAACAGGCAGAATCAATAGATTAAGAGGCAATTGCAGGATTACCTATAGATATGTGGGATGTGAGGTGTCCAAATAGCATACAAAACAGGAAGAAGTAGTAAATAATTTATTACCATTTAGATATCTGTAACTCTGGCAAAACATTGAGCTTAAGTCAAAATCCATGGTTAAGAAAAAAAAAAAACTATGGTTAAGTTAAAAAATGTTGGAACCTGGGCTGGAGAGATGGCTTAGTGGTTAAGGTGCTTGTCTGCAAAGCCAAAGAGCCCAGGTTCGATTCCCCAGGACCCATGTAAGCCAGATGAACAAGGTGGCACACGTGTCTGGAGTTTGCAGCAAGCAGAGGTCCTGGTGCGTCCATCCTCTCCTTTCTTTCTCTCTCTCTCTCTCTCTCTCTCTCTCTAACAAATAAAATGAAATGAAAGAAAATAAAAAAATTAGGAAGCTAAGAAATGTTTGCCAGAGAAAAAAAAAGTAGGGGAAAGTAATGGATAGGTGAGAAGAGAATTTCAGGAAGAAATACTCCCAGTAGTAGAACCTGCATCATTGAATATGAGGAAGAAAATAGAATGAGGCAATAGAAAGCAGATGGTAGTGATATGTCTCTACCAGATGGGAGGCTAGTTAGCTAAAGCAGCCAAATTACAAAAAGATATTAGACTTGACTAGTGCCGAAATGATTACCAAACTCCCCAGGCAGATGTTCATTTCCCTAATGATTATTTCTTTCTGGATATTTTTTCATGAACCTTTGAGGATGAGTTGACCTAAATTCAAATGCTTCCCAGTGGAACTGGTTATCAGGATTTACTCTCAAGCTGCCATTGGCCTGCCACCTTCCAGTCTGAAACCTGAAACACCTGAGACCTTTTTCCTTTGTTGCTTGTCATTCTGATATAATCACCCCAAGAGTTATCAGGACCACCTCCACCCCATTTCTGGTGCTTCTTACTGCGGATTTAAGTATCACATGCACACCTGCAGCTGCCCCTCACTATGACAGCCTTCTCTCATTTCTGTCTGTCAACCTGTCAGGTGGTCTTTCCAAACAGGAAGTTGTCTCATGCCACATTCTTCCTCAACCATCAACAACAATAGTAAAGAACAAAAGTCTTGGTCTTTCATATGAGACACTCTGATCCTACATTGCAGCTTCCCTGTGGCAACTCTCCCACTGTAAATGAAAAGCTGACATTTGTAGTAATCACTATATGTCATCACTAATAAATCCTCCCTATACATTATTATATCTTAATCCTTGTCCTGTCCCACTGTATCCCATTTCTGCCTCACCAATTTAGCACATGCATTAAGATCTCACAAAAAGCTCTAGTACATAGGTCCAATTTAAATAAACACACACACACACTACATAAGACTCAGAAACTTAGATCCAAAAGTTCCATTTTTTTATTATGATTTAACAGAAGGCACACTTTGAGATCTTAATGGTTATGCCCATGATTTTATGTCCTGCATCAGACAAACAGCAAATCTTATTCAATAATAAAATATCTGTTGGGAGAGAACTAACAGAGAATTCACATTTTGAAATCTGTGAATTGATTTTAATAATTTTTGGTAGATAACAGCTTTTATCCTTAGTTTAAAAATAAACCTTGGGAAATTTAGGTGATACCAAGTGTATTTAGATTAAACAAGGTAAATAATCCTTTATTTTTTGTAATTTACTTTTTATAATTTTGAAATTTGCTTATTGAGAAAAGTCTTTATAATCTTGAGGTACATATGTAGCTCTTAGGTGTACAATACAATGAGCATTGGAGCAGGCAGTTTACATCTCATTTTGATTGCCATGTCAATCAAACATATATCTAATGTATCACATAGTGTCCCAAGTAAGGCGATATGACTTTTTTCTTCAAGGAAGTTTTTAGTGATTTTTATTTTCATATACATTTTAGAATGAGGTAGACAATTTCTACAGAAACTATCCTGCTGGGATTTCATTTGGATTTTATTTAATTTAAAGATATTTTTGAGGTATGGCATCCCTCTAGTTCAGGCTGACCTGGAATTCACTATGTAGTCTCAGGCTGGCCTCAAAGAACTCAAGGCAATTCTCCTCTCTCTGCCTCCTAAGTGCTGGGATTAAGGGCATGCACCAACACACCAGGCTGAAGAATAAATTTAAAACAATTGACATTTGAGGGGAGGCATTCAACTCATAAATATGAAGTGCCCTGCAATTGAGTTATGTTTTCCTCAATTTCCCTTTGCAACATTTTCTAGTGTTCACTGTGGAGTTGTTAGATATTATTATGAGATGGATTCATTACGTTTTAGGATGCCATTGTAGTTTTAAATGTCTAATTAAAATTAGTATTTCTAATCTGTTGATCTGATTCCTAATTCTATTGGGTTTTGTATATTGTCACTCTCCTATCATAATGCTAACCACTATCATTAATTTTATAGTAGCTTCATTTTCTTTAAATTGGTGGCCATGGGGGTTATGTGTTTGTAGTTTTGTTTCCTGTCAGGTCTGTTTTCGTATCACTGGTGTCCCTCACTCATGACATGCTCCTTCCTCTGTTTTCTGACAGCATTTGACCAGGATGAAGGTTATTTCTTCACTGCTGTTTAACACAGTTCACCAATGCAACCTCTAGGTCCTGGAGTCTTTTTGAAACATTATAGCTATTTTTATTTGCAAAACTTCAGTTTGTCTAATTAAAAATAAACTTAATCAGGCTGGAGAGATGGCTTAGCAGTTCAGGCACTTGCCTGTGGAGCCTAAAGACCCAGGTTTCATTCCACAGTACCCATGTAAGCCAGATTCAGAAGATGGTGCATGTGTCTGGAGTTTGTTTGCAGTGTCTGGAGTCCCTGGCAAACCCATTCTCTCTATTATGATCTGCCTCTTTCTCTCTCTCATAAATAAATAAAACACATATTTTTAAAAAAATACACAATCTTATTTCCACTTGTGTCAGTTTCAATAAGTTTCTTTCAAAATTGTCCATTTCAAGTAGCATCTTAGATTTATTAGCATATAACTATCTATAATATCCAACTACTATCCTTATATGTCTAAGGAATAGTATGTTTACATTTAGAATTTACAAATGTATTATATTATTCCATTTCTTCATCTATCTTAGTGGAGGTTTATCAGTTTAAACTCTTTTGCAAACAAACAGTTCATTTCCTTTGCTGATTTTTAAAATTTTTCCTTCCATATAATTACTGTGGCTTGGCCTTGTTTTTATTTTTCTACCATCTTAGAGTGGCAACATTCATAGTGTCCTGGTCTCTAGCATAAGCCTTATTATTTATTTATTTATTTATTTATTGACACAGAGAGAGAGAGAATGGGCACACCAGGGCCTGCAGTGCTGTGAGTGAACTCCAGACACATGTACCCCCTTGTATAAACCTCTCTCTAGGCACTACATTAGCTTTTTCAACTGATCTGCCTCCTCCAACATGTTTCTCTTTTTGATGGTTTCTCCCTTTGTATCCCATGCTGTCCTCAAATTCCTGATGCTGGGATTTTAGGCAAGTGGCATCAAACATTGCTGAAGTCCACATTTTCTAAAATGAATATATCCTTAACAAACTCCAGCATAGTTAATGTTGATACAGTGTTTACTTTCCGTCTTGGTCTTTAGGGTTAAAGTGTGTTTCTTGAAAATAGTTGGTGGTTGGTTGTAATAGACTTGACAAAAGAGCTCCCTAAAGATACCAGTCAAACCCCTCAGAAACTAGCAATATTGCTTTTTACCCAGTCTTGTCCTGTCTTGTAGTTGAAGTTAATTTATTTTCATTTGTGTAATTATTTTGATAATCATTTCTATGTGCGCCAACTTGGTATTTGGCTAACGTTTGTTCCACACCAGCTCCATCTTGTGTTGTTTGTGGGAATCAAGGGTGGCTTGTTTCCTTGGTTTTAATCTCCTTTCATGTCCTCTACTGCCTGTTTGGCTATACGATACACATCTTTAATCTTCATGATATCCCTTCAAAAATGTTGTGGTAACTCATAAACAATGTAAGAAATTTACAACTGCACACTTTGCATTATCAGCCTCCTACCCTTTCCGCCCTTGTCATATACTATATTTCTCTTCCTCCTACGCTATAAACATTGTTTGATTTTTGTTCACTTCTAACCTTCAGTAATATTCAAAAGAACTTAAGTATTAATTTTAAGGACCAGTTATGAAAGAGAGAATCATTGCTGAACTTCATTTAGAACTCAGCCACTATCTTGTCTGTGTGAGTCGTAGCTTCCTCTGTGTGGTGCGAGGGTTAAGGCAGTAGGTGGCCTGGTCTTCCTAAACAGGTGTTTGTTACTTAATTGTAGTTAAGTCGATTCATTTGTGCAACCTGAATCCCTTCATGGGTCTAGAAAATGTAATTTTGAAAGAGATTTAATTTGTTTTCTTGGTGTTAACGGTTTGGATATAAAATCCGTCCACCCAAAATAAATAAATAAATAAATAAATAAATAAATAAATAAATAAATAAATAAATAAATAAGATGGAGCTCCTGATGCATGAAGTGTTCACAGATGTGAGGCTTTGGGGCAGTGATGGGACAATGAGGACTCTAACTTCATGAATGATTGATGATTGATCCATTATAGCATTGTTGTCTGGTGATGAACATGTCTGGATGTTGGACATGTGTGGATGTTGGTCTGAGGAGGAGCAGTAGGACATAGGTCACTGGAGGCCTGTCTGTGGGAGCTGTATCTTGCTATGGCCCCTTCCTACATTGCCTTTTCCTGCCCTCTGGCCATAAGCAGGTAGGAGCTTCTTCCATGTGTTCCAGATACAGCAATACTCTGCATCACCACAGGCCCAGTGCAATGGATCCAGCCAACGGTGGAGGAATACTGCTGGGCAGGTAAGTCAAAATAAATACCTCTTCTTTGTTAGTTGGTTTTTCTCAGGTATTTGTGGTAGTAATGGCAACCGGACTGACCTGGGGTTGGGGTGCTGTATGGTTATGGTAAAAATAATGCTTTTCTGAAACTGTACATTCTAAGATTGTTTCTGTCACTCCATAGTGATGAAAAACTTTTCAATGTTCTTGGAATCGTCTTACATTCCTGTGCTCCAGTTAACATCCTGGGTAAACTGACTAGAGCCAGATCTGACCTTCAGGGTTGATGCTGTGGGTCTGTTTAATCAGTCTGTAAACCACGAAATCTGAAGCATGATAGGACCTGTTGTCCTAGTACTTAGGAGGATGAGGCAGGAGCTCCAAGCCGGCCTGAGGGACAGAGTTGGCGTGTTGGTGTGTTTGTTGTTGTTTTTCTAGAGGAAGTTGTGTCAAGTGGTTTCACTTTGCTTTGGTTATGGTTAGTGGTGAGCACTTCTCCATTGTCTATGCCCAGATGAGATGTCTGGACAAAATGGTTGTCTATTATAAACTGGCTTATGTGGATTTAAGAGACCCCTTTGTGGGGCTGGAGAGATGGTTTAATGATTAAAGTACATGCCTGAAAAGCCAAATGACCTGGGTTCATTTCCCCAGTAGCCATGTGAAGCAGAAAAGTGATGCATACATCTGGAGTTTATATGACATGGTTAGAGGCCATGGTGGACCAAATCTTAATCTCTCTCTCTCTCTGCTTGCAAATCAAAAATACTTTTTAGGGCTGGAAAGATGGCTTAGCAGTTAAGGCGCCTGCCTGCTAAGCCTAAGAATGCTGGTTCCAATCTCCAGCTGTTCCAATCTCCAGCTCCCACGTTTAGCCAGATGCAAAGTGACACAAGGGCGCAATGCCACACTTGCCCACAAGGGGGCACACACATCTGGATTTCGTTCATAGCAGCTGAGAGATTGCTGGCACGCCCATTATTTATCTGTCTTCCTACATGCTCTCAAGAAACCTGCTATGAGATGATCTGTCTGGAGACAGGCTGTCATTGGTCACAAGAAGGGGACCACCCCATACAATGATTGGCCAGCCAAACCCCTTAAAACCCCCTACACTTCCTTGAACAAAGGAGTTTGCAGCAGCTCGCCCTTTGTCTGCTTCCACCCAACTCCCCCAGTCTGTGTCGTGACTCCGTGCCTCTCACCCCCAACTCAGCAGAGGCCCTGCCGTCCCTCCTGGACTGGCCCTAGGAGGGATCCCAACAACTAGCCATATTTCAAGAGGTTGAGCTACACTGACTGTTGTTTGCCACAATGAATGTGCAGATACAAACTACTTTGCTCCCCACAGAAGCTCTATGCGTAGTATGGCATATTCGCTTTTGTGTGTGAACTGGTGTTTTGCCTTGAATTTACACTTGTGTGGTAACAGTAGCTAGTCAAGTTCATTTCAGTCAGCTATTTCCGTGCTGCTTGTTGAAAAGACTAGGTGCCTAAATTACTTTCATATCTTTCAAGATGTTAACTGCTAGCTTGTATAGGGTCTTCTGTCTTGACATCGTTTTCTAGCCTGCTGCATGTACCATGTGATTTTCCTTACTGTAAATATTGAATTTAATTGAGAGAGATGGAGAAAGAATATGAATAAGCATGCCTGGGCCTCTGGATGCTGCAAGCAGACTCTAGATGTATATTCCACTTTGTACATTTGGCTTCATGTGGGCACTGGGGAATCGAACCTCAGCCAATACAGGCCAACTGACTTCGCAAGTAAGCAAGTGGCTCCCTAGCTCTATTTTAGCTTTTCTTGAACCTTGCCTTCCTATCTAGTGTAAACCTGTCAGTTTAGTTGAGTATGGAGAATAATTGCATTCTCACAATAAGGCCACTCCCAGCCAAAGACTACCTTATATGAGTTCATTGCTGCAAGTCCTCTTTAATTTTGTATTGGTATTTTATAGTCTGAATGTAGAAGTTTTTTACAAATTCTATTTGTTTGATTAAATTTTATGGTATTGCAACAAATATTTCACTTTTAATTTTTGTGGCTCCTGTGTTTGTATGTGTGTGTGTGTATATATATATATATGAACTTATGTTACTTTATATCTCTATAGATATGATATATATATTTATATATAATTTTATATATTATATACATGTTATACATCATATATAGACAGATTTCTTGTGGCTATGACAAAAAAAACTGACAAGAAGAAATTTAAAACTTAAGGGAGGAAGGAAAAGAGGGCAGCAGAAATCTGAACCAGCTGGTCACCCTCAGTTCATAGTCAGGATGCAGCAGTAACAAGTGCTGGTGCTCAGCCAGCTTCTCCTTTATGTTTAGTCTGGGAGGTCAGCCGTGGGGCTGCTGCTGCCCCCACTTAGGGTGGACCTTCCCACCACTGTTAACCTAATCATGAAACTCCCTCACAAATATCCTCCGAGATTTCTCTCTTAAGTAATTACAGATCCAGTTGAATGGACAATTACAGTATCTAAGTAAAGCTGAACCCTTTCGCTGATATCTTGCCAGATTCACTTGTTTTAATAATGGTCATGTGGATTTCTTAAGATGTCCTAAGGAGCATGTGTGACTTGATGTTACCATCAGGAATTTGGCAAATGAAGGTTTTCCTTTATTCTGTACCATTTTTATGTTTTTTTTTTTTCTTTCTGATTTTGCAAGGCAGGGTCTCACTCTAGCCCAGACTGACCTGTAACTCTCTGTAGCCCCAGGATGGCCTTGAACTCTCTGCAGTCCTCCAACCTCAGTCTCCCAAGTGCTGTAACTAAAGGCATAAATCACCATACCTGGCCTATTTTTATAACTTTTAAACCTTGTGTTGTCCATTAGACTAGTTGAAACATTGACCACCAAATGTGACTGTAGATATTCTGTGGCAATTTTCATCAGATTTAGAACCCCTTCATGTTTTTAAACTGAGAACGGTTCTGAGCACATTCTACATGGCCTGTGGGCTTGCCTCATCCTCTCATGTAGGACATACATTTTTATAAATAATGTGAATATGCATGTATATGTAAAATTTAGATTTGATTGTTTTGTCATGCATTGTGTACAATTTTGCAAGTTGTATCTGTCTTAACTTCTCTGCATATGGTGCCCCTGTCTCAGATTTTATATTGGGGATTATTATTCTACTATTATCAAATCTTTTATAAACATTTCTGTATTCTCTATATTCTGTATTTGTAGAACTTTGGTATTCTTTAACTATTGGAATTAAAAAAAACCTTACTTTTACTTATTTATTTGAGAGAAAGAGGCAGATAAGAGAGAATGGGCACACCAGGGCCTCCAGCCACTATAAATGAACTCCAAACACAGGCACCACCTTGTGCATCTGGCTTACATGGGTACTTGGGAATTGAACCTGGGTCCTCAAGCTTCACAGGCAAAAGCCTTAACCTCTAAGCCATCTCTCCAGCTCATTATGGGATTTTTGATGAACACCACCAGTTATACCTATCTGTAGGATTTTCTTTGCATAAAACAAAATAACTTTTCTCACAATAGTAAGTTAAAACACATGAAATTATTCCTAACCTTGGCAGAATAAGACTATAAACGTCTGGATGACCAGAGAATTAAACAAATGATTGACATAAAGTTGTATCACCTTCTCCCGGAAGAAAAAGTAATGGTGATATTGTAGTATAATAATAAAATAGTAATTCCAACTGCTGATGCTGGAAAAATAATAGAAGTATAACTGCAATAAATCTGATCACATAATGATGTGTATTGTGATATAGCAATCATTTCATGTGAATCATGATTCTAATGAAGTAGACACCTCCTAACACATGCATCAGCAATTGGCCTTTGAAGCTCCAGCTCTGAAAGCCTATACTTTAGGCAAAGCCAATGTGTTTGTCCAGTGTATGTTTCTGCAGAAAGGCAGAATTAGGTACACAGGCCCCAAGTAAATGCAACTTAAGCACAGCAGCTCCTTGGGTGAATTTAGGGGGTGATTTGTTACATAGAAGTTAACACACAGAGTGAGACAGGATGAGAGTGGGCCATGAGAAGGAAAAGAAACCCCTCCCTCTGGACTCTGAAGCCTTTCACCACCACAGAAAAGAGAATTCCAGCAGAGTTGATCACTACTCTAGGCCTTTCTCCCTTCCCCACTATAAACCTGCAAGTTTTTAAGTATTTTGCCACAATCCCCATTTTCAGGGAAGGGCATGTCCTAAACCCCGTGTCATCCCTAGTAGCTCCCAGTTTTACTCTAACAGATTGTAACTGTACCCAAAACCTTTCCAGAACTACTCTGCCAACTCATTTATCAAGAGAGGGAAAAAGAAAATAAGTTTCATGGAACGCTCTTGGGATGTAACTTGAGAGCCACTAAAATGGTATATATGGCTCATGCTAAGACAATTGATTGTAACTGTCCCTTGAGGAGTCTACACCTCAAATTGGATATATCTTATTTTCTGTTACTCTCCCTTAAGACATACCCACACCCAGTCATGTCTTTCTGAGCATCTTTTTCCTAACCCTTATGTTTAAGCCCATATTAAAGTATCTTTAATCAAATTTCCAAGTCTGTTCATACCAACTCCTGCTAGAATTCATTTGTGCATCAAAGCCACATGTCTGGATTTGCCTGCGTTGAGGTCTGTAAAAATCTATGGGAACTCACCTGGCTCTTGTGGCAGACTCTCTAGAGATACATCTCTGCCCCCTCACTACTGACACAGATGTTGAGTCAATGTGGAAATAACCTTCCAGCTATATTTGTCTTTCAAAGGGAATAACTAGAAAAGATGCTCTGTGAAATAAAAGCTGATGATAATGGACGGAATTATTTAGGAATGTTATAAACTGGGATTTTGAATTTTTGTTTACAAATACTGGAAGAGTTCTTTCTGGGTACAGAAGCCATGACCTGGGTGTACTACATAGAACACATTGTAATTCCCACTGTAGTCTTAGAGAAACAGTCATATCTTGATCCATGAAGCCTTCCAGTTTCTTCATTCAATTAATACCCTGGGGAAAAAGAAACTCTAGAAACAGAAGAGCACAATCGTTATGACTTGATTACTATTTCATTTCAAGTTGATTTCCACATTGTTGAGCATCTTGTCCTTGCTAATTCTGTCTTGATCTGTACATATCATCTCTCAGGTGTTGATGAAAACCAAAAGCAAGCTCGGTCCTCGAATCCCCTCTCATTCCTGCCATGCCTGCTCCATGTCCTTCCTGATGCTTGTCTTTCCTGGTCCTCTGACGTACCCATTCCCGGCCAGGGTCCCTGCTCTTACGCCGCCGTCTCACATTTCTCAGGGGAAACATTCTGTGCTTGGTGCTTCCACTTCCTATTTCCTATCCAGTGGAGTCGGACTTGCTGCCTTCTCGTTTTCCATACTAATGACTGAAAGTCTGCCTATGGCTCCCCATCTTCCCAGCATTTGTTACTGTCCATAATTTGCACTGAGCTTTTACAATTCACAGCATAATGTGGGTAGCACAAGTTTTCTGTTCTGTCAAAAACTGAAAGTAAGGGCTGGAAAGATGGCTCAGCAGTTAAGGAGCTTGTCTGCAAAGCGTAATGATGTGGATTCGAGTCCTCATTACCCATGCAAAGCCAGATGCACAAAGGGGCACATGCATCTGGAATTTGTTTGCAGTAGCTCTGGTACACCCATTCTCTCTCTCCCTCTTTATCTCTGCATGTGTCTTTGTCTCTCTCTACTTGCAAATAATAAATAAATAAATAAATAGAATCATCTTTGCTCAGAGTCAGAAGCCTACAGAATAACAGGCTCTTGGAGGGCACATCAAAGAGATTACTTTGGAGTCTGCATTGCTCAGTGCTAGATTCCCTGCTTAGCATGCACAAGGCCTTGGGTTTCTCTTATGGCACCACCAAAAAATAAAAAAAATATATTTGAACAAATATCTTTAAGTGTTCAAATATATGGACTGCTCTTCTGCCATACTTACTGGTTACCAATGTTGGTATGAATAAAAGTGAAGGTTCTATGTATGGCTTCTGCAAATACATTTCAAGCTCATCCTGTCAGTGGCTGAGGCATCTCAAAATTATTGTCAGGTATATTATCCCCGTGTGAATCTCTTTGATTTAATGTCATAGGCTCAGCACATCTTCTAATTTCCATAGATTCATAAAAAAAAAAAAAAAAACACTCAAGGGGTTGGAGAGATGGCTTAGTGGTTAAGGCATTTGCTTATGAAGCCACGGGACCCAGGTTCAATTCCCCAGTTAAACCAGATGCACAAGGTGGCACATGCATCTGGAATTTGTTTCTAGTGGCTGGAGGCCCTGGTATGCCCATTTTCTCTCTACGTATATGACTCGCTCTCTCTCTTTCACACATAAATAAATTTTTTTGAAAAATCACACAAGATTATATCTAATAGCCTCTTGATTTACGGAGCTATGTATAAAATGCTGAATTCCACATCACTGCACAAGATAGGAATATTTTGGTCTGCTACCTGGGATTTTTTAAATAGATGTTTTACATAATTTCAAATTTAAAAAATCACTCTTGTTTTACTGGGTAACAGTTGATTGCTGAAACTTAGATAATATATCTGGCACTTATTGAATAGACAAAAGATACAAAGAGAATGAATGTACAAGAAAATGTTCCCTGTCGCGATGGTGGGAAAGCTGCCCAGAGCCCTGGGTGATAAACTTCTGCTCCTCTGTTTAATTTTCCCTCCTACACAGATTGTAATTGTCTTTGGAGCACTTTTTCATACACTTCCTTCAAGTTATAACTATATAATTTGTGTCAAGTTGGCCTTTCATAAAAGTCCTAAGGACAGCATTATTTTCTTTAAATTTATAATCAAGGGATCAAGTAGCTGCATTACCAAACCCATAGAAAGCTGAATTAGCCAATTAGTAGCAGAAAACAAATTGTGCGGAATTTAGGGTAAACTAACGAGGCTTTTGTATGAAGGGAGCATTGGAGCATTTATAGAAGTGCAGTGAAGGGGGCAGAAAAATGAAAGTTCAGTAATCCAGAATCCTCCAGTAAAATAACAGGGCTTCCCTGGCCCACGGATGAGAAGGGGTGTCAACAGACTTTTGAGAGGGGGAAACCGTACAGAGTCCAGGTGCATTAACAATATGCTGACTTAATTTCCTCTGGATATAGACAAAGTAATGGGATTGCTGTTCCCACGACAGTTCTTTCTACTCTTTTGTAGTACCTCCATATTATCTGCAGTCGTGACTGCACTAATCTACATTGTCCCCTCCAGTTCCAAATATTCTTGTTTCTGATCACCTTTTCCAAACCTCGTTATTTTTACAACTATGTTCTAGTCATGCGTACTGGGGTAAGGTGTTTTATCTGTGTTCTTGACTTGTGTTTCTCCGATAACAAGGGGTGGTAAGATTTCCTTGATATAGTTGACCCCTGGCCTGTCTTTTCTGGAGAATATTGAGATATATTGTCCTTTTTTTTTTTTTTTTAAGTTGGCTATTCTGATGTTAGTATTCTTTTCTATTCTGAGTATTAGTTACTATCAGATAGAAGTTTGCATCCATAGATCATCTCTGCACTGCTGATTGGTTCCGATGCAGTACAGAGTTTAATTTGATATGATCCTATTTGCCTGGTTTGGGTTGTATTTTTTGTGCTTTTGAGGCGTTGTCAAAAATAATCCTTGCACATTCCCATGTCTGAAGATTTCCCCCTCTGTGGTGGTTTGATTCAGGTATCCCCCATAAACTTAAGTGTTCTGAATGCTAATCTCTCTAGCTGATGGCAATTTAGAAATTAAAGCCTCCTGGAGGTGGTGTATTGTTGGGGGCGGGCTTATGGGTATTATAGCCAGCTTCCCCTTGCCAGTGTTGGGCACACTCTCCTGTTGTTGTTGTCCACCTTATGTTGACCAGAGAGTGATGTCCACCCTCTGCTCATGCCATCGTTTTTCCTGCCATCATGGAGCTTCCCCCTCGAGCCTATAAGCCAAAATAAACCTTTTTTTCCCACAAGCTGCTCTTAGTCGGGTGATTTCTGCCAGCAATGTGAACCTGACTGCAACACCCTCTGTTTTGTTTTCTTAGTTTCATAGATTCAGGTCCTGTCTTTATGTCTTGACCAATTTTTAGTTGATTTTTTTTATATATTTTTGCAACTGGCACAAGAGAAATAGGGGTCTGCTTTTTGTTCCTCTGCATGAAGATACCCACTTTCCCCAATGTCATTTGTAAAATTAATTGGTCTGCTGACGACCAGTCATTCCATTCTATGTATTTTTATGCCGATGTGATGACTACAGCTTTTTACTATATCTTGAGGTCTGGAAGTATAATGAAGTCACTAGGTAGATGAGGCATCTGCATTCCAATGCGATCCTTTGCAGTAGCTGAGAAATGGAAGCAGCCTAAATGACACCGCTGAATGGGTACTTACACACAATGGAATACTGTTCTTCCCTAACAAGAACGAGTCTGTCTTTTGCAGCAGCATGGATGGAACAGGGCATCATTAAGTTGACCCTTCCTTCAAGGCTCCACCTCCCAAAGGCTCCACCAGCTGAAAAAGTAGGTTTGATAATAAACACTTGAGGTGATGGGAGATCTTTGACATTCAGATCACTATAGAAAGGGCAGGACAAGTTGCCAAACCTGGCTCTGTATTTTATAAGGAAATGATTATAAGCACTTATGAAGTGAGTGTGTCTGGGCAATAATATACACAAGGATCTTAATGCAACATATATAATTTTATTTACTTATTACAGACAGAGATCAAGAAAGAGGAGAAAGAGACAGAGAATGGGTGTGACAGGGTCCCTACCCACTGCAAATGAACTCCAGATACATGTGCCATCATGTGCATCTGACTTAGGTGGGCTCTGGAGAACCGAACCTAAGTCCTTTGGCTTTGCAGGCAAGTGCATTAACCACTGGACCATCCCTCCAGACCTTAATGGAATATATATTTACAACATCATGGCCTAACAGATGCATCTTGTACTTTTAGTGTCTTTCTGTCTCCCCTCACATCGCCAGTGTCTTAAGAAAAAGCACAAAAAGTCTATGTATGTCAGGTGAAGGAAGACCAAAGTGACTCATCTTTTCAGTATAGAAGATGATGTTAAAAAAGTTTGACCTCATTTTTAGGGACCTTTGCTTTTCCAGGTAATCTGAAAAATGAGTCCTTGAGATATAAAAGAGGTACACCATGAAAGCTAGTTTCTTGCTGAGTTTCTGGATCTACTCTCTAACTTCAACTAACTTCCGGCTCCTGGATTCAATAAACCATGCATTGAAATATACATGTCACTATACATGGATATATATATATATATACATACATATATAGGCACACATATATACATACATGTATACTATACATATGAATATACACACATAAATGTACATGCACATTTATACTAAACATGTAAAGTTTTTTTTTTTCCTTTGTTCCCTGAACAATACAAGGTAACCATTATTTGAACTGGCATTTGCATTGTTTAGTACTTTAAATAGTTTAAGATTAATTTAAAGTATACAGGAAGGTGGGAATAGGTTACATGCAAGTACTCTGATATTAGACAAAGGGATTTGATCACCAATGGATTGTTGCCCCGTGCAGATTCAGAAAGATAATTATACACACATGGGTTCTGTTGCTCATCTCCAGCCATTAGTCCTGCACTGCAAGTGCCTCTAACCACTGAGAAATCTCCCAACTCTGATCCCCTTCTTCCCAATTAGTCCCTAGTCTACTTTCCTGTCTTTCTTTTTCCTTTTTCTTCCTTCCTTCCTTCCTTCCTTCCTTCCTTCCTTTCTTTCTTTCTTTCTTTCTTTCTTTCTTTCTTTCTTTCTTTCTTTTCTTTCTCTCCTTTCTTTCCCTCCCTTCCTTCCTTTCTTTTTTCTTTCTTTCTTTCTTTCTTTCTTTCTTTCTTTCTTTCTTTCTTTCTTTCTTTTTTCTTTCTTTCTTTGTTTCTGAACCACTGTGTTCAGTTAGGATTGATTGCATGAGTATGGGTGGAGGATGGGCAACTGAGTACTGGCCACACCACTGAAGAAAATAACTCCCCCTTAACTAGCAATGGTTGAATGCTAATTGCTCTTCAGGCAGGGATATGGGGCCTCATGAGAAAACACATGCAATATTTATGAATTTAAAATTTATAAACAAAAAATACTTAAAGGGGATGGGTGGATTAAAGATTAATAATTTGCTTAAAATGCCTTAGAGATTTTCTCTTTTCCTTTTATTTTGGGCTGGCCTGTGTTTACTTTTACCAAGAAAACAATGCAAAATAGCCCTGCTTGAGTTCTGGGCCTTAAAATTCCCTTTCTTTCCTATGATTTATTAATTTTCTGCCATTATTTAACTTATAACATTCTTAAGTCCTATAGTTTGTACTTTCCTACCATTCTTTACCAAAGTCTCACAGTTGTCTTTTAATGTTTTCCTCATTTTATTACTATTTTAAGTTTCCCATCTTGCTTAAAGCACTGATATTTTTGCTGCATGAACATGTATATTTTGAGGTTTTGACTGACAGGTTTCTTTTTTATTTCCTGGTTCCTAGTCCTTTTCCTTCCAAGATTGCTGCCTGGTTTTCTTTACTTTTTATAATTTTGTATTATGAAATTACTATTTTATAATGTGGATTTCTTTCCAATCATTTATAACTCATTGATTATTTCTGTTTGTTTGCACATGTGTGTTTCTGTGAGTGTATGGTCACACCAGGGGCTCTTGTCACTGCAAATGAATAACAGATGTCTGCACCGCTTTTGGGGTCCAGCTTTATGTGGGTAGACAGCAGGCTTCATACGTAAGTACCCTCAACCACTGAGCCATCTCCCCAGCTCCTCATTGATTGTTTTTTTAATAACAAATCTTAAGTTCCTGGGGATTTTATCTACTTCAACGTCATTGGAATCACTTACTGTGGAGTCATTTGCTTTTGGAGAGGAGTCACGATCCCTTGTGGGTGATTTTTTATTCTTTCATATTTCTACATCTATTATGACAAAACAAAATCTCTTTATTTTAACATGCAGGAACAGCCCTTCTCTTGGTGCCGTGTCCTGTTATAGCAGTCTATTTTGAAGTGTTGACTTTATATCCAAATGGATTTTATTGTGTAATTTTCCTGGGTTTCTGTGGCTGATTAAGTTTGGTACACCTTTAACTGTGTGGAAGTCAGAAGGACCCCCCAATACATTTTGCAGGAGTGGGGATCCCTATAGGAATTCAGACAGATATGTTACAGATGGTATAGTATGGGCAGTCCTTCCTTTTTTTGTTGTTGTAGTTTCGTTTTCTTTTCAGTTTAGTCAGCATGGCACAGTCTAGAAGTGTATGGGGATAGCCTACACTGAGGTCTTTCTTGGACATGGTGTCTGAAGAAGTTATTTTTCTCTTCACATACTATGAAAATAAATGTCTTGAGGGTGATCTTCAAGTTTCACCTAACATACATAGTTGTGACCCAATTGCTATCAAGGACTTTAATTTCCTCTTTGGTTCATGTTGATGTAACATGAACATCAAGGTTGAAGTAGCATTCCTTCATAGTAGTAATGATGTGTAGTTTCTCTCAGTTGGGCTGGAGGTGTTTTTCAGGGAAACTAACAGTGAGTATGTTCACTGAGCCACATTCAACTCCAGCATTTCTCAGGAAGAATTCAAATCACAGTAATAACACTCCATATGAACCATCCAGATATAGAAGTACAGTAGGCTTCAAATAAAAACCATAGATAGCTATAGAAGTATTAATGCTAGAAGAGGAGGGCAAGGAAAGTATGAAATATAGTTAGGAGTTACAAATTAATAAAATGACACAGAACAGAATGAGAGAAATTTGAAAAGGGGATTGCAGAAGTAAAATGAAAGCAGGGTCAGAATAATGATTGTTGTTTAAGGATGTGAATTTTAGTCTGCCAAAAATGGAGGCTAACTTTTAAACAAATCACTTAGTCTGAATGGGACAGACACAGAACAAGCGATACCTCTAATGTACTAGTGGTAGGTTGCTGCAAAAGGCTACTCCCTCATCTGCAAACTTAGCCAGTCCTTAAAGAATGGATGCCTAAAGCACAGGGTAGACACAAAATCCAGAGAAACATTCCCAGGGGGAGGAACTCAGTCCTGAAGCATGAACTAGAGCACGCCCAGTCAGCTGAATTTCAGAATTGCTATGAATAGAAAAGTGACTTGTCTTCCCTTTCTGAAATAAAGATGTCTATTCTGATAATCCTATCTGTCACTTTTGACATGTGGAGAAACACATTTTTCCCATTCCTAAAAGAAATTTACTCAAAGTACTGCATGAAGAGTCTCATTTACCTGGAATTAATCTAGATGTAACCTGAACTTAGTTGATACCAAAATGGAGTGATGATGGTAAGAGGTGAATGGTTAAGACTCTCCCAGGATAAATTCGCTGCATTGAAAATATAACTAGCTGAGTCTAAAAAAGAACTAGGCCTCTAATGAAAGAAGAGATGAAATATTAAATTCTTCTGCTGGCCTTGAAGTTGCAAAGAAGCCTGATGCAAGAGGGCTTATAGCCTGACACGTAGCAAAGAACTCTGAGCTGCTGGATTGAGAACACTGCCTGAATAATAATCAATTAGAAAATAAGAATTTCAGCTCTAAAAGTCAGAGAAGTAAAGTCTATCAAAAATCTGAGTGATATTGGAAAAAGGACCCTTGAGCTGATCTCTGAGATCCCAGTCCCTAACACCTTGAAATCCTAAGTGCCCTCCCCTCCCAAAAATATCTGGCTTTGTACACTTGGGCTTCTGAGCTAATATCTGAGGGATACATGTGTTGCTTGGACTCCTATGTCATTTATTACCAGCAATAGAAGTCTAGTATTGATTTTGGTATCAAGGTCAGATGCTGCTATTAAAAGTGAAAATATATTTGCAGGTTTGAATTTGGACAGTGCCTAGAGACTGGAACAATATCAAGGTAGAGGAGAGAACTAATGCTACAAAAAAAAAAAAACTCAATAAAAATAAGGATTGGGAGTTGGGGAGCAGGCTCAGTGAGCAAGAACTCTTGCTGCACAAGCATAAAGACCTGAGTTTGATCTCTAGCATCCACAAGTACAAAGGCCACGCATGCCTGTAACCCCATACCAACAGTGCAGAGACAGCAGCATCCTGGGAGCCTGCTGGTCAGCCAGTCCAACAACAAAAAGTGAGCTCCAAATTCAGTGGGATAAGTGAGGCAATAGAGAAGGGTACCCAATATCCTACTCTAGCCTCCACTGGTGTGCACATGGGGCACGAGCACCTGTACACACATGCACAGCCTCCCCCCCCATACACACTACATACATTAAAAAGACAGCGGAAAGGCTGCCAATACAAGCTAAAGACGAAAGGATAGGGCATGGCACCAGATACTGAGCAAAAGCAGACCCCTTTTAACGTAGCTACAGCAATTTTCACTTGGAAAAATTGTGTCATGCCATTCCACTGACCACAGAACTCAGAAGTTATGAGTGCCAACATATAGCCAAGGATGTTTGCACGCCAAGTGTTAGAGGTTCTGCCTAGTTTCTTTATTACTGCTCATCGTAAAATGTGGGCAGAGGCATAACAGAAGGGAAGAGTTATTGCAAAGGAAATAGGATTGTGACTATTTTGAAAATCCTTAGCCTCTTCCAGCAGCAAAGGTTCAGCATAGACAAGTACCTAATTCTTTCGGAAATAGCATTGAGATATTACTACCAAGGAGATTTGACTCAGGAAGCAATATTAATTAAATATACTGGCCCCAGAGATTGGGTTACCACATACTATGTAAGCTATATGGGGTGCATCACTCTATGGTCAGGTGGTAGAAGTCAGGAGTGAGAGAGAAACCTAGGCCAGAGCCGTTACTGGCAGTCTTGTGGGACAGCCAACATGTGCCAGAACAGTCCACTTAGGATTGACTACTTTGAGTTCATTCGGGTTTGGAATTGTAGGGGTGACATTTTCTTACTTCCTAGTAACAGGAAGGCAGAGACATATTGTCTTTTCAGGGTTAAAGGTAGATATGTGGAGGAAGCTTGAATAATAGAAACCTGTAACTGGATGACCCTTTAAGATTAAATAGAACTGGTGAAAACTCTGTTCCCTAATTGAAAGCTTTTAATTTATTTCAATTTTTTTTTTTTGCATGTGAGTGTGTGTGTGGTATTGTGTGGGCTCATGAATGTGGAACCCAGAGGTAGATGTTGGTTATCTTCATCACTCTCCACCTTCTTGAGACTGGGTCTTTTGCTGAATCTAGAGCCCAATGATACAGTTAGATTTGCTAGCCAGTGATTCTCTGTCTGTGCTTCCCCAGTACTTGGGTTCCATACATGTGTCATGACCCCCAGAATATTACACGGGTTCTGGAGGTTTGAACCCAAGTCTTCATGCTTTCTCTGCAAACTTTCTTACCCATTGAGCCATCTCCCCAGTCCAAGGAAACATTTTTTTTTGTTTATTTTAGAGAGAGAATTGGCATACGAGGGCCTCAGCCATTGAAATCAAACTCCAGACACTTGTACCACCTAGTGGACAAGTGTGACCTTGTGCTTGCCTCACCTTTGCACATCTGGATTATGTGGTATCTTGAGAGAGATCCAATGCAGGTCCTTAGGCTTTGCAGGCAAGTACTTTAGCTACCAATCTATCTCTCTAGCCCCCTAGAAACTTTTATATTATCAAAATATTATCAAAATGAAAAGCAGCAATTAACATTGTGATGAAGATATAACTGTTTTCTCTTGTTGAATCCTCCAAGACTTATGGAATAGATTTTTACCTAATGGAGTTAAACTCAGTCAAATCCTTTGAAAACTCCAAATATTGGGATTTTTATTCCACCAGAAGTATTGCTAGTTTGAACTGAATGGTTCAGAGGGAACATAAAATGAAAGAGGCTTTTGGATGACCAAAAAGTCTACTGGTAGCGTGCAGGCTAACAAGACAACTCTGCTTCAAACACTTACTACTTCTCATGAAGAAAGAACAACAAGATGAGTGTGGAAATGAGAACCCAGAGGGCTAAGCCTGGAGAGACTCAGACCCATCCCTGTCTTTACTGAAGCCAAAGAATATATGAATTTTACATCTCCATTCCACATCTTGCAAGAATCAATTGTTCCTTTTAAAAATCCCGTGCCTTTCTTCCTTCAAACTGTCTGTAAGTACTTATCTCACCACCTGTGTCACTTACCTTTCTGTTACTGTAATGAGACAAAAGTTGAAAATTGAATTTAAAAGGAAGAAAGATCTGGTTGATACTTTGAAGTTTTCAGTCCATGCTCACTTAATCTGGTTATCTTGGGCATATAGCAGCTGGTAGCACAGAATAGCATGGTTCCATAGGTGTGGTGGTAGAGGCCTGTTCAATTCAAGGTCACCAGGATGTAGAGTCTCAGAAAGAGAGGGAAGGGACAGATTAGCACACCAATATCCCTTTGAAGAGCATATTCCAGTCTAACTTTCTTCCAGGAGACCAGCTTCCCAAATAGTCTATCACTGTCTCCAGCAACAAGGTGGAGACCAAGCTTTTTCTCACAGGGGACTTTGCCAGAGACTCCAGACCCACATTGTAGCAGCATCATAGGTTGAGAGGATTAGGAGAAGACATCCTGCTTCTTTAGTTTCCCAGGTCTACAAATGGAGAGAATTTTTTTTTCAGTAGACTGAGCTTAATGTATTATATCTACGAGTTTAATTTTTACCTGGTCTATATTTACATGACAAGTTCCTGGATTGGAGTTGACATGATATGGGAATGACTGGAGGAAAAAAAATGAATAATCATGGGCTATGGAAAAACTGTGGTTAGCACATGTCTAAAGTGGCATCTATGATTCCTACCCTCCTGTGAATAGGAATGGGATTAGCAAGTATAACGGGAAATATGCCACATTACACTATAAAACCAAATAGTCATATACTACCCTATTTTAAGACTATCTGCTTCTGTCTTCTATTTAAGATGAGAGAGAAGCTCTTTAAATATTAAGATACATTATGTAGGGCTGGAGGGATAGCTCTGTGGGTACAGTGCTCACTGTACAAGGGCATCTGAATCCACAGAAAGCATATACATACATCTACGTTCCTGGTACTCACTGGTGAGCTAGGAGGCAGAGGCAGGCGATTCCTTAGGAGTTTGCTGGCCAGTTGTGGGGTCCACCCTCCCTCCCGGGGAGTCTGTGGCCCTGCTTGACTGACATGACCAAGGATTGTTTGCCTAAAAACATCCTCCACTCCCCTTTCCGGCCTAAACACAAGTTCCATTTGCCCCAGGTGGCTCTTGCTTAACAGTAAACAACAGGATATAAGAACATGACCTTCTAACCCTGGTACATTTCCACAGTGCTGTAAGACTATATATATCGCCCTCTGCCTTCAATAAATGGCATTCTTGAGGCATTCTTGAAGCACGAATGACCCAGAGACTGTCTCTTCAATCCTCGGCACCTCGCCCAGCTCGGGGTCATGGTGGTAGTGCGGGCGCTACAAATGGAGGTTCCACTGAGACTGGAAAAGAAGGAAAACTGCTGAAGGATCACTCCTGAAGACTGGCCAGCCATAGAAAAGGTAAGAGGAGTACATTGAAAATGGGTACCGCTAGCTCTCATTCATTGCTAGTAGATCAGTTAGTTGAATTGCTAAAGAAACAAGGTATGGGCATTAAAGCAAGACAATTTATTAAGATTTTGCAAAAGGCAAGCCTTTGTTTTTTGATTTCGGGGGGCCTTAATGTTTTGGATTGGGAACAAGTAATCCAGAGAAAGCCAATTTATGAAAATTTTACAAAAGGCAAGCCCTTAGTTTTTGATTTCAGGGGGCCTTAATGTTTTGGCTTGGAAACAAGTAATCCAGAGAAAGCCAATTTATTAAGATTTTACAAAAGGCAAGCCCTTAGTTTTTGATTTTGGGGGCCTTAATGTTTTGGATTGGGAACAAGTAAAACTTGATTTTGCTATGCATCTTGATCCAGAGAAAGCCAATTTATTAAGACTTTGCAAAAGGCAAGCCCTTGGTTTTTGGTAAGTGAAACTTGATTTCGCTATGCATCTTGATCCAGAGAAAGCCAATTTAACTCTTATCTATTCCCTTAAGAATTTCATGTGCTTTGTTCTCAAGCTTAACTATTCTCAACTTAACTCTTCCAATTCCTTTGATGATTCCACTGGATGCCTTATCCTAAGCCCATGGTCAATTACAGATTTTTCACCGAATTCCACCAACTGTTCTGTGCATGGTTTACAGCATATCTGGGACTAATGAAACTCCCTTGGGAGATATCCTCAATTGTTCTTCACAGGACTGCCACCTGCCACTGATGCCACAGACTCAGCTGATTCTCACCCGGCAGTGAAGACTTGACAGACGCAGCTGATTCTCACCTGGCAGTGAAGACTTGACAGACGCAGCTGATTCTCACCCGGCAGTGAAGACTTGACAGATGCAGCTGATTCTCACCCGGCAGTGAAGACTTGACAGACGCAGCTGATTCTCACCCAGCAGAAAAGAAACTTTGGCGTATCTGCAGCTATGGTTGCTGCAATTACCACTGCTGCCGCCGCAGCTACTGTTGCTGGCGTAGCCCTTTCCCAATCTGCTGTTACAGCGAGCACTGTGGACTTGCTCTCAGGGGAAGTATCTTCTGCACTCAACACTCAAAATCATTTAAATTCTCTCAAACAATTGGGTATACTAAAGTTAAATCAACAGACAGCTCTACTATAAGGACAAATAGATTTACTTTAAAGGGTTGCAATTTGCAGGCCGTCTCTTTAAGGAATGGAGTGGGTCTATGGCCCTAGGGCTAATTGCCCTGGGTGGTGTGGCTTTGTCCTTGGTCTGTCTCTGCCATATGGCAAAAACTCAAGCCCAGCACCAATTTCAGACCAAACAGGTCTTGATGTCTCTGGCAGCAGATAACCCCACTGCTCAAGTATGGCTGAGCTTACAAGATAAATGAGTAATCAATGACGGGTAAGACCTGGAGGATGTCTATCAACCTAAGACAGAAAGTCTGTGGGGCCTTGGCAGGCTTCTCCATGATGGGTAAGATAGATGTCGATGTCCAAGGCAACCTAAGACAGATGCTCATTTATATTTAAGGAAGGGGGACCTGTGGGGTCCACCCTCCCTCCCAGGGAGTCTGTGGCCCTGCTTGACTGACATGACCAAGGATTGTTTGCCTAAAAACATCCTGTTCCACTCCCATTTCTGGCCTAAACACAAGTTCCATTTGCCCCAGGTGGCTCTTGCTTAACAGTAAACAACAGGATAGGAGAATGTAAACAACAGGATAGGAGGACGTAAACAACAGGATAGGAGGAGGACGTAAAGAACAGGATATGAGAACATGACCTTCTAACCTTGGTACATTTCCACAGTGCTGTAAGACTATATATATCGCCCTCTGCCTTCAATAAATGGCATTCTTGAGGCATTCTTGAAGCACGAATGACCCAGAGACTGTCTCTTCAGTCCTCGGCACCTCGCCCAGCTCGGGGTCATGGTGGTAGCACGGGCGCTACAGCCAGTGAGCCTGTCTTATGAATCAGCAAGGAACAGAAATCCTTTCTCAAACAAGGGGAAAAGCAAGGACCATCCTCTGAAGTTGTCCTCTTACCTCCACACATGCCCTTTGGCACCCACACATCTGTACTCACTCATGTATACACAACACACACACAGAGATAGAGAGACAGAGAGAGACAGAGAGAGAGATACATCATTGAACAATGATTACCTTGTAACAAGATGGAGATAACCTGCCACTTCATAGAAAGGGAACGGGTCCATATGAACCCAGATTCTGGCTCTCTGTCAATGATCCAAGGATAGCAGTGACAACCTCTTGAACCCTAGTCAAATCTCTAGGCAAATGTCACCAAATATACTCAGTCACTGTAACATGGGTAGAAAAATGGCCAGCTATGCCCCATTACAACTACTATTGCAAGATACCAGAAAATAAGAAAGGGGGCTAGAGGGCCTGGAGAGATGGCTTAGTGGTTAAGCTCTTGCCTATGAAGCCTAAGGACCCCGGTTCAAGGCTCGATTCCCCAGGACCCACGTAAGGCAGATGCACAAAGTGGTACAGTGGGTGGAGGCCCTGGCATGCCTATTCTCTCTATATATATCTGCCTCTTTCTCTGTGTGTCTGTTGCCCTCAAATAAATAAATTAAAAAATAAACAAAAAATGATGAAAAAATATCTCATTAAAAAGGAAAGAGGGCTGGAGAGATGGCTTAGCAGTTAAGGCACTTGCCTGCAAAGCCAAAGGACCCAGGTTCAGCTCTCCAGGACCCACGTAAGTCAGGTACACAAAGTAGCACATGTGTCTGTAGTTCATTTCCAGTGGCTAGAGGCCCTGGTGCACCCATTCTCTCCCTTTCTTTCTCTCTCAAATAAAATAAATTAAAAAAATTAATAAAAGAAAATTACGAAGGCATCTTCATTAAAAATCAATGTTTTGAAGAAATGTAGTATGCTGAATAGTTACTATGAAAGAAGATTTAAGTACAGAAATACGATGAGACATAATCATAAAGAATAAAATTACAAGGCAACATGCAAGTGCAACAGAATTAAAAGGCCATTATTTGACATGATGGCGAGAGGAAACATTTGGAAAACCAGAGAGTGGGCAGCCTGGCCATGCATCGGAGACAGTTGAAAGAAGAATTGATTTGGAGCTAGGGGACATGGTCGGTGCAATGAGAAATCCAGGGGAATGAAAATTCTGCCACCAGTTGTTTTCTCTGGTGTCATATATAGTTGTTAACTGGTTCAAGCTTTCCAGAAAACAGGTCTTGTGTTATGGTGTACACAGGTGTGCTGTCTGGGGCAGAAAGCCTGTTGAGTATTAGGAAGAGCAGATCTGGTGGAGCACAAGGACGACAGCCAGCTTTGTGATTCACACGGCTGGGATGATCTTAAACACAGGGCTTGCAAGACACCAAATTGCCAATGATTGTATTTCAGGGATGCAGTCTTCAGGATGTGTTGTTTAGAAGATCAACAATGGCTCCAAAATCTAAGACATAAGGAGGGAGGAGGGAGCAAGTTATAGAGATGAGCAGGGAAAGTCATAGAAAAGGCAAATTATGTAAAAACTCTCTGGGGCTGCAGAGATGGCTTGGCAGTTAAGACACTTGCCTGGAAAGCCAGAGGACCCAAGTTTGATTCCCCAGGACCTATGTAAGCCATTTGTTTGGAGACCATTTGCACTGCTAGAAGCCCTGGTGTGCCTATTCTCACTCTTTTTCTATCTGCCTATTTCTTTCTCTTTCAAATAAATAAAAATAAAATATAAAAATAAACATAAAGAAAGAAACTCTATCTGGGATATTAGAATAAAGCATTTAAGCAGTAGCATTTTCCTTTAAGGCATGACTGTCTTTGTGTTAATAAACTACATACTGGGCTGGAGAGATGGCTTAGAGGTTAAGGTGCCTGCCTCCTAAGCCTAAGAACGCTGGTTCCAATCTCCAGCGGTCCCAATCTCCAGGTCCCACGTTTAGCCAGATGCAAAGTGATGCAAGTGCGCAATGCCGCACTTGGCCACAAGGAGGCGCACGCATCTGGATTTCGTTCACAGCAGCTCAGACTGCTGGTGGGCCCATCTCTGTCTCACTCTCCCTCTCTGTCTATCTCTCTGTGTGTCTCTCTCCAAAAAATAAATAAAATAATAATAAAAAATTTAAACTACATACTGATAGGCTGAGTGTCAGTTTATCCACAACATACCACAGGCCACCTGTTATGTAATTATTTTTCGAGTCTGAACCTGAGCTAATAGAACTGTTAGAGGACATTGTAGGGTCTTTATTTTTGTCTTAGTGCATAGTTATTCTACATCCTTTTAATACATGGCTTCTAAGTCCACATATATAAAGGGAAAAGTAGAATGGAATAGGTTATGATGAAAGAAACACAAAGGTAGCACAAGGGTCAGAGAGGCAGGTAAAAGTTGGGAACAATTTATCTGGAAGTTTACAACAGGACAGCACTTGGAATGTGTGGGTTTTTTTCTTTTTTTAATTGTGTTTCTTTCACAGTATTTGTTAGATGCCTCATTTACTGAGGAAGGTGACAGCCCCATTGTCACAACTGCTGAGCTCATGAAGCAAAACAGGTCCTACAGCTACAAAATGAATGCAGCAACTACAACTTAATTAGATCCCCCTTTCAAAAGATAAGAGTTAATGAAAACAAATTGCTTTGTGTACCAGGGGACTCATGTGGCAGGAACCCAACAGGAGATACCTAGATTGTTAAACCCCAGGTACAGAGAAGTGGGTCTGTGTTTGCAAATACTTCACATTACACACAACTTCCGATAAGATGCAGCAGAGGACTTCTAGCCTTCCAAATTTAAGACACACTTCTGCTAGTATTTGTCTCCCAACACAAAGAGGCAGTGACTCCTCTTTTTCTGCTTGGGACTATTTTTCTCTCATCTCCTCTCAGCTGCTATGAGTCTCCATTTGGCAAGCAGCCAAACATTTATCATGAATTTACCAAAGCACATACAGAAAAGTTTGGACTGTTAACACAATAACTGTGATTGGTCTGTTAAGGAAGCCAAAGGGGGGGCATTAGGGATTTTGATGAATAATGCTGGTCTACAATCCAAAAATAACCCAAAGGAAGGAAGGACTCAGAGGAAAGCATCATTTTTATTTCTTCAGATTTTAACATCCCATGTCTATCCAGGCCTTTAAAATACTTTTGAACTTGTTCTTTTAGCATCTAAAAAAACCACTCTGAGGAAAGGAAATACCCTTTCAAATTAATTTTGAACCATACATGTAATAAGTTCATTTTGTTCTCATGTAAAATTTAGCCATAGGGAATCATGGCGCAGAGTGAAAGTTATCCTCCCTCACCTTCTTCTAGAAACGGTCCCACTTCTAGTTTAGTCTGGAGTAGAGACAGATGTGGGGAACCTCCAAGGTTTCCTTCTTTCTTCCTGTGGTGTGGGTACACTCCCCAAGCCATACCGAAGAAGAGGGGATATATATATATATATTCAACGAACAGTTCTAACAAGGCCATTTTCTTCCCTGAGGAGCTATAACGTGTGATCTACCATTTGATGTGCTAGCCTATCCAATTCCTTTCAAATCTCCTACAGATTTGCTGGGAGGAATGTCAGGTGAAGTTTCTTCAGCTGGACCCTTGCTTTGGGCCACCCTAGGCAAAACTGGATACACTTCTTTAGACTTCATCTGCTCAGGTTTCCCCAGTGATCTCACAGGACATTTATAATTTGTAATACTAGCTACCTCGGTGTGTGCATAAAAGATGTATCTTGTCAAATATTTTCCGTATCTTCATGTATGTATGTACATATATTTAACACTTGTGCTCTTATTTACATGCATATATATGCTATCATGTGGTGTTTTGCTTTTTTGCTTGTGTGTACGTGTGTGCATAATATGTTGTGTTTGAGTATGTGGGTAGATGTGTGTGGCAGGGATGGTGTATGCATGTGTATGTGACCTTCAAGTGCTCCATGCACTTACTCGCCTACAACAGGGGTTGCTTGCTGGTGGTGGCTGAAGCAGAATGCTAGGTGTCATAACACATTGATATTCTGTCTGTTTAATTTCAAGCTGGAGTCTCTTATTGACAACTGGAGCCTGGTGATCTTTAATTCCCTTTGTGAGACTGGGATCTAAGTGCATGTGACCAAGCCCAGTGGGAATTACAGATGTATACTTGGCACCAAGCTCAGCATGGACATACTTGGGATCAAACTCAAGCTCTCCTGGTAGTAAAGAAAGCACTTTACACATTGACCCATTTCCCCAGCCCTAATGTTGTGGGTGTTTTGTTTTTTTTGAAATTCAAATCAATATTTTAAAAAGCAAATTGAGAAGCAGGGTACAGTGGTGCAACCTTTAATCCCAGAACTCACTCAGGAGGAAGAGGTAGGAGGATCGCTGTAAGTTCAAGGCCACCCTGATACTACATAGTGAATTCCAAGTCAGCCTGGGCTAGAGCAAGGCCCTACTTCAACCCCCCCCAAAAAAAAACAATAAGAATAAACAAAGGGTATAGTCATGTGTGCCTCATTATAAAAGTTATTAAATGTCAACTTAGGGGCTGGAGAGATGGCTTAGTGGTTAAGGTGTTTGCCTGCAAAGCCAAAGGATCCCAGTTTGACTCTCCAGGCCCCACATAAGCGAGATGCACAAGGGGCACATGCATCTGAAGTTTGTTTGCAGTGGCTGGAGGCCCTGACTCACCCATTCGCGCTCTCTCTCTCTCTCTTTCTCTCTCCCTCTCAAATAAAATAAATAAATAAAAATATATACCTGGCTATTAATAGAAATATAGTACTATAATTCAGAAATTTTTTGCGAGGACATTAAAGGAACAGTAGCATCTAAAACAGTGGGTACAACACATGATACTATTCAAACACTCAGCAAGGTGTGCTATTTTTGTTTGAGGGTTTTTTCTTTTTTGGAGAGAGACAGAGAGAGAAGGAGAGGAAGACAGATGGAGATGGGCGCGCCAGCAGCCTCTCAGCTGTTGCAAATGAAATCCAGATGAGTGCGCCCCCTTGTGGTCAAGTGCAGTATTGCATCCTTGTGTCACTTTGCATGTGGCTAAACATGGGACCTGGAGATTCGACCCGGTGTTCTGAGGCTGAGGAGGCAGGCGCCTTAACCGCTATGCCATCTCTCCAGCCCTGTTTTTGTGGGTTTTTTTTTTTTTTTTTTTGAGGTAGGGTCTCGCTCTAGCCCAGGCTGACCTGGAATTCAACATGTAGTCTCAGGCTGGCCTCGAACTTATGATGATCCTCCTCCCTCTGCCTCCCGAGTGCTGGGATTCAAGGTGTGCGTCACCATGCTTGGCTTAGCAGGTCTTTAATAATCACACACGACAGGCATAGTGATGTACTGTGTAATGGTGACCTTGTATTCATGTGGTTATATGAGATAACTGAGGTTTGTCATCGTCTGTACCACTGAGGTCTGTGGAAGTTCAAGCTGTGATCCTAGCACAAAGACAGAGTTGCCTAACATCATTATGTCTAAATGTGACAACGCATGACTAGATAGATATGAGTCTCATTTTATAGGTAAGCATACAGAAAAATAAAATAGGGGTGTCAGTTAACTTGTTAAAAGGCATGCTTTATTTATTAATGGAAATTTTGATTTTTTTAAATTTTAGTTGACAGATATTTACGTATCATTCTGGTATTTTCAAAAACAATTTGCTTTAGCTGATTTTCAACCCCACCCTTATTCAATCCCCCTTGCCTCTCAGTATCTTGCTTTTTTCTGTTTACATGTCCTGTCATTTTGCCCTTCCTCTACCCTCCTTCCTACTCATGTCTTTCTACTTGCTCTTGGTTAGCATTCTACCTTTCTAGATTTTACCCCCATTCACTGCCCTACACATGCATGCTCCAGATCGTACAAGCTTCCAAGCTCTGTTCATTTTCCTGAAATTTACATAATATATGCTTTTAATAGATGTTACAAAGTTCAGAATTATCTCCCACCCCTGCAAATAATGATCTCCAGTGATTGGTCCTTGCCATATATATAACATAAGGCATATAGAATATCTTATACTTTATATACTTTGCCACATATCTTCTCATGTGCCATGTGTCTTCTCTTCTTATATATCTTTTGTGCTCAAACACCAAAGACTCGGAGTCATTTTAAATTGGGTCACTAGTGTTAGTATTGGTGACCCTCTACTTGGGATGTAGCCATTCACAGTACCACATTTCCAATCACTGAAGCCCAAGGCTCCTTTAAAAATAAATTCCCAGAAAGTAATTCATAGTTCAAAGATGGATAAAAGAGCAGGATGTCTCATTTTCTTCAAGATACTTGAATATTTTAAAGTCATCAATATTACATACTTTAAAGAGAATTATTCTTGGGCCTCAACTCATTTCCCTTGTAAATACTGTACTTTAGCATACTTATTCTTAATTGATTGATAAGTGACTGCTGTGAGCCTGTTGCCCTTGAAAAAGACTTCTTTCTATTGATATTGGATTTCAATGAGACCATTCATTTTTCCACATAATGCTTAGGAATGGGCTTAAGGTTGAATTAATTCTGCATCCTTTTCTTGAACTTCTACTACATGATAAATGTATTACAAAACTAATGCTCACTAGTCAAAGGCCCGTGGCATGATCAGGCAAGGGTAGTGGTGGTGACCAACACATTATAAAGTTTTGAGAAAATGCTTCCTAGTGCTAACCCATCTTCTTACTGGGAAATGTAATGTTTTTTCCATTATGCTTCTCATGGGGACTCAGACCACTGCTGCAGCAGCCCAGCATCACCAGACCACATTTCACATCTCTGTTTACAATGTTGGCACTTTGTTCTTCATAACTGTTTGGATGGGCCCCGGTGATTCCAAGGGTCTTGGCCATTTCCCCTGTCTGACATTTTGATCCTAACTTCTGTTCTCTTTAGGACTGTTTCCATAAAGTGAGATGTGTCAATATGGAATATGAAATAATTTTCCACTGAAGCTCAGAGAGGCCAATGTCACAGCATGAGGAGAGTTCCCCTTCTAACCATTGACATTACGTCAATGAGAATGTCTCAGCTCTCTATTCATTAGTCCTAGGAGTCGACTGGGAATATCCCCTCCTACCTGACAGAAAGAAGGTCTTAGGCTCACAGATTTTTGCAGAAGGCAGGAATTAGCTAAAATTTAATTATATGAACATCATTTGTTTATTTTCAGAAATACCATCTGCTTAGGCATGTTTATTTTTGTTCTGTGGGAATGACATAAACTTGCCTTTTAAGTAATTTGAATTAAAATGCTAAGGATGAACCATTCAAAAGTAATTGTTCCATGAGTAGTATTGGTTAGAAGTGAATACAGCAAAATGCATGAGATTGGTAGGCACATAAATGAGGTTTGAAAACTAATTTGAACCTAGAAAATCCATGCCCATACTCATTATCCTTAGTAGATATCTAAGTTGTCATTTGGATTAGAAAAACATCTTTGATTCCCTCTAAGCTTGGTTTCATTGTCATCTTATTTTTGTAACTTTTACAACTTATCTTGAACATTTTGAGAGAGAGACACACAGAGAAAGACCAAGAGAGAGGGAGAGGAAGACAGATAGAGATGGGCGCCTCAGCAGCCTCTCAGCTGCTGCAAACAAAATCCAGATGTGTGCGCCCCTTTGTGGTCAAGTGTGACATTGCACCCTTGCATCACTGCATCTGGCTAAACATGGGACCTGGAGATTGGAACCGCTGGAGATTGGAACCAGCGTTCTTAGGCTTAGGAGGCAGGCGCCTTAACCACTAAGCCATCTTTCCAGCCTTTATTTTGAACTTTTTATTGACACTTTTAATATATGTACATGATGTATTTGGATCAGAGTCACCTCCATTTTTTTCTCCCCTCCTCTATCCCCTTCCCACTCATCCCTCCTCTATATTCATGGTTTTTTTAGTGCATCTATAATGACATGTTGATGGACCTCATGTTCTGCGTGAGATCATAAATATCATGGCCACTTCGTGTCTGGGAGACAGCAGCATCATTTTTAAGATCATTTCTAAAGTCTTTATCCCTGTATGAAAGCTGCCTATTTACATGTCTGTATGACCGAATAAAGGACAAAATCAATTGACATTCAGAAAATCATGTGTTCATTTGTTGGATCAATGAATCTACGACTTAGATGAATAAACACACAGACTACCCAGTGGATGAAATTAATACAATAATTCTCTAATGCATAGGTATAAATTATTGCTCTTTATGTCTTTTCCCTACTATTTGCTGTTTTTTTTTTTCCTGCCTTATTTTCACTAAATTTAACCTTATTTACAAGACAGAGGCTGTGACACTAGACAATGGGCATAAAAGAAAACAAGCTTATATCAAATTTCATTTACCAGTTATAACATTCTCAATTGTCTCTTGTTTTGAGATTCTACCAACACAAGATTTGAAAGCTACAAATTAACACCAGGTATTTAAAACCATTTTTTTTTTCCCTTCTGGCTTACATGGGTGGCTTGAGGGTTAACTTTGTGCTGGTAGGCTTTGCAAGCAGGTGATTTTAAGTGCTGAGCCAGTTTCCTAATCCCTCAACACAAGGTAGGTTGGAGCTGACTGACCTCTCATCCTTCAACGAATATGAGATTGGGAATGATACAGAAAAGCAAACTGCCCTGCTGATAACTGGTTTCAGTGTTTGCATTCTTGATGGCACTTTAATGACACATCAGGCATGTTGGATATTCACCAGAGGGGAACTGATGATAGTTGGCCTGCAGGTTGGCAGAGATGTATAAACAGGGACTATGAATCAAAGGAAACAACAGAGATCTAAGAGATCCCTAATGTAAAACGTGTGATGGATGCTGAGGAACTGAGTCCTGCAGAATGCATGTAGAGAATACCTGTTGTGATGACAACTTATCATTCAGTAATTGAGAACTTGATTAGCCAATCAATTTACTACCTCACCTTTCAATAAAATATTTTGTTGCAAGATTAGAGTTTCCTAAATAAATTTTGAAATGACCATGATAATTGCATTTCTTTTTTGGTTGGAGGCAAGAACCTTTAAAATCATAATGTCTAAGAACTATTTAAAGAGAAAGGCCTGTGCACAGAGAAAAATTGTGTGTCATATGCTCTATGTACATAACAGTGTGCTATGTAAATCAAACTGTCATTACAGTTATCAACATATTACAATGCAAAAGCAGGTAACACTCACAAGCATGCATTTTTATTTCTTGAGTACTTGAGGTCAAATATGGGAGATATTAACAGGCAGAATTGGTCACCCATAAGAAGCATTGTGTTATGTGAATACACTGAGCTTGCATAAAGATGAGGTATCCATCTATACATTATCTAATTGCACATGTTAACATGTTACTTGGATACTGAAGCAAACCCAGAGCAAACCTCAGAAGATGATCCTGTATGGTTATAGAAATTACTGTATTACTAACATTCAACAAGCATTATAACCCTGTGTGTTTGCACTGTGTGTATGGTTTTGCCTCACTGCTGGTTCTATTTTTCTTTCTTTTATTTGTGAGACTCAGTTTTCATATTCATTTTGGAAAACCATGTTACTCCGAAAGACCTCAGTATTGGGGCTGTAGAGATGGCTCAACAGTTTAGGTGCTTGCCTGCAAAAACCAATAAGCCAGGTTCAGTTCCCCAGCACCTATATAAAGCCAGATGCAAAAATGGTGCATGTGTCTACAACTCATTTGTAGCAGCTGGAGGCCCTGGTGTGCCCTTTCTCTCTCTCTCCTCCCCCCACCCTCTCCTCTATCTCTGGTTGTAAATAAATAATAAAAATATATTTAAGCCATCACTATAATGCAGACTGCTTGCTGTCATTTTTTCTTCCTCAGTGCAGGCCCACTGTATTTAAGTGTGGTCAAATCATTTAGAGTTGGATAAGAGGATGTGAATAGCATTTATGATATCTAGCCCTTGACAATCCCCCACCTTTGCTGCTCTATGTTCTTTCCCTTAAACCAAATGAATGCAGAAGTTTAGAACTGGGTGACACACAATGCTGCATTGAATTATCATTAAGAAATGTACAGCATCCCACCAGCAAGAAGAGTCACATCTTGGTTACACTTAAAAAAAATGCTGGGCTGGAGAGAGAGCTTAGTGGTAAAGGTGTCGGCCTGCGAAGCCTAAAGACCCAGGCTCTATTCCCCAATACCCATGTAAGCCAGCTACACATGGTGGCACAAGCATCTGGAGTTTGTTTTCAGTGGCTAGAGGCCCTGCCATGCCTATTCTCTCCCTCCCTCCCTCTCTTTCTCAAATAAATTTAAAAAACATGTTAAATGCTGTGATGGTTAAGTTTTTGTCAACTTGATTTGTTTAGGAATCCACAGACATTCCTCATAAGTGTGTTTCTGAGGCTGCCTCTAGGAAGGATTAACTAAAGGAAGAATCCTTCCCCCAGGGGTAAGCCTTCCCCCAGAGTGGGCGGCCCAGAGTGGGCGGCCCCTCTTGGAGGAGGGGGCTGGTTGATAAAAAGGAGCTCTGGGAAGAAAGGCTCTCTCTCTCCCACCTGGCTGCTGGTGCTACTAGCTGCTTGGTGTTTTCTGCTTGGTACCTGCTGCTTGGTGTTGCTGCTCTCCAGTGTGGACTGAAGACCAGGGTGGACTGAAGAGCAGCCTCTCTCCAGGAAGCCTCCAGGCCTTCAGTGCTGGATTGGGACTGCTGAGGCCTCCAGCCTCGTGCACTGAGCAGCTACCGGGTTTCTTGACTCTCGGACCTGCAACCTGCTATTGCTGGACTGTGTAAGCTAATCCAATAAATCCCCTTTTAATACAATTCATTCTGTCCATTCTGTTCCTCTAGAGAACCCTGACTAATACAGATTGTGGTACCAGAAGTGGTTCTAGAGAAACAGAATTGTAAGGATGGATTTCCCTAGTAGGCTTGGTGCTCTGTGGAGTTCATTCTCCAACTCTAGTACCACTAAAGGCTCTGCTGGTAATAAGGAGAGCAATTTAAGTGGTAATAAGGAGGGCACTAATAATCCATGGTGTGAACTGTTTAACGAACTCCGTGAGATAGATGTATTTAGTGATTCTGAGTCATATCTTGTGAGGAGCAAGGAATTTAGTGACTCTGTATCTAGAACTTTTGAATATTTGTGGAAAAGTAAGACGAATGATGATGCTGGATGGTTTCTTCTGGCATCTCTAGATAAACTGTTGAGAGAAAAGCAGAAGCTCCAAAAGGAAAATTCCAAGCTTAAGACCCACGTACATGATCTGAAGGTTTCTAAGGGTGCCCTGGAGGAAAATCTCCTGTCTAGTCAGAACAGGGCTCGAATTGCAGAAAACCAAACTCAAGCTCTCATTGTAAGATTGGCTAACTTACAGCGTAAGCTAATTCCCAGCCTCACAAACTATCAGAAGTTAAAGTGAGGGCATTGGTTGGAAAAGAGTGGGATCCCATGACTTGGGATGGGGATGTATGGGAAGACCCTGAAGAATCTGGGGACATTGAACTCTCAGATTCTGAAGAAGTTGTTTTGCATGAGAATGTGGCTTCCCCTCCTTTAACTGCAGGTGCATCCCCACCCCCACCCCCTGAGGGAATCACTCCTTCTTTGTCTGAGGAAGCAGTAATGACCCTCCCTGCAGGATGTGCTGATGCTTCTCAGAGCCCACCCATCTTTGCCTCAAGGCCTATAACTAGGCGTAAGGCTAGGCATGCCCCTAAAGGGGAGTTAGAAAGCGTGACTCAAGAGGAAGTGAGATACACCCCTAAAGAACTTCAGGAGCTTTTTAACTTGTACAGGCAGAAGCATGGGGAATATATGTGGGAATGGATTTTAAGGGTGTGGGATGATGGAGGAAGGAATATAAAATTAGATCAAGCTGAATTTATTGAAATGGGCCCACTAACCAGAGAGTTTAGATTTAACACTGCAGCTCATGCAGTTGGAAGAGGTGCCAAGAGTTTATTTGATTGGTTGGCTGAAGTATGGATCCAAAGATGGCCTATTGTGAATGAGCTTGAGCTGCCTGATATCCCTTGGCTTAATGTTGATGAAGGGATTTAAAGGCTCAGAGAACTTGGAATGCTGGAGTGGATTTACCATGTAAACTCATCTTTAAGCCCGCAATGGGAGCGTGCAGAAGATGTGCCCTTCACTAAGACTATAAGAAACAGATTTGTGAGGGGAGCACCAGCACACTTAAAGTCCCCAATCATTGGTCTTTTATGTAAAGAAGACATCACAGTGGGAGCCGCAGTTGCTGCATTAGGTGACTTAGATGCAATGGGTCTAACTGGCTTTCGAGGTAACAAGGGCCAAGTATCAGCACTGAATCGCCAAAGGCAAGATGAGCGTGTTTACCGTAATGGACAACACAGGCAAAACAATGCTCGTAACAGTATGACTCGTGTAGACCTTTGGTACTGGCTGCTTAATCATGGTGTTCCCAGAAGTGAAATAGATAAAAAGCCTACTAAGTTCCTGCTTGATCTGTATAAGCAGAAAAGTTCCAGAGCAAAGAACCCAAAGGCCACTTTGAATTATAGCAACAGAGAATCAAGGCCTCTTAACCAGTTTCCAGACTTGAGCCAGTTTAGAGATCCTGAACCCCTTGATTGAAGGGGTGGCCGGGTACCTTTGAGGAAGGACCCTCCCATAATCCCCAAAAGTTTCAATATTAAGCTTAGTCCTATCCTTCCTCAGAGGGACCTACAGCCTTTTGCTAGGGTACCTGTACACTGGGGAAAAGGAAATAATCAGACTTTTCGGGGCTTACTGGACACTGGCTCTGAATTGACATTGATTCCAGGAGACCCTAACCGGCATCGTGGCCCTCCAGTTAAAGTAGGTGCTTATGGAGGTCAGGTGATCAATGGAGTTTTGGCAAATGTTAGACTGACAGTAGGTCCAGTGGGTCCCCGAACTCATCCTGTGGTTATTTCCTCAGTCCCAGAATGCATAATTGGGATAGATATACTTAGGAGCTGGCAAAACCCCCACATTGGTTCTTTGACTTGTGGGGTGAGGGCCATTATGGTTGGAAAGGCCAAATGGAAGCCATTGGAGCTCCCTCTACCAAGGAAAATAGTGAACCAGAAACAGTATCGCATCCCTGGAGGAATTGCAGAGATTAATGCCACTATAAAGGACTTGAAGGATGCAGGGGTGGTGGTTCCCACCACATCCCCCTTTAACTCCCCTATTTGGCCTGTTCAGAAGACAGACGGATCCTGGAGAATGACAGTGGATTATCGGAAACTTAATCAGGTGGTGACTCCAATTGCAGCTGCTGTACCAGATGTGGTTTCTTTACTTGAGCAGATTAACACATCTCCTGGTACCTGGTATGCAGCTATTGATCTTGCAAATGCCTTCTTCTCCATACCTGTCCATAAGGACCACCAGAAGCAATTTGCCTTCAGCTGGCAAGGTTCAGCAGTACACATTTACTGTGTTACCTCAAGGTTATATTAACTCTCAGCCCTGTGTCATAGCTTAGTTCGCAGGGATCTTGATCGTCTGTGCCTTCCACAAGGTGTCACATTGGTCCATTATATCGATGACATTATGCTGATTGGATTGAATGAGCAGGAGGTGGCAGCCACTCTGGAGTTGCTGGTACAGCATATGCGCATCAGGGGATGGGAAATAAATCCATCCAAAATTCAAGGACCTTCCACCTCCATGAAATTTCTAGGAGTTCAGTGGTGTGGGGCATGCAGGGACATTCCTTCTAAGGTGAAGGATAAGTTGTTGCACCTGGCCCCTCCTACCACTAAGAAGGAAGCACAATGTCTAGTGGGCCTATTTGGATTTTGGAGACAGCACATTCCTCACTTGGGTGTGTTACTCCGTCCCATATACCAAGTGACTTGGAAAGCTACTAGTTTTCAGTGGGGCCCAGAACAAGAGAAGGCTCTTCAACAGGTCCAGGCTGCTGTGCAGGCGGCTCTGCCACTTGGGCCATATGATCCAGCAGATCCAATGATACTTGAGGTACCAGTGGCAGATAGGGATGCTGTTTGGAGCCTTTGGCAGGCCCCCATAGGTGAATCACACCGGAGGCCCTTGGGATTCTGGAGCAAGGCCCTGCCATCATCTGCAGACAATTATTCTCCCTTTGAGAGACAGCTCTTGGCTTGCTATTGGGCCTTAATAGAAACTGAACGCTTGACAATGGGCCATCAAGTTATTATGCGACCTGAACTGCCCATTATGAGCTGGGTGTTATCTGACCCACCAGGCCATAAAGTTGGACGTGCACAGCAGCAGTCCATCATCAAGTGGAAGTGGTATATCCGTGATTGGGCTCGAGCAGGCCCTGAAGGCATAAGTAAGTTACATGAGGAGGTTGCCCAAATGCCTATGGTTGCTACTCCTGTTTCAATGCCTTCTGTCCCCAAGCATGCACCTATGGCATCATGGGGTGTGCCCTATGATCAGTTGACTGAAGAGGAGAAGACCAGGGCATGGTTTACAGATGGTTCAGCACGCTATGCGGGCACATCCCAGAAGTGGACAGCTGCAGCATTACAGCCCCTTTCTGGGACAACTCTGAAGGACTGTGGTGAAGGGAAGTCTTCACAATGGGCAGAACTATGGGCAGTACACATGGTTGTGCATTTTGCTTGGAAAGAAAAATGGCCAGATGTGCGGTTATACACTGATTCCTGGGCTGTGGCCAATGGTTTGGCAGGATGGTCCGGGACATGGAAGGAGCATGATTGGAAAATTGGTGAAAAGGACATTTGGGGAAAATGTATGTGGATAGAGCTCTCTGAATGGGCAAAGGATATAAAGATACTTGTGTCCCATGTTAATGCTCATCAGAAGGTGACCTCATCAGAGGAGGACTTTAATAATCAAGTAGATAAGCTGACACGTTCTGTGAACTGTGGTCAACCTCTTTCCTCAACCACCCCTGTCATTGCCCAATGGGCCCATGAACAAATTGGCCATGGTGGCAGGGATGCAGGTTATGCATGGGCCCAACAACACGGACTTCCACTAACTAAGGCTGACCTGGCTACGGCTGCTGCTGAGTGCCAAATCTGCCAGCAGCAGAGACCAACTCTGAGCCCCCGATATGGTAGTATTCCACGGGGTGACCAGCCAGCAACTTAGTGGCAAGTCAACTACATTGGACCTCTTCCATCATGGAAAGGGCAGCGTTTTGTCCTTACTGGAATAGACACTTATTCTGGGTATGAATTTGCTTTTCCTGCACGTAATGCTTCTGCCAAAACTACTATCCGTGGGCTTACAGAATGCCTTATCCACCGTCACGGAATTCCACACAGCATTGCTTCTGACCAAGGAACTCACTTCACAGCCAAGGAAGTACAGCAGTGGGCTCATGATCATGGAATTCACTGGTCTTACCATGTGCCCCACCACCCTGAAGCAGCTGGCTTGATAGAGCGGTGGAATGGCCTTTTAAAGAAACAGCTGCAGTGCCAACTAGGTGGCAATAGCTTGGAGGGCTGGGGCGTGTCCTCCAGCAGGCTGTATATGCTCTGAATCAGCGTCCTATATATGGTGCTGTTTCTCCTATAGCCCAGATTCACAGGTCCAGGAATCAAGGGGGTGGAAATGGGAATGGTACCACTTACCATCACCCCAAGTGACCCATTAGCCAAATTTTTGCTTCCTGTACCCACAACCTTACGCTCTGCTGGCCTAGAGGTCTTGGTTCCAGAGGGGGAGTGCTTTCACCAGGAGGCACAAAGAACATTCCATTGAACTGGAAGCTGAGATTTCCCCTGGCCACTTTGGGCTCCTGATGCCCTTGAGTGCACAGGCTGAGAAAGGAGTTACAGTGTTAGCAGGGTAATTGATCCAGATTACCAGGGAGAAATTGGACTGCTCCTCCACAATGGAGGTAAGGAAGAGTATGTCTGGAGTGCTGGAGATTCTCTAGGGTGTCTCTTGGTGTTACCATGCCCTGTTATCAAAGTCAATGGACAACTGCAACAACCCAATCAAGGCAGTGTGATAAATGGCCCAGATCCTTCAGGAATGAAGGTATGGGTCACACCTCCAGGTAAAGAACCAAGACCTGCTGAGGTGCTTGCTGATGGTGGAGGAAATACTGAATGGGTAGTAGAAGAAGGCAGTAACAAATACCAGCTAAGGCCACGGGACCAGTTACAAAAACGTGGTCTGTAATTGCCATGAGTGTTCCTGTCTTACTTTGTTAAGAGTGTTTGTACATATGTATACCAATATTAAGATGTTTTGTTCTTCCTCTATTTCTCTATTAGGTAATTAATACTGATCAAGATCATATTGCTAGTTAACCACTGTTGAATTTATATTTGACTTATTATATGAGACTAAGCCTTTCTCAAGGAACTTGCTTTGTGTGTGTGTGGGGGGGGGATGATTGTGTGTTTCCGGTTGTACGAGGGATAGTTATATCATGTTAGGCGGAATTATGACCTTGTTACTGTCTTCTTTTGGAAATTAAGTATAAGTGTGTGGTTTCTGAGGCTGCCTCTAGGAAGGATTAACTAAAGGAGAATCCTTCCTTCCCGGGGTAAGCCTTCCCCAGAGTGGGCGGCCCAGATTTGTGGGCAGCCCCTCTTGGAGGCTGGGGGCTGGTTGATAAAGGAAAAAGGAGCTCTGGGAAGAAAGGCTCTCTCTCTCCCACCTGGCTGCTGGTGCTACTAGCTGCTTGGTGTTTTCTGCTTGGTACCTGCTGCTTGGTGTTGCTGCTCTCCAGTGTGGACTGAAGACCAGGGTGGACTGAAGAGCAGCATCTCTCCAGGAAGCCTCCAGGCCTTCAGTGCCGGATTGGGACTGCTGAGGCCTCCAGCCTCGTGCACTGAGCAGCTACCGGGTTTCTTGACTCTCGGACCTGCAACCTGCTATTGCTGGACTGTGTAAGCTAATCCAATAAATCCCCCTTTAATACAATTCATTCTGTCCATTCTGTTCCTCTAGAGAACCCTGACTAATACAGATTGTGGTACCAGAAGTGGTTCTAGAGAAACAGAATTGTAAGGATGGATTTCCCTAGTAGGCTTGGTGCTCTGTGGAGTTCATTCAACTCTAGTACCACTAAAGGCTCTGCTGGTAATAAGGAGAGCACTTTAAGTGGTAATAAGGAGGGCACTAATAATCCATGGTGTGAACTGTTTAACGAACTCCGTGAGATAGATGTATTTAGTGATTCTGAGTCATATCTTGTGAGGAGCAAGGAATTTAGTGACTCTGTATCTAGAACTTTTGAATATTTGTGGAAAAGTAAGACGAATGATGATGCTGGATGGTTTCTTCTGGCATCTCTAGATAAACTGTTGAGAGAAAAGCAGAAGCTCCAAAAGGAAAATTCCAAGCTTAAGACCCACGTACATGATCTGAAGGTTTCTAAGGGTGCCCTGGAGGAAAATCTCCTGTCTAGTCAGAACAGGGCTCGAATTGCAGAAAACCAAACTCAAGCTCTCATTGTAAGATTGGCTAACTTACAGCGTAAGCTAATTCCCAGCCTCACAAACTATCAGAAGTTAAAGTGAGGGCATTGGTTGGAAAAGAGTGGGATCCCATGACTTGGGATGGGGATGTATGGGAAGACCCTGAAGAATCTGGGGACATTGAACTCTCAGATTCTGAAGAAGTTGTTTTGCATGAGAATGTGGCTTCCCCTCCTTTAACTGCAGGTGCATCCCCACCCCCACCCCCTGAGGGAATCACTCCTTCTTTGAGGAAGCAGTAATGACCCTCCCTGCAGGATGTGCTGATGCTTCTCAGAGCCCACCCATCTTTGCCTCAAGGCCTATAACTAGGCGTAAGGCTAGGCATGCCCCTAAAGGGGAGTTAGAAAGCGTGACTCAAGAGGAAGTGAGATACACCCCTAAAGAACTTCAGGAGCTTTTTAACTTGTACAGGCAGAAGCATGGGGAATATATGTGGGAATGGATTTTAAGGGTGTGGGATGATGGAGGAAGGAATATTAAATTAGATCAAGCTGAATTTATTGAAATGGGCCCACTAACCAGAGATTTTAGATTTAACACTGCAGCTCATGCAGTTGGAAGAGGTGCCAAGAGTTTATTTGATTGGTTGGCTGAAGTATGGATCCAAAGATGGCCTACTGTGAATGAGCTTGAGCTGCCTGATATCCCTTGGCTTAATGTTGATGAAGGGATTTAAAGGCTCAGAGAACTTGGAATGCTGGAGTGGATTTACCATGTAAACTCATCTTTAAGCCCGCAATGGGAGCGTGCAGAAGATGTGCCCTTCACTAAGACTATAAGAAACAGATTTGTGAGGGGAGCACCAGCACACTTAAAGTCCCCAATCATTGGTCTTTTATGTAAAGAAGACATCACAGTGGGAGCCGCAGTTGCTGCATTAGGTGACTTAGATGCAATGGGTCTAACTGGCTTTCGAGGTAACAAGGGCCAAGTATCAGCACTGAATCGCCAAAGGCAAGGTGAGAATGTTTACCATAATGGACAGCGCAGGCAAAACAATGCTCGTAACAGTATGACTCGTGTAGACCTTTGGTACTGGCTGCTTAATCATGGTGTTCCCAGAAGTGAAATAGATAAAAAGCCTACTAAGTTCCTGCTTGATCTGTATAAGCAGAAAAGTTCCAGAGCAAAGAACCCAAAGGCCACTTTGAATTATAGCAACAGAGAATCAAGGCCTCTTAACCAGTTTCCAGACTTGAGCCAGTTTAGAGATCCTGAACCCCTTGATTGAAGGGGTGGCCGGGTACCTTTGAGGAAGGACCCTCCCATAATCCCCAAAAGTTTCAATATTAAGCTTAGTCCTATCCTTCCTCAGAGGGACCCTGGCCTTTTGCTAGGGTACCTGTACACTGGGAAAAGGAAATAATCAGACTTTTTGGGGGGCTTACTGGACACTGGCTCTGAATTGACATTGATTCCAGGAGACCCTAACCAGCATCGTGGCCCTCCAGTTAAAGTAGGTGCTTATGGAGGTCAGGTGATCAATGGAGTTTTGGCAAATGTTAGACTGACGGTAGGTCCAGTGGGTCCCCGAACTCATCCTGTGGTTATTTCCTCAGTCCCAGAATGCATAATTGGGATAGATATACTTAGGAGCTGGCAAAACCCCCACATTGGTTCTTTGACTTGTGGGGTGAGGGCCATTATGGTTGGAAAGGCCAAATGGAAGCCATTGGAGCTCCCTCTACCAAGGAAAATAGTGAACCAGAAACAGTATCGCATCCCTGGAGGAATTGCAGAGATTAATGCCACTATAAAGGACTTGAAGGATGCAGGGGTGGTGGTTCCCACCACATCCCCCTTTAACTCCCCTATTTGGCCTGTTCAGAAGACAGACGGATCCTGGAGAATGACAGTGGATTATCGGAAACTTAATCAGGTGGTGACTCCAATTGCAGCTGCTGTACCAGATGTGGTTTCTTTACTTGAGCAGATTAACACATCTCCTGGTACCTGGTATGCAGCTATTGATCTTGCGAATGCCTTCTTCTCCATACCTGTCCATAAGGACCACCAGAAGCAATTTGCCTTCAGCTGACAAGTTCAGCAGTACACATTTACTGTGTTACCTCAAGGTTATATTAACTCTCCAGCCCTGTGTCATAGCTTAGTTCGCAGGGATCTTGATCGTCTGTGCCTTCCACAAGGTGTCACATTGGTCCATTATATCGATGACATTATGCTGATTGGATTGAATGAGCAGGAGGTGGCAGCCACTCTGGAGTTGCTGGTACAGCATATGCGCATCAGGGGATGGGAAATAAATCCATCCAAAATGCAAGGACCTTCCACCTCCATGAAATTTCTAGGAGTTCAGTGGTGTGGGGCATGCAGGGACATTCCTTCTAAGGTGAAGGATAAGTTGTTGCACCTGGCCCCTCCTACCACTAAGAAGGAAGCACAATGTCTAGTGGGCCTATTTGGATTTTGGAGACAGCACATTCCTCACTTGGGTGTGTTACTCCGTCCCATATACCAAGTGACTTGGAAAGCTACTAGTTTTCAGTGGGGCCCAGAACAAGAGAAGGCTCTTCAACAGGTCCAGGCTGCTGTGCAGGCGGCTCTGCACCACTTGGGGCCATATGATCCAGCAGATCCAATGATACTTGAGGTACCAGTGGCAGATAGGGATGCTGTTTGGAGCCTTTGGCAGGCCCCCATAGGTGAATCACACCGGAGGCCCTTGGGATTCTGGAGCAAGGCCCTGCCATCATCTGCAGACAATTATTCTCCCTTTGAGAGACAGCTCTTGGCTTGCTATTGGGCCTTAATAGAAACTGAACGCTTGACAATGGGCCATCAAGTTATTATGCGACCTGAACTGCCCATTATGAGCTGGGTGTTATCTGACCCACCAGGCCATAAAGTTGGACGTGCACAGCAGCAGTCCATCATCAAGTGGAAGTGGTATATCCGTGATTGGGCTCGAGCAGGCCCTGAAGGCACAAGTAAGTTACATGAGGAGGTTGCCCAAATGCCTATGGTTGCTACTCCTGTTTCAATGCCTTCTGTCCCCAAGCATGCACCTATGGCATCATGGGGTGTGCCCTATGATCAGTTGACTGAAGAGGAGAAGACCAGGGCATGGTTTACAGATGGTTCAGCACGCTATGCGGGCACATACCAGAAGTGGACAGCTGCAGCATTACAGCCCCTTTCTGGGACAACTCTGAAGGACTGTGGTGAAGGGAAGTCTTCACAATGGGCAGAACTATGGGCAGTACACATGGTTGTGCATTTTGCTTGGAAAGAAAAATGGCCAGATGTGCGGTTATACACTGATTCCTGGGCTGTGGCTAATGGTTTGGCAGGATGGTCCGGGACATGGAAGGAGCATGATTGGAAAATTGGTGAAAAGGACATTTGGGGAAGATGTATGTGGATAGAGCTCTCTGAATGGGCAAAGGATATAAAGATACTTGTGTCCCATGTTAATGCTCATCAGAAGGTGACCTCATCAGAGGAGGACTTTAATAATCAAGTAGATAAGCTGACACGTTCTGTGGACTGTGGTCAACCTCTTTCCTCAACCACCCCTGTCATTGCCCAATGGGCCCATGAACAAAGTGGCCATGGTGGCAGGGATGCAGGTTATGCATGGGCCCAACAACACAGACTTCCACTAACTAAGGCTGACCTGGCTACGGCTGCTGCTGAGTGCCAAATCTGCCAGCAGCAGAGACCAACTCTGAGCCCCCGATATGGTAGTATTCCACGGGGTGACCAGCCAGCAACTTGGTGGCAAGTCAACTACATTGGACCTCTTCCATCATGGAAAGGGCAGCGTTTTGTCCTTACTGGAATAGACACTTATTCTGGGTATGCATTTGCTTTTCCTGCACGTAATGCTTCTACCAAAACTACTATCCGTGGGCTTACAGAATGCCTTATCCACCATCATGGAATTCCACACAGCATTGCTTCTGACCAAGGAACTCACTTCACAGCCAAGGAAGTACAGCAGTGGGCTCATGATCATGGAATTCACTGGTCTTACCATGTGCCCCACCACCCTGAAGCAGCTGGCTTGATAGAACGGTGGAATGGCCTTTTAAAGAAACAGCTGCAGTGCCAACTAGGTGGCAATAGCTTGGAGGGCTGGGGGCGTGTCCTCCAGCAGGCTGTATATGCTCTGAATCAGCGTCCTATATATGGTGCTGTTTCTCCTATAGCCCAGATTCACGGGTCCAGGAATCAAGGGGTGGAAATGGGAATGGTACCACTTACCATCACCCCAAGTGACCCATTAGCCAAATTTTTGCTTCCTGTACCCACAACCTTACGCTCTGCTGGCCTAGAGGTCTTGGTTCCAGAGGGGGGGAGTGCTTTCACCAGGAGGCACAAAGAACATTCCATTGAACTGGAAGCTGAGATTTCCCCCTGGCCACTTTGGGCTCCTGATGCCCTTGAGTGCACAGGCTGAGAAAGGAGTTACAGTGTTAGCAGGGGTAATTGATCCAGATTACCAGGGAGAAATTGGACTGCTCCTCCACAATGGAGGTAAGGAAGAGTATGTCTGGAGTGCTGGAGATTCTCTAGGGTGTCTCTTGGTGTTACCATGCCCTGTTATCAAAGTCAGTGGACAACTGCAACAACCCAATCAAGGCAGTGTGATAAATGGCCCAGATCCTTCAGGAATGAAGGTATGGGTCACCCGTCCAGGTAAAGAACCAAGACCTGCTGAGGTGCTTGCTGAAGGTGGAGGAAATACTGAATGGGTAGTAGAAGAAGGCAATAACAAATACCAGCTAAGGCCACGGGACCAGTTACAAAAACGTGGTCTGTAATTGCCATGAGTGTTCCTGTCTTACTTTGTTAAGAGTGTTTGTACATATGTATACCAATATTAAGATGTTTTGTTCTTCCTCTATTTCTCTATTAGGTAATTAATACTGATTAAGATCATATTGCTAGTTAACCACTGTTGAATTTATATTTGACTTATTATATGAGACTAAGCCTTCCTCAAGGAACTTGCTTTGTGTGTGTGTGGGGGGGGGATGATTGTGTGTTTCCGGTTTATGCAGGGATAGTTATATCATGTTAGGCGGAATTATGACCTTGTTACTGTCTTCTTTTGGAAATTAAGTAGAATGTAAAGATATATGGTTTGGTGTCAAGTTGACAAGGGGTGGACTTGTGATGGTTAAGTTTGTGTCAACTTGATTTGTTTAGGAATCCACAGACATTCCTCATAAGTGTGTTTCTGAGGCTGCCTCTAGGAAGGATTAACTAAAGGAAGAATCCTTCCCCCAGGGGTAAGCCTTCCCCCAGAGTGGGCGGCCCAGAGTGGGCAGCCCCTCTTGGAGGAGGGGGCTGGTTGATAAAAAGGAGCTCTGGGAAGAAAGGCTCTCTCTCTCCCACCTGGATGCCGGTGCTACTAGTTGCTTGGTGTTTTCTGCTTGGTACCTGCTGCTTGGTGTTGCTGCTCTCCAGTGTGGACTGAAGACCAGGGTGGACTGAAGAGCAGCATCTCTCCAGGAAGCCTCCAGGCCTTCAGTGCCGGATTGGGACTGCTGAGGCCTCCAGCCTCGTGCACTGAGCAGCTACCGGGTTTCTTGACTCTCGGACCTGCAACCTGCTATTGCTGGACTGTGTAAGCTAATCCAATAAATCCCCCTTTAATACAATTCATTCTGTCCATTCTGTTCCTCTAGAGAACCCTGACTAATACAAATGCCTTGATGCACTTTTATCATTAGCAGTACCTGGCACAGTAGTGTTGTCTTTTCCAAATAGTAGATCAGAAAAGTCTATTAAAGTGATAGTAGTGTAGAAGAGTTGAGAACACAGAATGCATGGCTCTGACAAGTTCTTCAGTTGGGTCTCCTGTGATACTGGACAGTTATATAGTTTCTATCTGCCTAATGTTCTTGATCAGAATGAGCTCAATAATCACCACTGCCCTCTGCAAGATGGCCAGGAAGATACTGTGACCCTGTAGGTGTTTAAGCACTCCCTGGGGAATGATCTGGAGGGTTCAGCTCAGGAGATGAGCTCCTTCTGTCAACATCCCTCTGAGGATCATCCTCTGGAACCAAAAAGACATAGGCAGTCGAATGCACAAAACGAGAAGCAAAGACTTGCTAACCTCGAGCTAAGGGGCTGGAAGAGCTGAGAAATAGTGCTGCAGGTATAGGATCCTGAACTTGCCCTCTGTTCGCAAAGTCAATAATGACAAAAGAATACTGAATTCCTCACTAGAGAATATACCATGCTCTGTGCACATGACCACATATGTCAAAGATTGTCTGATATATAGCTTCTTAGGAGGGTAAAGGACACCAGCCATCCGACAAAGGTAAACTCTAGGATGGGGAGGGAAGGAGGTGCTGGAGAGAGAAGGTGGCCTTTAGACCAGAGTACATGGAAAATTGCCCTCAGCAGCAACAAAAAGTAGCAGAGACGGACGTCTAAGAACAAACAGGTATAGTTTCAACCCATGCTGCCTCCTCCTCTGCGTTCCTTCCAGCAAAAGGCAACGTAGGTGCACTATCATACACATGTTGTACTAGTCAGAATTCTGTGCTCATGGAAACAGTATCTACTCTTGAGATGCAAGATATGATTATAAGGAAGGAAAGCATTTTACATCCATCTTGATAAGTGGTAACTGCTTTATAAAATGTATTCAGTACTTCTTCAAAAATAACCTTTAGTCCATTAAGTCTATTTCCCTATTTTATTATCACTTATTAATTTTATGTAAGGAAGCAAAGCACTGTGATACAATTTTTATTAATTGGTTGAACATCACTCATTGTGCTAGTCTGCTTCTAGAAAGGCAAATAAATTTTTAATTTCTCTCATTTTCATTTGGCTTAAAATGTTTTTGTGGTCTTAATGAATATTTTCCTGACTATTTAGATCTTACTATGATGGAGTTTTATTGAGGATCTGGAAGATGTTTCAAACCCAGGTTAGAGAAGAATATGAAATAAATAAAATGTGGTAGGAAGTTATGGGTTGGGGAAAAAGCTTTAATTCCTCTTTAGCCTTTCAGTAACCCATATGATTAAATCTACAGCACAACACAGTGGATTTGAGGTCAAGTTGAAAGGGTAGGCAAAGAATATGTTCTTTTTTAATCCAATAGCATTTCATTTCCTAGTGAAGTACTGGCTCTATTTAATTCAATGGAGATATTACTCATGTGCTAAGGACATGTTCTCTGAGCATAGGAAAAAAAAGTCAGAATCAGCCCCAGGAATTTGCTTTACACTTTAGGCAGGAGACCTCTCCCCTCCTTGGAGATGCACAGCTGTTAAAACCATATGAGCTCAGAGATGCTGTTGGCAGTGCTTGTCTGAAAGTCAGTCTGCTGCACTGGAAAGCACAATAAAAACTGAACATAATGAAATTTTGGTTCCATGAAAAATTTATCGTCTTAGATGCAGATTTCTTGTTTCGAACCCCGAGGTAGAATACTCTGATCACATGAGCAATTCTTACACCATGGTGTTGGACAGCAGCAACAGCTACTATATCCCTCGCAATACTGCTAGAAATAAAGATTCTTAGGCCCCACTGAAACCAAATCATATTGTCTTGGGCTTGGGTTTAGCAGGGGTTTAAATAAGCCTGTAGCTATATTACACTAGTGCCTGTTCTATAGTCCTCTGATTCAGATGCCTGTCAAAGTTTGAGAACTCCTCGGTCACGTGCACTGCTGGGCTATGTTTTCTTGCTTAACTTCATGTATAGGATGGGAAAATCTGGAATATAAATAGACTCTTAGCTGATTTGCTATGGATTTCATCCTCGCATATAATCAATCATTCACTCATTCATTCAACAAAATTTATTGTCATTACCCCCACACCATAGGCTCTCCAAATAAGAGACCTTTAAAATTTTATTTTTATGTGTTTATGTGTATGTGTGTGCATGTATGTTCATGTCACACGCCTGCCATAGCGCATGTGTGGAGGTCAGACGACCTTGACATGTTCTCCTCTCCTTCCTCCTTCTTAGCAATGCTGCCTGAGAGCTTCTGGATTCTTCCAGCTCCGCCTTCTATCACCAGAGGCATGCTGGGATGTGTCCCTTTACATCCGACTTTACTTGGGTACTGAGGAACTTGAAAGCAAAGGTCTTTAACCACTGAGATATCTCCCCAACCTCATGAGAGACTTTTCAATTACAAAGTATTTATAACACAAGAGAGGAAGGGCTGATAATTGACTGTCACTCATACACCCATGATGTTCACTCCTAAATTCTTCTCACACACGTTCCCAGTAAAGCACTCCAGGGAGACAACATTGTTCATATTGTAATGTATATATGTGCATATGAGTATATCTATATGTATATTCATGAATTTGTACATATAGATCCATAGTATATGGATACTCATTTAGAAATGCATTTCATTTACTTTGTCAATATGTTCTATAACAAAAATACAATTTTATTATTCGTTTTTTATGTAATATTTATTTATTTACAAGCAGACAGAGACAGAAGAGAGACAGACACAGAGAGAATTGACACTCTAGGGCCTTCAGCCATTACAAATGACCTCCAGACACATGTGCCCCTTGTGCATCTGGCTTACATGGGTCCTAGGGAATTGAACCTGGGGCCTTTGGATTCACAGGCAAATGCCTTAATGGCTAAGCCATCTCTCCAGCCCATTTATTTGTTTTTTTGAGGTAGGCTGGCCTGGAATTCACTGTTATTCTCAGGCTAACCTTGCACTCAAAGCGACCCTCCTACCTAGCCTCTTGAGGGCTGGGATTAAGACATGCACCACCACACCAGGCAATCTTATTTATTTTAAACATACTATACATGTTAGTGGGATTTGGTGTGAAATTATTTTTCAGATGTGTACACAGCATACGTTGCTCATGTCCATACAGTCTACTACTCTCCCTCTTCACCCATCCCAGTCCCAAGCAATCAGTATTCTACTTTCAGCTCAACTACTTTTTTTTTTTTTAGTTTCTGCATATGAGAGAGAACACTTGCTACTTGTCTGTTTTCACTGCATTTAGCATAAAATCTCCAGATTCATCCATTTTCCTGCAAAGGAAAGGATGTTTTTTACACTAGAAAAATATTTCCATGTGTCTCCTCACATTTTTGTTTTTCTTTCTAATATTTTATTTATATATTTGAGAGAACGAGAGAAAGAGGCAGAGAGAGAGAAGAATGGGCATGCCAGGCCTCCAGCTACTGCAAATGAACTCCTGATGCACACGCCCCCTTGTGCATCTGATTTATATGGGCCCTCGAGAATAGAACCAGATCCTTAGACTTCACAGGCAAACACCTTAACCGCTAAAGCCATTTTCCCAGCCCACATTTTCTTTTTTTCATACAATTATTAATGACCACTCAGGCAGATTCCGTATCTTAATTATTGTAAATAGTACTGCAATTAATACACACATGCACACATATATCCCATTTTTGTGTGGATCTCATTTCTACACACACACACACACACACACACACACACACATATAGTGAGTGGAATAATTGGATTATATAGTTCTTTTAGTTTTTTTCAGGACCCTTCATAGTGTGCTATATAGTAGCTGAATTAACTTACATTCCCAGTATTAGTATACAGCATTTGTTATTTTTATTGGTGTATATTAATTATACATAGTGATTGGTTTTATGTCTTTGAATTTTGGCCTAGTCAGGGTAAGAGACCCACCCTTTCTGTGGGCCACTCAAAAGTGGGGCTACCTTAGAAGAAAGCAGAGGTTATGGGGTGCACACTGAGTGGTTAATCCCACAATGGAAGCAATCCTTTAGTTAGGTCATGTGGGTCTCCTCAGACACTACTCATGTTGGCTTTGGTACTTGTGGCCATCTTTGGCACTGACTTTACCAGTATCAGTGAGGGGTTTGAAGCACACCTGACTGCCTCAGTGGGAGAGGCAGATGCATAAAGCTTAGGATCCCCTCTGTGATGCTCATACCCAGCCCTGAGAAGAGAGTGTGATCTTGTCAAAATTCCTGTGTGTGGCTCCTTGCTAGAGGTACAGGATCATAACTAAGTCTTCTCCCCAACTCCTTCCACTCTAGTGAGTGAGCAAGAGCCAGACATGGGTGGATGGATGGATGGATGAAGCTTCTATCTGGACTTTCTTGGTCCTGTGTGCGGGGGATGGGGCAAGAATCAGGATTCTAGTAACTCAGGGCCGCCTGTGCATATCCCTCCCTGCAAGCAGATCAGTAGTGCAACTGGAGAGGCCTTTCCTCTATCCTGTTAGTGTCAGGCACTAACCTGCTGCTATAGAGAAGGAGTCTCCCTGAGTATCTGCCTTCAGTCCTGGCACCCACATGAATCTACACATCAATGGCCTTACTTTGGTCTGAGAGAGCAAGCTCCCAACTTCCCAGTGCCTGAGGGCAGCTCCCACCATTCCCTCCTACAATGTAGGGCACCTGGCCATTTGAGTTGGTGTCACTTGGCTTGGACCCAAGTTTGGTTTGAGATAGTGCAGTAGAATGGCTGGCTGTGGGTTTCGAGGGATGGGATGTGCCTAAATTTTCTTGTCTCTAGAGTGCGTTATTCAGTCAGTAGATTCCTTCTCGAGATCGCTCTTTGTGGCAGCAGCCTGTGGGTCTGCTAAGAAATGACGATACATCCTTTCCCCAAGTCAGACTACGCTGTAAGTTTCAGGTCTATACAGACTACACATGTGAGCATTGCAGAATGCATAGCAGCTTCGGCCCTGAGAGGCTTGGCTAGACTCTCCCTGTCATCCTGAATCCTGCAGAAGGCACCCATCCCCTCCTCCCCTCCCCTCGCCTGGTTGTGAAGCTAGGTTGGCAGGTGCCAGGATATTTTCTGGTTCCCAATATTGTCTAAGATCACTGACTATTGAATCTTACATCATTCTTGGTTTTGATCATGCCAATTTCCAGTGCACCCTCATGATGTAGCTATGCATTTATTTTGGTTCTTCTGAGGGTACCGGGTACCTCATTTCAAGCACTGGAAATCTGTAACATCAGTTTTATAGTTGTGGATAGTGATGAAGAAGCGAATGCTGCTTATGCCTCCTTTGCAGATATGACCCAAGTGCAAGTTCCCAGTCAGTATGTAAGGTGACATAGGATTTAATATCAATTCACTTGTGAGCACCTGTGTGTGAGGATGGGTGAGCAGGTCTCGTAGGTCATATTAAGATGGTTTATGAGTATATTTCATCAAGGGAAGCAGGAAGTGTGCAGGAGCCATATAAGTAAAACATGACACTATTTATATTTAGAAAAGACCATTCTAGCAAAAGCGTAAATAGATAGAAAGGAATGGATGTCCTGGAGAGTAAAATAATTAACTGCCTCATCTGCTAATGGAAGGAGTGAGCAGAAATGGAATGAAAATCTAGTGCATCTTGCTCTGTAAGTTTTTAATGTAGCAGGACATTAAGACTTTTTGTTTGTTTGTTTGTTTGTTTGTTTGTTTGTTTGTTTGTTTCTAGGTAGGGTTTCACTCTAGCCCAGACTGACCTGGAATTCACCCTGTAGCCTCAGGGTGGCCTCAGACTCACAGCATTTCTCCTACCTCTGCCTCCCAAATGCTGGGATTAAAGGCATGCACCACCATGCCCATCTTATGATTCATTTTTTTATTTAGCCTATAGAATGAGTTTCATTATAACATTTTTAATTTTTATTTATTTTTTATTAGAGAGACAGAGAGAGAGAGAGAGAGAAGAAAAGGCAGAGAGAGAATGGGCATGCCAAGTCCTTTTCAGGTGCTGTGAACAAACTCCAGACGTGCATGTGTGACATTGCACGTTTGCATCACTTTTGCATCTGACTAAACGGAGGACCTGGAGATTTGAACAAATGTTCTTAGGCTTTGTAGGCAGGCACATTACCTGCTAAGCCATCTCTCCAGCCCTCATTTGTATGCATGCATATTTCACCTGAGCTTTTAGGCCTTAATTATAAAGTTTAGAGTGCCCTATGTTTGCACAGGATCAGGGTGGTGGCTATGTCTTAGGAGGGACTTTTAAGTTCAGTGGCACTTGGCGGACAGGATGGAGTTCATGGATGAAGATGTTAGAAGCTGGTCACAAAGCACTAAGGGGCCCCGGAGCTTCCTTCAGGAAGGCAATCACCATAGCAATAAGCAGCCCACAAAGGTTCCGGTCCAACCGCAGAAGAATGGGAGGTAGAAGAATGCCTTACGGTAGGCATTAAACAAGAGCCACCACGGCAGCAAGCTTGACTTGTATTTATCTGGAAGTGATATGACATAGAACTAACCAAGCAATATCAGATGGCTTGCTGGGGTGGTTGGACTGCAAAGCGTCCCCTATAGCCTCATGTGTTTGTGATTAAGCCTCATACTTGACCCCCATCCCAGCTCCCACCTAGGAGGTGGGTTCTTGCTGGAAGAATGGTTTCTTTGGGAGAGGGCTTTAGGTTTATCAGACCAGCTCACTGGGTGTTCAGAACTAACTTACTCTGAGACTATTTCTGTCCTGCCACTGTGACAAGATGTGATGTCCCCAGACCTCCTGCTCTGCCATGCTTTCCCCACCATGACAAAACTTCCTCTCAACTGGCTAAGCTGAGAAATAAACCCCTTCCCCCATGAGATGCTTAAGATTAGGTGTTTTGCCCTAACAATGAGGCCGTAACTGCTACACTGGCCAGCACCTGGTGAATGTGAGGGACACTGTGAAGTTTCTTTCCTTCTTTATGTTTTATTGATTTATGAAATAGAAAGAGAATGATAATGGGCACAGCAGGGCCTCTACCTACTGCAAACGAACTCCAGATGCATGTAACACCAGGTGCATCTGACTTACATGGGCTCTGGGGAATTGAACCTTGGTCCTTAGTTTTTGCAGGCAAACGCTTTAACCACTATGGCATCTCTCCAGCCTGTGAGTTTTCTGACTCAGTACCACCTCTTATAAATGAATAACTGCCTAGTGGGTATGGGATTTCCTCTTAAGATGGTAAAGATGTTCTGAACCCATATAGATTGATGTATATCATTATAAATATTTTTATTTTCTCTGATTGAAGTTGAAATTTTATTTGGACTTTTTGTTATAGTTTTATTTGTGTGTATCACATAGTCTTTCCATTTTTAATATTTTATTTTTATTTATTTGAGAGAGAGAGAAAGAGGCAGGGAGAAAACAAAAGCAAATGAGTGCACCAGGGCCTCCAGCAGCTGCAATCAAGCTCCCATTATATGTGCCACCTTGTGCATCTGGCTTTCGTGGGTCCAGGGGAATTGAACCTGGGTCCTTAGGTTTTGCAGGGGTATGTATCTTAACCTTTAAGCCATCTCTCCAGCCCAGTCTATCCTTTTATTAAAAATTATTTTTTTAAACCAGACACGGTAGCAAATACCTTTAAATTTTAAATTTATTTATTACAGAGAGGGATGGGGTGGGGGAGAGAGAGAGAATATGGGTGTGCCAGGGCCTCCAGCCACTATAAACAAACTCCACTCCAGATACATGCACCCCCTTGTGCATCTGGCTTATGTGGGTCCTGAGGAATCGAACCAGGGTCCTTTGGCTTTGTAGGCAAATGCCTTAACTGCTAAGCCATCTCTCCAGCCCAAGTCTTTGCATTTTTAAAATTTAAGCCTTAAAGGGTCTGAGACAGTACTTTGTGCCTGCTTGCAGCTAAACTACCACTGTGTCTGTAAAACTAGTTTGCATACACAGTCATGCGCAAGAGAGCACATACGCACACCCCTTGAGGTGAAAGGACAGTAATGTTATGCATAAAACAAGTCACGTCATTACTAGATATCTCCATATACTATTGGGGAAGCACTGAGAGCCATAGATCTCCCTGAACATTCCACAACTCCTGAGATTGCACAAAATGCAACAGAGCATACTGGGGAGCTCCTGGCACGTTTCTCCCTCTTGCCACACGAGGGACCTTGCTTTCTCCTTTCCTGACTAGTGAGAAACCATATCTTTCTCCCTGGGATATAAACAAGTCTTCTTCTGAGGTGGAAAATGTCTCTTCCCTAGACTGTAAGAAAATCAAAATGTCTTGGGAAAATTCAAAAACAAACAAACAAACAAAAAAAATGGCTTTAGACTCTACCACTCACAGATTGTAAATAAATGGCTCTAGAAGTTCTCTATCATTTTGTTCTATGTCCCATTGTTCAAAAGGTTGGGTTTCTAGGAATAGAGAAAGAAATAGAGGCAGAGGGGAAGAGGGGTTGTGAGGTAGGAAGGCTGTGCTCTCTTGCACACATGTGTGTGTATGCACACTTGTTTTGCAGACACAGTGGTAGTTTAGCTGCAAGCAGGCACAAAGTACTACATTGTACCCTTTAAAGCTTGAATCTTAAAAATGGGAAAAAGGGTAAGAGAGAAAGAAAGCAAGGGCAATAAGGGATGAGAGAGAAACCTGATCCGCAGAGCTACTGTAGCATTTTGATCTTTCTGTGGGTCTCCATTTACTTGGGCTCTACTAACCTTTCCAGGGAACTTACTACCTTCCGTGATTTTTCATCTTTGCACGCTCCTTTATCTTGCTGACAGTAGTGAGCAGAGCTTTGATTATGCATAGGTGATAGAAATAACAGATTTTGTTATAGAGATATGGATATGCAAAATATTTAATATACAGATAGCATTTAGTAATTTTAGCATGTACTATAGAAAAAAATATTTAGTAGCACATAGGACTTTCTGCTTAATATGATATCAAATTAATTCCTAATATTTTGCCAACTTTTACTTCTTTGTTTCATACTATCACAGTGGAATGTGATTTTGTTTAAGTTTTTGTTTTCCAAGGTCAAAGCTTAGGATAAAGACTTTTTATAATTTTATTCTCAAAATCCAGCCAACATATTTAACATTAAAATGTTCCTCCAAACTGTAAATTTTATCTGGATTTTGAATTAATCATTTTTGTTGTGGAGGAGGAGGAGCAGATGATATATCTCAGTCCTACGGTATATGTCTGACAGGAAATCCTGGATTGAATCTCCAGGATAAAAAGTAAATAAGTTTCACTCACCAGTAACAATGGCAAAAAATGAGAAAATTGATGTGTGACTTGGGGGCTCAGGAGATGTCTCTCAAAATTATTAGCCCCAACTTTGGGTCCTATCCTATTTTTAACAAAGAATATTTTTTAATTACTCAGGGAGGATAAATTATGAATTATTGAAGGAGATAATAATTTGGGGAGAGGCTTATTTAAGGAAAATTTGGATCTAGGAAAAGGCTGGAGCAGAATCATAAGCATGTGGACCACAGGATCTAGGAGGCTATGTGGAGGGATTTAGAAGAAACACCCACTTATACAGAAGGAACAGATCCACTTTGAGCCTCCCCATGATGAAAGTTAGGAGTAAGTGGTGATGGCTGAAGAATAGGAGAGAGAGACTGAGTACCAAACAGAGACCAGGAAATTCAGATGAGAAATGGGTAGTGAAGAGTTACACCCATGGTCACCCCAAGTTTAGAGAAATTACACAGCTTAGAGGAAATACTTCTATGGTAGATCTAGAGTGCAAAGGAAATACACATGTGGTTGATTCAGAGGTTAGAGAAAAATCATACAGGTTAGAAAAGTGAGAGGTCACCCCAAAACTTAAAGCAGGTAGAAGGCAAACAGAAGAATACCCAGGCCAAGAAACTGTGCTCCCTCCCACCCAGTGGCTGGGTGAGATAAAGCCAGAGTCACCTGGGTCCAGACACAGACCACGGGGACACCACAGACAAGCAGTAGATCACAAATGGATTTTTTCAGAAACATAAGGAGAGATGTGATTGGTTTGACCCTAAAGGACAGCACACTTAGGTAGTCTACTAGACTGTGGAGGAAGCAGGGCCACTGCAACTGTTGTGAGTAAAGCCTGATCAGACAAGGGCTCCATTCCTGCCAAGGCTGAGTGGCATCTTCTGGTTTTCTCTTTGGGCTCCTGTACCTAATTGAAAGTGCCTAAAAGCAGCTAGCTTTCTCCGGAGTCTCCTTCAAATCGTGACTACTTGAGTCAGAAGGACTGTTCATATTGTCAGTCCTGAACTCTCATGATCTCTGAAAATATGGGTAGTGCCTGCCAAGGAGCGTGAATTTAGAGTAAATGGACAAGTGCATAGGAATCTGTGCTTGGTGTGTGTGTGGGGGGGGGCTCTCACTTGTCAGTGATACTTTCCCCACTGTGGTAGTTTGATTAGATGGCTCCCAATATATTCAGTGTTTTATTAGTTTATAGTTTGCATCAGCAGCCACCTGGCTGGAGGCAATGTCACTGGACAGATCTTAAGGTGTGGTGGTGGGTTTAGGATTTCAATCTGAAGATATGCAGAGTGTGCCTTGGAGTTCCTGTGCTGTGCTGTGTAGCTTTTGGCTTGTGGCTTCACTCTCTGTGTTTGGTCCTGTGAAAAGCAGGCCAGCTTTTCCTGCCATTATGGAACTTCCCCTGGATCTGTAAGCTTCAATAAATAATATGCCTTCCTCCATAACTGTGACTGGTCTGGAAGTTCATCTCAGCAAACTTGAAGCTGTCTGCTACAGCCACCCTAGAGGAAAAAATAGACACTACTATTATCTGTGTAAGCAGAAGGGAGGATACCTGATGCTTGACATAAGCTCATGGCTTTAGGGAAAATAATGTGTCTTCTCTCCACACAATTCGTGGGCCACTTTACATATAAGACAGAGATCTCTCTGGGTGTAAAACAACAGACTTCTAATATCCAGCCCCAATTCTTGACCCAGATGTTTCTTTTCCTTAAGTAAGCAAATGACCTGATTAACTTGATGGACAATGGACTGGAATGTCAGGGGTAAGGAGAAGCTGGTACCTTAGAGGAGAACAAGCCAATTAGTATGATTCAGGCTCACTACAAAGAGGTGAGCCAGGCCTTGGGGGGAAGTGTACGGAATCATAATGTGTAACATACAAACTGCTTATACTCTCCCACTCTCTGGCCTCTAATCATAGGTGGATACAATTTTAGCATTCTCAGAGAGCAAAGTGCTTCATGGTCATTTATTAGCTAATTTCCATCACATTAACCTTTTTTCCCTATTTTATGGGCATGAGAAAGATCCTCAACTGTTTCAGTGGTCTTCAGAATGGGAATGGACAGCAATAATGAGAGAGTGGGCGAAACAGTTTATAGAGGCAAAAGATCACCTTTCCATATGGGTAATGCACAACATCTCATGCAAAGAAGTTTGTGGTCTCTCTGTGATCTCATTTAAACCTCGTTACTTTCACTAAAGGAAAAAAAAGATATAAATTTTAATTTTTCACAAGAAATGATCTCTTGTAAGGTTCCCCTACCACTGTGTTGTGAAAAATAAAGTTACAACCAGATTACTTAATAGACTAGATCTAGCATTTTAACAGTAACTCAACTGTGGTTCAGGCTCTAGTCTGCAATTACCCAACACAGTGTGATGCTCAGTGGCTCAGAGTGAACACTGCATCGCTATTTGGAGATTCCGAGGTAGTCCTTTGGTAGGTAAGATTCAGACCAACCTTGGAAGATTAGGAGGGAAAGTTATTTATGATGTCTACAAAGCCAGAAAAAGATCTAGATGTAAACTCTATGTCCATATGCACTTGTAGGCCAACCTTCTAAGGAAGGTCTGCAGGCTAGGGCTTTGAGACCTAAAGGCAATCTCTAGTGTTATAAATTGCATACACATATACATGCATACACACATATGTAATATCTTCATATGTGTATGAACGTATGTGTATTTTGTGCATGTGCACACACACATATATGTGTATATGTAGATAACTATGTATGACTACTGTTTGTATATAAACAGTAGTTTTAAGGGTTGTTCTCACATGCATTTGCAATATCACACTGGGCAATGCCAGCCTAATATGGGGATATTAAAACTGTACCAGGCATGGTGGCATATGTCTTTAATCCTAGCACTCAGGAGGCCAAAGTAGGAGGATTGCTATGAGTTCCATGCAACCCTGAGAGTACATGGTGAATTCCAGGTCAGCCTGCCTAGTGCTAGAGCGAGACTCTACCTCAAACAAAACGACAGCAGCAACAACAAAAAACCTGAAGGCTCTGCAGTGGAGCTGAAATACCATGGTTAGAGCACCTTGGCATAAGTCCAGTGGTCTTTGTTCAATTCCTTGACAAAGTCATTTAAACTCTTTGTTCTATTTCTTCATTGATAAAATAATGTATAGCTCAATTGTTGTTGAGGCTCAAAGTTCTATTTTTCATTAAACATAATATATACATGTATAAAATATATATGTATATATAACCTTATATACTATGTAGTGTATATTTCATATTTACATAATATATTTATGCATATTATATATTTGTGCATAATGTCCATATAGTCTCAATAACTTTCTGTATTATAGAAAGTAAACATCTTCTCTGTGTCTAGAACTATGGGACTCTCATAGGATACATAGACTAATGTGTTTCATTTACTAAACTATCCAACACTTTGTTCATTTCACTGCCTTTGTGTTGCTATTTTGAGTTTGAAAACTTAAAAAAAAAAAAAAAAAAAAGAAACTCTGCTAAACATCCACTCTGGTACCTTTTAAAAGGAAGCTAAGAGAACCAATATTTCAGAGATTTTAACCAAAAATTCGTATAAGCTGAACAATTTTGAAGTTATCAAGAATCAACATAAATAGGCCTGCAAAAGTGATCTGCTCCATCTCACAGGCACCAGGAAGGATTTTGCTCTGAGCTCAGAACCGGCCAGAGCCCAAGATCCTGTGCAGTGGGATCGACATTTCCTGTGAAAATGGCATTCTGCATCTGGTGTGTATGGGCAGGCTTGAATCTCATCTTGAAGTGCCGATGAACTAATGTCGCTCTATCATTTATGCTGTCCTTCACCTAAAAAGGGGGACAGTTACGTCTGTCTTGCAGATTCACAATAGGATGAAATGATAAAAACATCTAGTCCATGTTTCTCTTCATTTCTCTTGACAAAGGTCATTTTCCCATTTTCAACCTAATGATTCTTTGCTTCAAAAACACTTTAAAGAAAAATTTTGTTAGGGTTTTTTTTTAAGAGGGTGCTACCAATGAGCCTTAATATTAGACCACACATTTTTTGAGGAAAATTCTTATCTTTTCCAAATTTTGTTATATAATATCCTTTATTATGATTTGTTCTCTCTCCTATGAGAATATAAAAGCACATCTTAACCACGTGGCTTAGCCATGCATTTCTAGTATTTAGCTTTATTATATTTTTTAATAAATGAAAAAAATAATAGCCCTTCTAAGGAGGAACAAATGAAAAGAAAATACTTCAATTGTGTTGCTAGCAAAATATATTATTTTAAAAATATTTTTATTGGTTAGCCAGGCACTTTAATCCCAGCACTTGGGAGCCAGAGGTAGGAGGATCACTATGAGTTAGAGGCCACCCTGAGACTACATAGTTAATTCCAGGTCAGCCTGGGCCTGAGTGAGACCCTACCTCAAAAAAAAATAACCATATATATATATGATTGTGAGAAGAAAGAGGCAGAAAAAGAGAGGGGGGGGGGAAGGGAGGGAGAGAGACAGTGAGAATACCAGGGCCTCTTACTGCTATAATCAAATTCTAGACACATGTGCCAAATTTGAGTATCTGGTTTTATGTGTGTACTAGGGAACTGAACCCAGGCTGGTAAGCAAGCACCTTTAACTGCTGTACCATCTCCCCAGCCTTGCTTTTTTTTTTTAAATTTAATAAGGGGGGAAAGTGGCAAATTATAAGCAGTAAATCAAGACACAGGGGCAGAAAGCTTTCCTGGAATATATCCTTTTTGTTTTCCATAAATAATACTGAAAATGGCTAATTTAGCCATATTTTCTCTGTTGAAGAAAATGTTACAGAGATTCCCAGTCACTCAGTGTGATTAAATTGTTATCCCCATGTCTGAAACCATGTTTAAGGAAGAAGTTAAAGCAAAAAAAAAAAAAAAAAGGCTGAAGAGATGGCTTAGTGGTTAAGGTATTTGGCTGTAAAGCCAAAAGACCCAAGTTCAGGTCCTCAGAAACCACATAAGCCAGATGTACAAGATGGTGCATGTATCTGTGTTTGCAGGGCTAGAGGCTTTGGCATGCCCATTCTTTTTTTCTTCTCCCCTCCTCTTACTCCTCATCTTCCTCTTTCTCCTCATTCTTTTTCTCCTCCTCCTCCTCCTTTTCCTCCTCCTCTTCCTTTTCCTCATCCTCTTCCTCTTTCTCTCTCCTCTTCCTCTTTTTCCTCCTCTTCCTTTTCTCTTTCTCCTCCTCTTTCTTCTCCTTTTCCTCTTTCTCCTCCTCCCTCTCCACCTCCTCCTCTTCCTCCTCCTTCTTCCTCTCTCGCAAATAAATAAATTAACATATTAATAGTGGTTAAGGCATTTGCCTACAAAGCCAAAGGACCCAAGTTCGATTCTCTAGGACCCATGTAAGCCAGATGCACAAGGGAGCGCACATGTCTGGAGTTCATTTGCAGTGGCTGGAGGCCCTGGTGCACCCATTCTCTACTCTCTCTCTCTATCTCTCTCTCTGTCTCTCTCTCTCCCTCCATCCCTCTTTCTCTGTCAACTAAATAAATAAATAAAAATAAAATATTAAAAAAGACTGTGAGAATCTATTTACCCCCTGCCAGGTGATGAGAAACAAAGACAAGTGGCACTGTCTGATGTCCTTGACAGCACAGTAACTGTCGCTCTGAGGAAACAGGCTCATCTTATTGTTAGGGAAGTTCTCATCCATTGAATGAGAATAAAATGGCTCTGGATTCCATGTTTCTTGTCATGGGAAAGGAAGGAAGAGAGAAGGAAAGAATTGTCATCAATGTATCTACTAGACAGATAGCCCTGGACAATATCACCCAAGTCTGGGTGTGAAACGGAGCGGACTTATAGACTTAATGTCTTCTGCCATTTAAGAGAAGAACACTTACACGTGACCTAGAAACCTCGTGTGTTCTGGGCCCAAAAGTGTGCCGAGAGTGGTGTGTTTAAAGAAGACCTGGGAGTTCCCTTGACTTGCTAGATTGACATCTGCTGCTTGAGTCGCTTTGATATCTGCTTTCTTAAATTGACTGCATAAAGATTGTCCAGGGTAAGAGTTGTTATTGGATTATTTTAAAAAATATATTCTGTTTATTTATTTGACAGAGAATGGGTTCTCCAGAGCCTGTAGCTACTGCAAACCAACTGCAGACACACATGACTCCCTGGGCATCTGGCTCTATGTGGGTCCTGGGGAATTAAACCTGGTTCCTTTGGTTTGTCGGCAAGCACCTTAACAGCTAAGCCATCTCTCCAACACTGGATTCTTCCTTATACATCTGTGGCCCTCTCCAACCTAACAAAGTACTTGTTAAAGATGTCCATATTAAGTATTCATGATCATGGCCAAAGTGACCTAAAAAATAAGATATTCCTTAGGGGAGGAATTTTAGTGAGCAGTTTCCTTGTCTGCCAACATGACACTGAGACATATTACCTTGAGAATTTTCTTGATCTGCCATTTTCTTTTTCTATAATGTTGATATCCCCAAGGAAGCAGGCACTGACTTGTTAATATAGAAAATTAATGATAATACAGTGTGACTATAAAATAAACATCAATTGATATATAGAAGCTACTGGAATAATGCCACTAGCTATTAATCTCTAAAATAATATTTAAGGTAATATCATTTAAGTTAAGCCTTCACAACTATCTTCCTGTTGTTTACAACCAGCAGGAAAGCACTCTTAATCTACTTTCATGCTTTGAATCATCCCAGTAATATATTAGAAGCTTAACTAAAATTCAGTATTACAGATATGAACTCAATAAACCCACATGATTATTCAGAAATCTTCAAGATAATTCAGGTGTTTATAATAAAAGATATGGTAACAAAATAGTGATGTCCTTAGTCATGGGTACGAATGTCTTTAACTTTAATCTTCAAGGGTCCTATGCTGGGATCCTTCTGAGTCTTTAAGAGCCGATCCCAGCAAGTTCAGGAAGTCAAAACACTGTTAAAGAGACTTCTGCTAGGACCCACATATCTTATAACATGAGAACTTTAACTCTTATTCCACAATGGCTTGAAAGTCTTCCCTGACTATCACCTCCATGTCTTTGTTCTCTCCTCTATCACCCATTTCAATATGAGGGTCTGGAACCAGAACAAGTGAATGAACTTGCTTCAACAATGGCCTGATTTACACAATTTTAGATCCTATTCAAGATGGTAACATGAACCCCTACCTTCTTGTCTTAAAGATAAAAAGCAACAATTTATTTACTAAGCGCTCTTTTTGTGTCATTGTTTTAGCTTCTTGGGGGTGGAGGGGGTTGAGGTAGGGTCTCACTCTAGCCCAGGCTGACCTGTAATTTATGATGTAATCTTAGGGTGGCCTCAAACTCACAGCAATCCCTCCTACCTCTGCCTCTTGAATGTTTTAACTTTTTTATTGATAGCTTCCATAATTATAGATAATAAATTGTGAAAATTCCCTCACTACCCCACCTCTCACTCTCCATCATATACCCTCCCCCTCACAATTAGTTTCTTTTATTTTGATGTCATCATCTTTTCCTCCTATTATGATGGTGTTGTGTAGGTAGTATCAGGCAGTGCAAGATTATCAATATCCAGGCCATTTTGTGTCTGGAAGAATGCATTGTAAGCAGCCATACCCTTCCTTTGGCTCTTACATTCTTTCTGTCATCTCTTCCTCAATGTACCCTGAGCTTTGTAAGGTGTGATAGCGATGACTCAGTATTGCATACTCCTCTTCACTGACTTCTGAAAAGAGAAGAAGCTCAGTAACAAAAAGTGAGAGCAGCGATATGTGACTTACCAAGTTAATTCAAGATGAGATTAAACCATTTAAGCAGAGATTAAAGCAGTTAAGTAAACATCTCTCAACTGAAAAAAAGTCCATGCCTATATGGATTCACTGGTGAATTCTAGTGGACCTTCACAGAAGAACACCAATACTTCTCAAACTTTTCCACAACATCAAAAAATAAAGAATACCCTGCATTACCCTGCTACGAAAACCAGACAAAGACAGAACAAAAAAGAAAAGAAAAAAAGAAAATTATAGACCAATCACCCTCATGAATGTAGATGCAAAAATTCTCAACAAAATACTAGCAACCAGAATACAAGAATACAGCAAAAAGATCATTCACCCCATCAAGGTAGATTTTATCCTAGAGATGCATGGATGGTTCAGTATGTGCAAATTGATATAAGTGGACTGAAAGACAAAAATCACATAATCTCAATGATGCATAAAAGGCATTTGACAAAATCCAACATCCCTTCATGTTAAAAGTCCTAAAGAAAATGGGAATAGAAGGAACATATCCCAACATATAAAAGCTATTAACGACAAAACTTACAGCCAACATAATACTAAATGTAGAAAAACTTGAAGCTTTTCCACTAAAATCAGGAACAAGACAAGGGTGTCCACTATCCATACTTTTACTAAATATAGTACTAGAAGTCTTAGCTATAGCAATAAGGGAAGAGACACACATAAAAGGGATGTAAATTTGAAAGGAAGATATCAAATTACCCTTGTTTTCAGATGATATGATTCTATACCTAAAGGACTCTAAAGACTCTATCAGCAAACTGTCAGAGCTGATAAGTACTTTTAGCAATGTAGCAGGATACAAAATAAACACAAATCCATAGCCTGCTTTTATACTAACAACAAACATGCGGAGGATGGAATCAGGGAATCACTCTGTGGTAGTTTGAATATATGTCCCCCAATATATTCAGTATTTTATTAGTTTATAGTTTGCATCTGCAATCACCTTGCTAGAGGCAAGGTCACTGGGCTTTGCATTCAGCTGTCTGGAGAAAGGGGTGTCTTAAGGTGTGGTGATGGTTTGAGAGTCCATTGTAAAGATATGCAAATGTGCCAGCAGGAGTTCCTGAAGTGTGCTGTGTGACCTTTTGGCTGTAGTGTTTTTGCTCTGTGTGCTGTGGTGGCTGGTTGGCTTTTGCTCTCTCTGCTTGGCCCTGTGAAGGCCAGTTGCTTCTCCTGCCATTATGGAACTTCCCCTGGATCTGTAAGCTTCAATAAAGAATATCCCTTCCTCCATAACTGTGCCTGGTCTGGAAGTTCATCTCAAAGAAGTCTTTCTCTGATGATTTTCGCTAAGAACAATCATCTTTTCTGAACCTGAAGCTGTCTGCAACAGTAAAGTGGTACTGAGGAGTGTGGGGTGAGATGAACCTGAGCGTGTGGATATTCATCTTTTGGAACCTTTGTCTTTTTTGGAGGAATGGGCATGGACTTGGTGCTTGCAACTGAAGATGCCTTCTGGAGTGGTAAGCCAAGTTTTATGGACTATTCTGATGAGAGTTTGAGAATGCTAAGTGCAGAAGTATTGAACTTCATAAACTATGAACTTGGCTTATGAGCTTTCTAAGGGGAAAGAAAGAATGCAGAGGACTTTCGTTGGAACTGGGCTACTGGCATAGGTGGGAAACGTTCTGCTATCCAGGCCCAGAAAGTTTGATCAAGGTTAAATTTGTAATGGACTGATGTGCTTGGCTAAAGATATCGGACTGAAATGTTAAGATTTTAAGTTGGGAAAACTCAAGCAAGTTAAAAGTAGAGGCATTTGAGACTGGTTTAGCTGCTATTGTCAATGCATTAGCAATCTTAAGGAAGGTAGAAGGAAGGTGGCCTGACTTGATTTACATTAAAACAATGGAGAGGATGCCTGAGGAAAGACTGTTAAAAATGCAAATTCTTGGAAAGAGTTGACTGGAGAAGGAACCTGCTTTTCAAGGCTATGGTTTATTTTGTCCCTGGATTTAGAATATGGCTGTGTCCTGCACACCTGGTATTAGTTTTGGAAGCATGAAAAATGCATGGAGTGGTCATGAGTTGCACACGGTTCCAGGAGCCGCTGCTGAGATGCGGCATGAGGTAGGGCATGAAGACCCTCAGGAATAGTCTGGAAGAGCCTTTGGAAGATGGACCGTGGTTTTCATGGAGACCTGAAGATGTTTTGGATATACCAGGATTATGCAAGGGCTACCATGGAGTGCAGTGTTGGCATAGGATGAAAGTTTTCCCTGGCGACTCTGCCCAGCTGGAGGGGCGGAATTGGAAAACCTGGAGACTGTCAGTCTCTGGTTATATTGAACTTGAACTGCAGAAGTTTGATGACAGCTGATGGTGGTTGAATTTGCATTGTTTTAGTTTCTCCGTGCTATGCCTTATACCAGTTAAAAAAAATGTTTTACTCTGTGCCTTTACATGTTGAAAGTATTTAACTTGTTTGATTTTACAGGACTCACTATCTTAAGTTGATCAAGACTGTGAGAACCTTTGAAATTGGACTGAGTACAATTTACAATGTGTGATAGTTATAAATCTATTGGGGACCAGGAGCTAAATATATTGGGGGCCAGGGGCGGAATGTGGTAGTTTGAATATATGTCCCCCAATATATTCAGTATTTTATTAGTTTATAGTTTGCATCTGCAATCACCTTGCTAGAGGCAAGGTCACTGAAAATTAAGTCTTAAGGTGTGGTGATGGTTTGAGAGTCCATTGTAAAGATATGCAAATGTGCCTAGCAGGAGTTCCTGAAGTGTGCTGTGTGACCTTTTGGCTGTAGTGTTTTTGCTCTGTGTGCTGTGGTGGCTGGTTGGCTTTTGCTCTCTCTGCTTGGCCCTGTGAAGGCCAGTTGCTTCTCCTGCCATTATGGAACTTCCCTTGGATCTGTAAGCTTCAATAAATAATATCCCTTCCTCCATAACTGTGCCTGGTCTGGAAGTTCATCTCAGCGAACCTGAAGCTGTCTGCAACACACTCCCATTCACAATTCCCTCAAAAAAAAATTCCCTTGGAATAAACCTAACCAAGGAAGTGAAGGATCTCTACAATGAGAACTTAAAAACACTCAAGCAAGAAATTGCAGAAGACACTAGGAAATGGAAAGACATCCCATGTTCTTGAATTGGAAGAATCAATATTGTGAAAATGTCAATCTTACCAAAAGCAATCTACACATTTAATGCAATCCCCATCAGAATGGTATTCTTCACAGAAATAGAAAAAAAAATCCTAAAATTCATTTAGAAGCACAAAAAAAAAAAAAAAAAACCCTCAAATAGCCAAAACAATTCTGAGCAATAAAAGGAAGGCTGGCAGTATTTAACCTATATTATAGAGCCACAGTAACAAAAGTTGTATGGTACTGCCACACACACACACACACACACACACACACACACACACACACATCAATGGAATGGAATAGAGGACCCAGATGTAAGTCCAGATAGCTACAGCCATATTGTTGACAAAAATGTCAAAAATATTTATTGAAGAAAAGACAGCCTTTTTAACAAATGGTGTTGGGAAAGCTGGATATCTACATGTAAAAGGATAAAAATAGCTCTTTATCTCTCTCCATGCACAAAAATCAAGTCCAAGTGGATCAAAGACCTTTATATTTGACCTGAAATTGCTAGAGGAAAAAGAGGGGAAACACTTTAACATATTGGCACAGGTAACAACTTTCTGAATATAACCCCAGTTGCTCAGGCAATAAAACCATTAATCAACCATTGGGACCTCATGAAATGAAAAAGGACACTGTCATTTGTGTTTGAGGCAGAGTTTCAGCCTCGACTGATCTCTAACTGTGATTTCCCCCTACCTCAGCCTCCAGAGTGAGTGCTGGTATTGAAGGGCTGCACCACACTGCAAGTCTAGCTTGTCCTTTGTATTTGAATAGGTAAATGAGAAGCTTTTCTATCCTAGACTAGTGTTCCCTTACCTCCTGACTGCTCACTCAAATGGACAAGGACCAAGCATCATATAACTTCATTAATTTGTCAGTAACTGAGTCAAAAGGGAAACATAGATGGTATCCCCAAACAGCCACCATACCATCTCCTCAACAATGCAAGAAGTCCCTTATCCATTGTGGTGTGGCTTCCACTTGCATATACTGATGCCAACTTCTCTGTTGTGGGGAGCTCCATCCCTCGTGGCCATTGCCACTTCAGTGAGAACACAGTTGAGCAATTATGGAAGATGTCATGGTGTTCATATCTGGGCATGGTGATCTACCTTGCAGCTTCTTCATGTGCACTCAGAAATGCATCCTCATAATAGGAACACTCATTCTCTGCTGGTGGGAATGTAAGCTTTATAACCACTATGGAAATCAATATGGAGACTCCTGGAAAGGATGACTATAGAGTTAGAAAAAAACCCTATTATTCCCTTACTGGGCATTTACCATAAAAGCTTCCCATCTCAGTTCAGAGATATTTGCTTAACCATGTTCATAGCTGCTCAATTCATAATAGCTAAAAACTGGAATCAACCCAGGTGCCCATCATTGGATGAATGGATAACCAAGATGTGATATATCTACACGATGGAATTCTATTCAGCAGTAAGAAAAAATAATGACACACGGAAATTTGTAGAAAAATGGTTGAACTTGAAATAGATCATTCTAAGTGAACTCACACAATCTCAGACAACCGTCGCATGATCTCCCTCATCTGTAGTTCCTAACCTGGATCAGCCCAAGTTGTTGACATATCTGAATAGCATCTCAAAGCTTGGTCAATAGAGGGGGTGGGTATGCAAAACTGAACTCAAAATTAACTTGTAGCATAGGATCCTATATCCAGGAAGTCAAACTAAAAGGTGGAACCCTGAAGAGGACCTTAGGGGAGTACCTGTGTTGAAGGGCCCTGCAGAGGGTGAGACAAAACCTAACCTCAGATTTCTCCTGTTTCTCCTTCTTCTCTGTCTTTTTCTTTTTTCTTTTACCTTGGCACTGGCCTGTAATTCCCTGTACCAGGATGTGGTTTACATCCACAATGAGCTGTTTGTTGATCAGAGAGACCTACTAGATCTCCCAAAACAAACAAGACAGACTTCTGTCAGAGCATTTGTTTACACACCAGAGGTTAATGGTAAGACCCTACTACTGAAGACAGCATGGACCAGGGAGAGGCCTGGTTGGAATCCGGAAGAGAACCAGTCCCCAGACAATTAGCCCATCTAGTGCTGGAAGGCACAAATGAGCTACCAGGGGAAAGTGGCCAAATCTGTCTGAGCAACTCAAAGTCTAAGTGACTCAGAAGCAAACAACTTGATGTGATGCTCATCCAAGTGCAATAGTGGCACACAGCCATGGTGGGTAACCAACTGCTCTTGGATTGGCTAGCAGATCTTCTCAGTGGAAAAGAAACCATATCCAGATAAAGAATCATATCCAGATAATGATTCTGCTTTCCATTGACAAGCTCCCACTAATCTTAGACTATGAGGATCTACATCCTTTTAATTCTCTCTAAATTAATCATGGTTATCCTATTTGACTGGTGCTGACTTCATTCTCCTTTACAGAATCTGCTTCTCTTTTTCAGATGGGAGCTGGACCTGAGGAGATAAATGACCCAGTACACTCCATCCTGGCCCCAGCTGAAACCACAGAGGAATTGGGTAATGAGCAAGAGTGCTGCTTTCTTAGTAAATCTGATATCAGCACAAGGGTGATGGAGATAAATACTGAGGACACTTGACACCTACCAAACCAGAGATCCAGAGGCTCCTGAGTTCCCATCACTGAAATAGACTTAAAATGCTCCCATCATGGCTCAGGGAATTTTGCAGAAGAGGAGACAAAAAGAATGTTAGAGCCATAAGTTGAGATATTTTCCCAGAGACATTGCCTCTCCATGCCCACCCCCCCCCGCCATAATGTATGACCCACAATCCCCATGGTGTTGACCTGCATCCCCAATAAGGAAGGCCTCTTCAGAAAAGGGGCAGGTAAGAGGGAAAGGATGGTACCAACATGTGTTGTTAACATACTAAATATGTTCATATCTAATAAAAAAAGAAGAAAGGAAAAGAATTGCATTCTCATGACACAAGGAAGGAGAATACAGCTAATATAACTATCATAGCACTAAGGAATTGAAAATAATTTGCTTTGGATATCTTGCTTTGAGGAAAGTTTAAATGAGAAGAAATCTTACAAGGTATCAACTCAAATGTTTTCGTTTTACAAATGAAAAGGGACAAGTATAATGAGAAGCAACAACACAAGCAGCACACTAGCTAATGGATGACGAGCTCTGACACTGGTTTTACTTGTTATATTTGCAGCATTTTCTCTTGGTGCATGAGTGATAAAACTGTATACAAGTGCTATGGGCAAGAAATGACCATACCATATACTTGTGGAATAACTGAATAATATTGTCAATGTGCAAACTTCTCAGGAAGCATAGATATAAGAATTGAGTTTTTAGTATCATAAATAAATTTAATACCTTCCCATAGTAAGCTCCAGGGACGTTTAACACTCTGAATAAGCCCCTCTCCTAATGACATGGTCACTGTGGATGTCCTCAGAGATTACTTTAGCTTTGATATTTCTCAGATTTTCTTCTTCTCTGTGGTAACACTAGTCAATCTGATGGCCCTGGGCACAAACCTCTGCCTATTCTGTATCAGATTTCCTTCAATGTTCCTAGATCTTCGTCCAATTTCTAGACCAGGAAATTAGAAGTCATCACCAACATGGTGTGAGCCCAGCTATCCAGGGACAATATCCACAAAATGCAATGATCAGGTCACCTGGATCAACTTCAAGTTCATCAACATATCATCCTTTTAAATCAGACCCATGTTCAAGCAGTTATGCCTGTCCTTAGTTTATTTCTTTTCTTCTCTATATCATGTCTTTTACTTCTCAGCATGATTCCTATGCATTCATTGGGGTAGAAAGCCCTGATGAAACTCTTTACAATTTGAACTATGAATAACTATTTTATAATCCTTCCTAGTAAAGCCAATTTGTTTTATGGTAAGTTTTAGAGTAGCTAATTCGACCTATAAGAATCCTCCTTATTTCCTGACATGTTTATGACATTTCAAATTCCATTATGTCAATACATAGCTCTGAAGGTCTTCTGTTGGTAGCCATTCATCTGATTTCTAGTGTCTTCCTATTCCTTAATAAGAGGAGTCTAACTTATTAAAGACTATTATATTATAATATAAAGATATTCCCTACTAAAAGATATTCCTTAGACCCCACTGGAGTTAGGAGTATCTGTATGCCTAAATTTTGTTCACCAAAATACAAAGGGATGTGAAGTCCACTCATACATCATAAATGTGAGGAGAATCTAGAATGAGTTGCTTTTATTTTTGGAAATAATGGACCTGCATGAAATATTCGCACATATTCCTCAAAGGCCAACACAGAGGACTAGAGGGACAATGGACAGAAGAGTGTGTCCAAGAAATCAGATCATGAGACCACACTCTCATCTAGAAAGGAACTTCTTTGACCCAGGCACCATCACAGGACAGGATTGGATTAACACAATACCCACAACACGAATGTCTCCCATTCTTTCACTTTCTAAGTAGGTTTTCAAATACATAAAACTATCCTTCTGCCTCCTCTATCATATATGGCACGTGAAGGGAAGACATAATTCAATTACTCCTGATCAAAAGGAGGGCTGGCGATATGGCTTAGTGATTAAGGCATTTTCCTGCAAAGCCTAGGACCCTGGTTTGATTCCACAGGACCCAAGTAAGCCAGATGCACAAGGGGGCACATGCCTCTGGGGTTCATTTGCAGTGGCTAGAGGCCCTGGTGCACCTATTCTCTTTCTCTCTGCCTCTGTCTCTCTTCCTGTAATAAATAAATAAAATATTTCTTAAAAAGATTAAAAGGAGGACTGGAAAGATTGCTTAGCGGTTAAGGAGCCTGCCTGCAAAGCCTAAGGATCCAGGTTTTACTCCTCAGAACCAATATAAAGCCAGATGCACATAGTGGCACTTGTGTCTGGGGTTTGTTTGCAGTGGCTAGAGTTCCTTATATGCTTATTATCTCTCTCTCTCTCTCTCTCTCTCTCTCTCTGTCTCTCAGTAAGTAATCATAATTTTTGTTCAAAACAAGGTCAAGAAGAGCCCTAGCCTGTCTAGAGCTAATAAAGGGGCTGCATAGGCACAAATGGGATGAACTTCTGTGATGGTTAAGTTTGTGTCAACTTGATTTGTTTAGGAATCCACAGACATTCCTCATAACTGTGTCTCTGAGGCTGCCTCTAGGAAGGATTAACTAAAGGAAGAATCCTTCCCCAGGGGTAAGCCCTTCCCCCAGAGTGGGCGGCCCCTCTTGGAGGAGGGGGCTGGTTGATAAAAAGGAGCTCTGGGAAGAAAGGCTCTCTCTCCCACCTGGCTGCCGGTGCTGCTAGCTGCTTGCCACTGGGTGCTTGCTGCTTGGTGTTTTCCGCTTGGTACTTGCTGCTTGGTGTTGCTGCTCTCCAGTGTGGACTGAAGACCAGGGTGGACTGAAGAGCAGCGTCTCTCCAGGAAGCCTCCAGGCCTTCAGTGCTGGATTGGGACTGCTGAGGCCTCCAGCCTTGTGCCCTGAGCAGCTACCGGGTTTCTTGACTCTCAGACCTGCAACCTGCTATTGCTGGACTGTGTAAGCTAATACAATAAATTCCCTTTTAATATAATTCTTTCTATCCATTCTGTTCCTCTAGAGAACCCTGACTAATACAACTTCAAAGGCAGATCTGCATAGAAACAAAACAAAATGAGCCTTGACAAAGACTACTCACACTCTGCCCCTCACAGGGCATCTTGATGACTTTGGTTCTCATCACCACCTTGTCATCCATGGAGCTGCCTTTTTTATGTTTTTTATTTTTATTTATTTATTTGAGAGAGGGAAAGAGGCAGAGTGAGAGAGAGAGAGAAAGAGAGAATGGGTGCACCAGCACTTCTAAGCCACTGCAAACAAACTCCAGACACATGCACCCCCTTGTACATATGGCTTACGTGGGTTCTGGGGAATCGAACTGAGGTCCTTTGGCTTTGCAGGCAAATACCTTAACCACTAAGCCATCTATCCAGCCCTGCCTTTTTATTTAAAGATAATTTTTTAGATGAAGGATTACTTTCTCACTGATTCTAACTCTCCCTCAGGTAATCTTTTAATCTAGACCAAATTCCCACATTCAACTGTACTTATAAGTACATGAAACTAACAACTTCATCCTAATTTCTCTGTTCAGTTTTACCTTTAACTGTTTGGTTTAACATTTAAATGTATTATACATCTATTCCCAACTTGATAAACATTGTGACTAAATAGGCCACTTCATCTATGAAGTTATCAAGTCTATGAGTAATGCAGTAAATATCATGTAATTAACACAGAGGAGAGCAGGTACATGTGCTTGAGTGAAATGATTTGCATATATCATTAATAATTCACATTTTGATATCACCCTGTAAGAGCAAAAAACATATTGTCAAGTTACTAGTAGAAAATAACTCTAAGTATTTCCATGACTTTTTGTTATAATTGTATTATACCCACATAAAACCCTAATGTATAGAGAGTGCCAAGTTAACAAAGACATTTGCCAATTGACATGTGAGACATGGGTTAATTTTTTGTAACTTATTTTTTATTTTTAAATCTTTTATTATTATTAACAACATAGTTCTTATGGGTACATCATGGGTTAGTACCCTCTTTTCCCTTGTCCCTGCCCCTATTCCTTTGGGGATGCTCCTCAGTGGAGTTGAAGGTATTCCCTGTGGAGTTGTGGTTTATGAGTTGTGGGAGCAGCAGTCAGTTATTTTGAGGGCAGAGAATACCTCTGGGCATGATGTCTCAACCTGTGGGTCTCACAGACTTTCCCTTCCTCTTCCACAAAATTCCCAGAGCCATGGTGGGTGAGTTTTAAGTCTACTTCAGTGATGAGCTCTGAGGAGCCTCTGGATCTCTGCTTTGGTAGGTGTTGAGTATCCTCGGGGTCTGTCTCCTTCACCCTGGTGCTGATTACCACATTCAGCATGGAAGCAGCACTCTTGCTCATCTCCCCAATTCCTCTGTGGATTCAGCTGTGGCTTGGCTGAAGTGCAAGGGCTAGTTTATCTCCTTGGGTCTCACTACCTTCTGAAAAAGAACAGATTCTCCAACTGAGAGTGAAGTCAGCATAGTTTATCATTATTAATTTAGGAAGATTTTGATGTATTTAACCCCTATTTTAGCAAAAAGACTATTGAGAAATTACACTGGAGAGCATAATCTTTGTCTCCATAGGATTTTGATCTGGTTCCCAATTCCAGATATGAGTTCCTTTACACTGAGCAGATCTCTTAGCCAATAAGAAAGCTATTGGTTACCCACCAAGGCTGTGTGGCACTATTGCACTGGCATGTACATCCTGTCAGGGTGTTTGCTTCTGAGTAGCTTAGACCTCTGGTTGCTCAGACTGTCGTTTGCCACTTTCCCCCAGTAGCTCATGTAGTGTTTTCCAGCACTATTTTTTTTTTTTTTTGGTATGAATATATCCCTATGAGCTTTTCTTCCTCATGTTATAGGTTACACTGAAAGTTGGATTTAAAATAAAATTTGAAAAATTAAGTCATTTTATTTAATTAATTTTTGGGGGTTATATTTTATTTTATTTATTTATTTATTTGAGATAGTGGCAGATAGAGAAAGGGAGAGAGAATGGGTGTGCCATGGTCTCTAGCTACTGCAAACTAACTCTAGATGCATTTGCCACCTTGTGGAGAGATGGCTACCAGCCTTATTTTATTATTTATTTAACATAAGTGGTAATAGGTGTCCTCTCCAGTCCTCACTTTCTTGTGTGTTATCAGTTAGTCTTGCTATCTTTGTAACCTCTATGTTTCTGTTATGACATGTTTTGATTCACCATGGTGTTTGCTGGTTTTTTTTTTTTTTTGGATGTGGATATCAGGCTAGCCATAGCAAATAAAATAATAAAAAAAACAGCATGGTACTGGCACAAAACAGACATTTAGATCAATAGAACAGAATAGAAGATCCAGGGGCTGGTGAGATGGCTCAGCAGTTAAGGCACTTGCCTGCAAAGCCTAACAACCTGGTTTCAATTCCCCAGTATCCATGTTAAGCCAGATGCACAATGTGGCAAATGCATCTGGAGTTCATTTGCAATGGCTGGAGGCCCTGGCACACCTATTCTGTTTCTCTTCTCTGTAAGTCTCTGCTTGCAAATAAATAATATTTTTAAAAAGGAATATAAGATCCAGGCTTTAGTTCAAGCAATTATAGCAACCTAATATTTGACAAAGGAGTCAACAATGCCCACTGGAGAAAAGACAACATTTTTGACAAATGGTGCTAGAGAAATTGAATATCCACCCATAGACAAATGAAACTAGACCCACTACTCTCACCATGTACAAGAATCAACTCTAAATAGGTTAAGTCCTTGATATAGGACTGGAAACCTAATTTTTAAATTTTATTTGTTGGTGAGAGATAAGGGGGAGGGAGGGTGTGATGGTTAAGTTTGTGTCAACTTGATTTGTTTAGGAATCCACAGACATTCCTCATAAGTGTGTCTCTGAGGCTGCCTCTAGGAAGGATTAACTAAAGGAAGAATCCTTCCCCCAGGGGTAAGCCTTCCCCCAGAGTGGGCGGCCCCTCTTGGAGGAGGGGGCTGGTTGATAAAAAGGAGCTCTGGGAAGAAAGGCTCTCTCTCTCCCACCTGGATGCCGGTAATGCTCGCTGCTTGGTGTTTTCTGCTTGGTACCTGCTGCTTGGTGTTGCTGCTCTCCAGTGTGGACTGAAGACCAGGGTGGACTGAAGAGCAGCGTCTCTCCAGGAAGCCTCCAGGCCTTCAGTGCCGGATTGGGACTGCTGAGGCCTCCAGCCTCGTGCACTGAGCAGCTACCGGGTTTCTTGACTCTCGGACCTGCAACCTGCTATTGCTGGACTGTGTAAGCTAATCCAATAAATCCCCTTTTAATACAATTCATTCTGTCCATTCTGCTGCTTGCCACTGGGTGCTTGCTGCTTGGTGCTTGCCGCTTGGTACTTGCTGCTTGGTGTTGCTGCTTTCCAGTGTGGACTGAAGACCAGGGTGGACTGAAGAACAGCGTCTCCCCAGGAAGCCTCCAGGCCTTCAGTGCCGGATTGGGACTGCTGAGGCCTCCAGCCTCGTGGACTGAGCAGCTACCAGGTTTCTTGACTCTCGGACCTGCAACCTGCTATTGCTGGACTGTGTAAGGTAATACAATAAATTCCCTTTTAATACAATTCATTCTATCCATTCTGTTCCTCTAGAGAACCCTGACTAATACAGATGGAGAGCATGCCTAGGCCTTTCAGCCATTGTGAATGAACTCCAGATATGTGCGTCCCCTTGTGGTGCATATGCAACATTGCGTGCATCACTGTGCATCTGGCTAGGTGGGACCTGGAGCCTGGAGATTCAAACGTGCATTCTTAGGCTTCCCATTAACTGCTGAGCCATCTCTCCAGCCCTAAATTTTTATACTCTTTATGACTGAAAGTAGGGTGGAAGGCAATTATGTTGACTTTAAAGTCTTTGTTCTTCCACTAGGTGAACAGTATTGTATAGTGAGGGAGTTGCTACATGTTTGCTAGGACTTAAGGGTAGAATGGAATATTTTGGATGGAGGTGAAAAGAAAAGTGATACGTGTGCCTGAGGTGGGTGAGCCACCTCTCGTTCTACAAGACAGGTTATCTTTGTCTAGCAAAGGCAACTGTGTGAACACTGATATTGGAAGAAGTTTACTGCAGCAGGCAAAACCCCAAGATGGCTTTAATAATGTCTATGGTCTGTTATACTTTGAACCTGAGAAAATTCCAGTACGAGTGTTTATCATATATATGGCAAAGATAGTATCTCACTACCGTTTTTAGGTTATAGAATGAGTTATTTTGTGCAATGTAAGACTCTATCTTAACAGAGTACAGCATCAAACTCTACTTCTGACCTCAGAGAAGCCAGTGTTGTGCTCTGGTGAGACTAAATGATAGGAAACTACAGGTGGCTTTTAGCCAAAAGGAAGTAAATTCTGACAATCTGAGTGAACCTGAAGTATGTATTTCCTGGGGGCAAGACTTCAGTTGAGAATCATACCATGACTGCAGCCATAGGAGCCTTTGATCTGAGAATATAGTTATCTGTGTCTAGACCATAGGTAGGTCCAAGGAAAGTGTGAAATATGAGGGATTTGAAGCCAAATCTTAGGTGATGCTTTTCACAACAACAGAAAACAATAGAACTGGTGACGCAGTTGAAATTTAAGGCCCACTTCATTGTGCCTGGGAGACACAGCAGGGGATGGCAGAAAATGGGACCTCCCTCATCCCTATGGTTGCAAGAATGGGTATGAGGCAATGACTCAGAAAACAATGCAGGGCATTGGGAGGACTCAGCTTAAGAAGTGGTCAAGAGCAAAGCGGGCTAGGAAGTAAGTCCAGATATTCACTCACTTCCTGATGAACATAACTGATAAGAGGAACTAGAAGAGAGATGTGAAGAAATTTCCCAGAATTAGACACAGAAAGAAAAGGAGATTGTAAACATTGAGGAAAGAGAAATGCACTTCTTACCTCATAAGTCTGAGTCAAAAACTCAAGGGAAGTCACCAGCAGTGTTCCCCAAGTCTGCCGACAAGTTACGCATACCTGCTTAAGAACCTTTGAAAGGGGCTTAGGGATATAGACTATATTTTGATATACATAGTTGCTACTTTCTGGACAGAAGTGTCTGAGCTTTATTCTATTTCTGGCATATAACAATAAAACCATGAATCTTTATTAAGTCTAGCATAAAACTGAGGCTGGGGCTGGAGAGACGGCTCACTGGATAAGGAGCTTGCCTGTGAAACCTAAGGACTCAGGTTTGACCTGCCAAGGGCCCATGTAAGCCAGATGAACATAATGGTGCATGCTTCTGGAGTTTGTTTGCTGTGGCTGGAGGCCCTGGCATGCCCTTTCTGTCTCTCTAAATAAAAATAAAAAATAAAGCTGGACATGCGGGGCGCACGTCTTTAATCCCAGTACTTGGGAAGCACAAGTAGGAGGATCACTGTGAGTTGGAGGCCATCCTGAGACTACATAGTGAAGTCCAGGTCAGCCTGGGATTGAGTGAAACTCTACCCTGAAAAACCAAAAATAAGTAATTTTTATTTTCATTTATTTATTTATTTATTTTTAAATTGAGACTGATAGCACTGCATACTCTGCTAGGAGGACGGGCATAGCATAGAAATTATAATCACATTAAAACTGTCAGAAGTAAACAGTACAGGCTTGTAATTGAACTTTTAAAAGAAATGGAGATATGCAATGATACTGTTTTCACTCTATTGTCATATGGCCATAGAATAATGAACTAATATTATAAGGAGTTTTTATTTTTACAAAGTTGAGAACCATTTCATTTTTAAAAAAATCTTTCTGTTTTAAAATATCACTGTTCTTTTGAGACTTGAAATTTCTCTCCTGCAGTTATTTTATTTGACACTTTAGTTAAATTGCCATATATTCTCTGACATGTGTCAGAATAACAGTGGGTTAGAAACTTTCCCAAATGCAGTCATAATTAATGAATCCAGCTCATACAATATGTAGAGTCAAAAGAGTAGCTATTTCTTTCACATATGCTGGTCCAACAAAATGTCAAACTCACTTTGTTTTAGTGCTAGCTTAATATCAAAGATTAAAAGTACATGACCTCTTAAATAACCTTTAAGTGATGATTTTTTACTTCTGCATATACTGAATAATTTTCACTTTTTAAAGATCAGTTCTGTAGGTACATTGTATAATCATGAAATTAGGCAAGTGCTGTTGATAAAGTTAGTCAAGCGTCAGGACATAAGTACTCGGAAAAACTCCCAGCATAGAGGTAACAAACCCACTACTACATAAATTATGTAAATACCTTTTTTAATATTCAAAACCAGCAAACCTACATTTGGAATTCTGTATGTAGTCTTAACTGTTTTAAATATTAGAAATTGCTGCTCTAAGTCTTACTTTAGTCTAAAAACCAAATATTTTATAGCCTCATTAGGTAAGCCTCTTTCTAGAATGTAAACTTCTATGATAATCATGCTTTAATGGTATTATGATTAAAATATGTCAAATTAGATTTATATGCGGAAGCCATTACGCCCAGTGTAGTTATAGATGGAGAGAGGGCTGTTGAAGTAATTAAGGCAAACTGAGCTCATAAAAGTGGAGCGCTGAGCCTCACAGAGCTGGAGTTCTCACAGGCAGAGACAGACACCCCAGCTCTGTCTCCCTGAGAACACCAAAGAGAACATACGAGAGGACCTAGCACCATGAGGCGCTACGTGTTGAGAAGGTTATGCAATGGAGTCAGCATTGCCTCCACCTGGCCTTAGATGTACAGCCTCCAAATCTGTGTGAAAATAAGTTTCCTTTGTTTAGGCTACACAGTCCATGCTAATCTGCTATCACAGCTCTAGCTAACTAATACACGTGATCCGATCTTAGTTTGTCTAATCAGCTGGCACAAAGTACTTACAGGTTATTTTAAAATATTTTCATTTATTAGAAAGGAAGAGAGTGAGTATGGGTGCACCAGGACTTCCTGCCACTATAAACAAACTCCAAATACATGCACTACTTTGTATATCTCATTTTATGTGGGTAATGGCTGGATCAAATCCAGCTTATCAGGCTTTCAGGCTTTTCAAGCAAGCGCTTTTAACGCTGAGCCAGTGCTCCAGCTCATAAAGGTTCATTTTTTGAATTAAAAAATAAGCAATATTGATTGATTGATAAAGCTATAACTTCCATGGCTTCTGAAGGACATATTAGTTGAAGTCAGTACAGTGGTTCCTCAAAACTTTAAAATAGAAAGCATCATGAGGGCTTGAGAGATGTCTTAGCGGTTAAGAAGCTTGCCTTCAAAACCAAAGGACCTTGGTTTGATTCCCCAGCACCCACGTAATCCAGATGCACAAGGTGGCACATGCTTCTGGAGTTGATTTGCAGTGGCTGGAAGCCCTGACATGCCCATTCATTCTCTCTCTTTTTCTCACTTATTCACTCTGTCTCTTTCCCTCTGTCAAATAATTAAATAAAAATAAAATATTTTTAAAATAAAATAAAATAATAAAAAAGAAAGCAATATGAACTAGCTATAACACTCCTAAGTATATGTACATATACATATATAAAATCTGAAGAAGTCTAAGTCAATATTGCCTCACAAATATTTGCACATCCATTTTTATTTCAGAACTACTCACAATACCTAAGTTACAGTGAGTATGTGTGTGTCTGTGTGTGTGTGTGTGTGTGTGAGAGAGAGAGAGAGAGAGAGAGAGAGAAACATGAAAGCAGAATGATACTGTCTGAGGAAGAGAGAGGGTTATAGGATGGGGACCAGGGGAGGGTTGGGTGCAAATGGTCAAAGTACATGCATGGAGATTTGACTTTGGTATCTCAGGACATTGTTCCAGCTCTCACAGTAAGTAGGAAATTGGTCTTTGGGGACAAAGATATTTACCCATAGGAACATTTTGTAGGCCTCTGAAAAAAAATGACTTATATCCATTTACTACCTTGGTTTTTACAGCAGAATCTATGTCAGGGACTTTGTTGTAGACAGCTTCCCAATCCTGCGATAAGCACGCAACCAAATAATTTTATGGGAGGAAGGGATTTATTTCAAGTTTCCAGATGCAGAGAAAGGTCCATCAGTGGTGGAAGAGGTTGGCTCCCATTCATAATTTCAAGCAGAGAGAGAAACCACTAGTAGCCAGAAACATAAATAAACAAATAAATAAATAAATAAATAAATAAATAAGCAGCAAGCAGGGATTTCCCCCAAAGTTCAAACTTCTCAGCATAGCTTTGGACTAGGATTCAGCTCCAACCTCAGTGACATACCCTCTGTAGCAGGAATCTGACTGCCAGGGGTTGAAGCTGCAAACTAAATTTTAAAAAAAAATAAAAAATAAACCCATGTAAAAAAAATGAGCACAGTCTCCAACCAAGATACAATCAAATGTAGGCTAGAAGCAAGCCTACCCATATAAAATTCCCTCCAAGCTATCTATGACCATCCCATATATCTAGTACTAACTTCTCTCTCCCTTGGAGAATTTGCTTATTTTTTTCCAGATGCACAACGAACCTGAAGGGAGGATCAGCCAATCACACATCACCAGGGCCCCAGCTGAAACCATACAGTAATGCGGGGGAAGGGCAAGAGTTCAGCGCTCTTGGGGATCACAACACCAGAAAAAAGGTTGAAGGAGATAAACACAGAGAACATCCAACTCCCACTAAGCCAGATATCCAGAGACACAGAGGCTCCCAAAACCTCATCACTAAAAGAGCTAAAATGACCCCAATGTGGCTCAGGGAAATTTGTGGAAGAGGGGACGGAAAGAATGTTAGAGCCACAAGTTGGGGCATTATGCACAGAGACTTGGCCTATCTCCCATAGCTCCTGACTACCCCCACAATGCGTGAACCACATTCCCCATTGATGAGGGTCCCTATGGAAGAGGGAGGACAGGGAGGAGGATAATGGAGTCACCACTATGAATGTAAAACCAGAATAATATAAACATAAGAATAAATAAAATTTAAAAAAATTAAAAAAATAAACCCAAGCATGTGGGAGCCATACAGTCAAACAACCACAGTCTGGTCTGTTAGGCAAAACAGCTAAGCATCAGAACCCACATAACTGAAAGAAACTAGGATATATAGACAAGATAGTAGTGATATCACCCTGTATTCACCTTCAAGTCTCAAATGTCTAGTGACTATTTTTTGAACCCACTCTGGTCCCAAATACTGTATCTGAGTTTGCTCAAGAAAGTATTTCAGGGATTTAGTACTGGAAATTAGATGCTTATGTTTGTGAGCAGTGACCTTGTGGAGGTCAGAGAGACCAGTGCTCTCCAGGAAGCCTCGAGTCCTCTGAGCCATGGAGCTAACGCTGGTACGAGCTGACAGGATTTGGGAGGTGGCCAGAGCCCAGCTGAACAGCCGCCAAAGTCCTGTGCCCGCAGAATTGCTCCAGGTATAATGAAGATCCCGCGACTGATCCTGCTTCCAGATCTCCCGGCAGTCACGCTCACGGATAGAATATAAACTAACACTCACCTTTTCAGTCTCTCAGCCAAGTCCTTAAAATCCACACAGAACTGTAGAAGTGAGCTAACCTTCCCCCCGCTGTTCCGTAAAGGATAAACACACATGAGGCTGGCTCTGGAGGGACTGCAGCTCATGTTTGGCTTTGGCTTTGGGGAAATTCCGAAATCTCCCCCCTTCGTTTCTTAAACTTGTTTCGTTTCCCACATTCAGTGAATAATAAAACAATCTGATGTGCTTTGGCTAGCAGAAGAATTGGTAGTATTTAAAAATGCTTTCATAGTGATTGCAAGAACATAGTCTTGCCTTTGACAGGGTTTAAAATTCATATGTTTAATGCAAATGTTCAATTTTAGGTTAAGTTCTGTGACTAATCTGCTCTACCAATACGTTCTAGTAGACGCTAGAGAAAAAAATCATTTCCTTTTCAAGGCAAGGTCTGATGCCCTATCTCTGAAAACAATATTATCAAATCATAAATGAGAAGCTGAGAGCCTAATGAAAAATTTATGATGTTTGAAAAGCTTATGTCACCATTATCCTGGTTATGTTTGAGTTTAGGCAAATAATTGTAGTGTTTTATAAGAAAGCAATAATAGACTGTTACATTGTTACAGTCTGATTTTTTTAAACAATTAAAATGCAATGTGATATTTACGATAAAATAATTCCATGTACATCTTAATCAAAAAGTATACACTAATTAAGAATTCACTTACCAAAATACGTGGTGCTTATATGTAGAAAACTTTACTGTGACATAGCACAGTGGCACTCACTTTTCATTCTAGCACTTGGGAGACATTGATGAGAGGATTTGTATGAGTTCACGGCCAGCCTGGAACTGCATAGTGAATTCCAGGTCTCTCTCTTTCTCTCTCTCAAATACATAAAAATAATTTAAAAAGTCAATGAAACTCTTCCCCCTTTCCCTGGGGTCAACCTTGAGTGATACTAGTGGGTTTTTAAATTTTATTTTATGTCATTTTCTACTAAAAACTCTGGCAGCCAGGCCATTTGCCAAGATGGAGACTTTATCTAGTTCCTGATAGGTAAGCAAATTGGGGAGATAAGATTACATGCATTGGTAGCTGTTCCCGGGGACCTTGAGAATCAGGATCTTTCCTAGTGTCTCAGGAAGAGGTGCAGGTGAACTAGGCTGTGCAATAGTTGTTCCAGGCCCAAGGCTATGTGCTGGGGAGGAGACATTGCCTAGGACACCCGCATCAAGCTCAGAGGAATTGGAATTGTGGTCATGGCAGCCACTGGTCCTGAAGCTGAAAGACACCGGGTGTCTTCCATCCAGTGAGGTGTGCTCTGGGGCTAAGGCTTCTAGTGATCCCGGTGTCCAGTTTCTCTTCTCTAAGCCATGAAGGAGCCTAGCACTGGTTGTTAAAATAGTGTGGGTTCAAGCAGGGCGTGGTGGTGCACACCTTTAATCCTAGCACTGGGGAGGCAGAGGTAGGAGGATCGCCAAGAGTTCGAGGCCACCCTGAGACTACATAGTTAATTCCAGGTCAGCCTGGACCAGAGTGAGACCCTACCTTGCAAAACAAAACAACAAAAAAACAAACAAACAAACAAAAAGAATAGTGTGGGTTCTATGGTGGGTTCAGCGGCTAGGATGCTTGCCTGCAAAGCCGAAGGATGCAGGTTCAGTCGATTCCCCAGGACCCACATAAACCAGATGCACAAGGTAGTGCTTGCATCTGGTGTTTGTTGCAGGGGCTGGAGGCCCCGACATGCACATTCTCTGTCTGTCTGTCTGTTTGTCTATCTGTCTGTCTGTCTGACTCTCTCTCTCTCTCTTTCTCTAATAAATAAACATTTAAAAAAGTAGTGTGGATTCTAGGAGGTGGGAAAAGCTAAAGTGAGTTCTTCTTTGCAGTAGAGCAATCACTCAGACCAGCCAGTTGACGAAAGCGGATATAAAGCCCGTAATTACTGTGACTTTGTCAGGTGGGACTGCCATTCCCTTGCTGGTGTTTGGGGTTCCAGTACTTCCTCCTGACCTCTTCCCCCCTCATGTGGAGCTCCCCCTCCACCTTGGAGTCTGGGTTGAAGTGCTGTGTTCTTTCTTGCATTCCATGCTCGGTGCTGTTTAGAAAGGGGTTCCCCGTGCTTCTTTACCGATTTCCAGAGTTCTCTATGAGTCACACTTCTTGAAATAAAGCTTTTCCTTTGTCACCCCAATTCTACTTTATAGTAAGAGATTTTCTACCAGGCATCTCTGTGCAGACATCTTCCAAATGTTTCCTTTTTTCTCTGAACACAGAGAGTAAATCTTCAGTTCTGAATGACGGGTTGCAGATCCAGTACGCAGGGGACTGGTTGCTCTGATGCCAACAAGAACTTCACAGATATGTAGATTCCCTCACTTAAACCGAAGCCACCAGACATGGGTCTATTAGTTTCTTTTCTCATTGCTATGCCTGAATACCTGCAAGAAGCAGTTTAAGGAAGGAAACAGGTTTATTTCAGCCCACAATCTGTGATGTTGGGGAAGTCATTATAAAGTGTGAGGCAGCTGGTCACACTGCGTCCACACCTTTGCTCTAACCTCCATTTCTGTGTCTCTTGCAGATTTCTCCCTTCCAGCTCATATACGGGTTTCTGACTTAGAACTCACTGGCTTTGTTCTGTGCACAGTCAGAGCCTGTTAATTGTTTAAATAGGCTACCATCTCCTCAGGTCAAGGAACCTAAGCTGTAGAAAACCTATAAAAAAATTGTATTGATCGTTCCAATTATCAGTTGAACCGTCAATATTCTGTGACCTTAATAGAGCAGTTACTTTCTCTTGATTTCAGAATCTGTAATGACGCATTATAGACAGAGTCTGTAATTTCTTTTTCTCCCTAAGAGTTGATATGAGAAAGGAAAATAATATTCTGTTCATGTACTTTGTAAGTTGTAAACCTGAACTCAGAAACCATTTCAAGTTCTAACTTCCCAGAAGATCATTAGATGGTAAGTTTCTGAACAGGTAGTTTGTATTACATCTTTCATACATTTTAATTTTTATTTGGAAATCACCTACACATATAGTGTATTTGATCATGTATTATATAATAAATACTTTTTTTAAAGTTTTTATTTTTATTTATATTTATTTATTTATTTGAAGCAGAGACAGAGAGAACAGGCACACCAGGGCCTCCAGCTGTTTCAAGCAAAATCTAGACACTTACACCACCGTATCCATTTGACTGTACACAGGTCCTGGGGAATAGAATCCAAGTGCCTTTAATGGCTGAGCCACCTCTCCAGCCCCTTTAAGGCCAATTTCTCTCTCTCTCTCTCTCTCTCTCACACACACACACACATTCTTGAAGACCCCTCACAGACATTCATATAACCATGCATATTTACATTATATGATTAGGACTAAGAAAAATTCTTTCATTATATAAAAGAAAAATACTGAATTTAAGATCAGTAAATCTGAAAATGATTTACTTCTTTATTATAATACAAAAAGAATATATTTTGTGCCTATCATGATTCAAGAAATACTTTTGTGGTCCACAGCACAGGGACATTACAAATAGGATGCAAAATGAAATATAGAAAGTGGGAAAACCCTGGGGAGAATATGACCCTGGGCACCCCATTCCATCCCCATATATATATATATATATATATATATATATATATATATATCTCCCATAAACAGGCTTACTTACAAAATATCTATTGACTGTAATTTTCTCAGTGTCTTTTTCCACTTGTCAATTGATTCAGAAAAGAGCACTTTATATTTAGAAGTTCAAAGTGACATGTGCTATATCAAAATCTGGAAATGTTGACGTGAATGAGTAAAGGCTTGCTGTGCTTGCTGAAAGAAGAGGTGGCAAATTTGAGGAAAGAGGCTGGAAGCAGCCCTGAGAAGACAGGGCAACTGTTCTTTGCTAACGGTGTACAGTTACTTCTGTCATCACTGTGACAAATACCAAAGGGGAAGAAAATTAAAGGAAGAAGGGTTTGTTTTGGTTTTCAGTGTACAGGATACAGAACATTAAGGCAGGGAAGTCAGGGTGGCAGGAACATGGAGCCACTGGTCACTTTCAATCTGCAATGAAGGAGAAGGGGAGGGAATAGGAGAGAGAAAGAGAGATGAATGTTGATGGTCAGCTCATTTATCCTTTTTATTCACTCATGGATCCCAGACTATGGGATTGGTGCTGCACATAGTTAGCATGGGTCTTTACACCTAATTCTACAAAATCTCACAAACCTGCCCGGAGATGTGTCTTCTAGGTGATTCTAGATCCTGTCATGTTGACACTATAGACCATATAGGTAAAATTATATATATGTATGTATGTATGTGTGTGTGTATGTGTATGTATATGTATGTATATATATATATATGTATATATGTGTGTATATATATATATATCAAAATATAAAAAAGCACATAAATAAACTTAGCTGGACAGTGCCATTAGGGAATATAGACGCCACCACACAAGAATTAGACTGCCAGGCAGTGAGAGAGGAACCGAATTGGAAAATACTTCCGTCAAGATAAATTCATGTCTGTGAAAGGTTTAAAGGAAATTTTAAATTCAAATAACAGCTTAAAATCAAAATCGCAGAAAGACTGGTTAAACGAGCATGAAAATAGTTTAGAATACAGCAAGGGAAAGAACTTTAGAAATATAATGGATTAAATTATTTGAAAAATAGAAGTTATCTTTTTCATGATGCCAAAACGATAGTCTTTACACCTAAATATCCATCGGAAATCTTGCAAATGAAAAATATTAAGTTGTTAAAAATCAAATCTGTAAGGTGGTATGAGGGAAGAAATATTACTTTGAATTCTTCAGAAGGCTGAAATGACAAAAAATAGAAAGTTTGCAAGAGAAGACAGCAGAGTATGTTGTTCTAAGAATGGTCCAGAAAGGAGGATGAGAAGAGAGGGAGGAAAAGAGCTCAGTAACGAATCAACCAGATACAGAATCCAGCTACAAGCAGGTGTGTTAGCATAGGCGTCGTAAAGAACAATCAAGTTGCTTTCTACCTTTAAATAGACACATACTCAGAAAATTAACATCTTTAAATGGAGGATGTAACAGCTTGAAATAAGTTTCACAAATCATGTAGGTAGCAGTAGCACAAATATTGCTAGCTTTTCTCCTGAAATGTGACACCTGGTACAAAGTTGTCTAAGGGTAAAATTTTGTATTTCCTTAGAAATTAATATTTACTAATTGGTAAAATAAAATTTTGAATTGATGTGTTTTAGAGATATTTTGAGATCATGCCAATCACAAATGCCTTGTGAAATATTGCATTGTTTTATTAGTATCATTAATATTTCTTGGAACATTTCTTCCCTCTACTCACATTACCTATTAATATCAATAAGGATGACTGGATTCCTCCATTTTTTTTTCCACCAATGATCTTTTCTTATCAAGTGTATTAAGTTAGTGTACAAACTGGGAATTTCATACATAATGTATCATAATTCTGTGTTCTTGTTTATCCTCTCCTCCCTCCCCACTGCTTTCTCCTATTCCTCAGGCTCTTCCTTAGTCCCCTTCTCTTCTTTCTCCCAAATACTCCTCTTTTCTGGTTTAATATCACAAACACTCTATTATAATCTCATCCCTTCTCTTCCCTGAGAATCTTTTCTTCTCCTCTCTGTTCCTTTTTTACTTGTATGACACACACACACACACACACACACACACACACTTATTCCACATAGAAAAGAAAAAAAATTGTCTTTGAGTATAGCTTATTTTACTTGAAATCATGTTCTCCAGTTACATCAATTGATCTAAAAAGTCATAATTTTCTTTTTCTTTAAAGCTAAACAAATTTGTATTTTGTTTATCTTCTGCATTATTGATCTAGGCTTGTTCTGATTCTTAGCTATTGGGAATAGTGCAGCAGTAAACATGTATGTCCATGAATCTCTGGGGTATGTTGACATATAGTGCTTTGAGTATATGACTAAGAATGATATAGATAGTTCATGTAGTCATTAAATGTTTAGTTTTTTGAGGAGCCTTATACTGACTTTACAATGGCTACGTCAGTTTACACACAACTGTAAGTGTATATGAGTTTCCTTTTTTTCTGCATAACCAAACCCACATTTGTTCTCATTTGCTTTCTTGATGATGACCATTGTGGCTGGGATGAGATAGCATAATTCAATTTTAATTTGTATTTCTCTAAGAATGTTGGAACTATTTTCTATTTTCTAGGCCATTCATATTTCTTCCATTAAAATGTATAATACAGGAGGTGTAGAGATGGCTTAGCAGTTAATGCACTTGCCTGCAAAGTCAAAGGGCCCAGGTTTGACTCCCGAGAACTCATGTAAACAGATACACAAGGTGGTATATAAGTCAGTAGTTCATTTGCTGTGGCTAGAAACTCTGGTGTGCCCATTCCCCACCCCCAATAAATAAATAAATAAAAATATTTTTTTTTCTAAAACTGTATCATCCAGGGCTGGAGACATGGCTTCTTGGTAAGGTGTTTGCCTATGAAACCTAATGACCCAGTTTTGATTCCCCAGTACCCATGTAAGCCAGATACACAAGAAGATGCATGCATCTGGAGTTTGCTTGTAGTGGATAGAGGCCCTGACATTCCCATTCTCTTTATTTGCTTTTTTTTTTTTTTCTCTCTCTCAGGTAAATAAATAAAATATATTTTAAGAGTGTAATCCATTCATTACTCCATTTATTGCTGTGATGATTTTTTTTTTTTTGGTGTTTGATTTTCATGGTTCTTTATATGCTCTAGATATAAATTCTCCTGTCTTACTTATAGTTTACAAAGATGGCTTTTTGTTTTTTTGTTTTCTGTCTGTGCACTATTATGGACCCCTTTATTTTCTATCTGTTATCAACCTAGCTAATACTTCAAGAACTGCTAAATAAGCACAAAGAGAGCATGCTCACTTGTTTCAGTCCAACTTTAGAGAAGGTGCTTTCAGTTTTTCCTATTTAGAGTGTGGTCTATATAGTTGTCAAGTAAAGCTTTTATTATATTGAGATGTTTCCTATATTCCTAGTTTCAATATGTTTAATTTAAAAAAATATTTTTTTATTTATTTGAGAGAGGTAGAAAGAATGGACTTGCCAGGACCTCTAGCCACTTCATCTTGTGCATCTAGATTTATGTGGTTACTGGGGACTAGAATCTGGGTACTTTGAGTTTGCTGGCAAACACCTTAACCCACTAAGCCATTTCTCCAGCCCTCAACAATGTATTTACCCTGAAGGAAGGTTGATCTTTAACAAAGGCCTCTCCTGTGCCTACTGAGCTGATTATGTGAATTCTTTCCTTAAATCTATCTATGCTGTATTACATTTATTTATTTGCATATGTTGAATCAATTTGAATTCTGGGATAATACCAAACATGGTTATGGTATATTATCTTCTTAATGTGTTCCTGCATTAAATTAGCAAGAATTTTTTTGTGAATTTATCTATGTGCACCCAGGAAATTGGTCTATTTTTTATTTTTGTTGGAACCTCTTGTGATCTTGGAATCTGGGTAAAACTGGCATTGTAGAATGAGTTTGTAGTGTGTCAGCCCTTTCTTTATTGTGAAACAATTTGAGAGTATTGGTATTTCTTAGATGTTTGTTAGAATTTGACAGTATTATCTATTCAGTCCGTGGTTTTTCTGTATATGGAGGCTTGTTATGGATACATTTAAACTGAATGTATGTTTTTTTGGTTTAATTTGGTTAGGTCTTATGTATCTAGGAACGGATCCATTTGTTTCAGGCTTTCTAATTTTAGAATGTAAGTTTGCAGTGTATTCCCTAGTGATTCTCTAGAATGCATTATTAGTCTATGTATTTTTTTTCCAATTCATTGATTTCTGCCCTTACTTTATTGTCACCTACTGTTTTGGGAATTTAATTGTTGTTGTTCTGAGACTAGAGAGTATATCATCAGTTTTTTTTTAAAAAAATGTTTTTAATTTTTTTTTAATTTTTAAAATTATTTTATTTATTTTTGGAGAGAGACACAGAGAGAGACAGACAGAGAGGGAGAGGGAGACAGATGGGCGTGCCAGCAGTCTCTCAGCTGCTGTGAACGAACTCCAGATGTGTGCACCCCGTTGTGGGCAAGTGCGGCATTGCGCCCTTGCATCACTTTGCATCTGGCTAAATGTGGGACCTGGAGATTGGAACCAGCGTTGTTAGGCTTAGCAGGCAGGCGCCTTAACCACTAAGCCATCTCTCCAGCCCAGAAAATGTTTTTAATTTTTTGAACTTTTAATGTGAGCACTTACAGCTATCACATTTTTTTTTTTTTTTAGAATAGTTACGTATCTAATTCCCAAAGGTCTGGTAAGTTATTCCTTTATTTTCATTTGATTTAGGAATTTAAAATTTTCCTCACATTTTCTTTTGTTGTGTGGTTCATTTATTTATTTATCTTGTTTTTGTTACTTTTTTTAAGGTAGGAACTTTGTATGGACATATCATATGTTGGTACCATCATTTCTCTCCTCCCTGCCCCCATTCCACTGAAAGCCCTCGTCACTGGGATTGCTGGTATTCAACATTGAGTTGTGGGTTATGAGTTGTGATCAAGCAGGGAAAGCAACCAGCCTACCTAGACCTACATACTTCTACAATGGTGGTATCCAGCCTAGGTGGGTAACCAACAGCTGATTTGCTAAAAGACCTGCTCAGTGAAAAATAACCCATAACTGGAAGTGGGAACTGAGTTGAATCCTATGGAGATGAGGATTATGGACTCCAAGGAGAAGATCTCACATGTTCATTCATTGATTAACCCACAGGTCATTCAAGACTGCATTCAGTCCTCATGTCTTTGTATAGTTTATTTTGCTTCTGATTTCTAGTTTTACTCCAATATGATCTGATAATACACACAAAAAAACTTCCTGTTTTGTGTGTTAAGGGTATCTTTGTTGAGCAAATTGTAGTCTATATAGCTGCTGTGAAGCATTTTTATTCTGTATCCATTGTATGGAATATTTTATAGATATCTGTTTAGTCTATTTGATCTATAATATAGTTTAATTGTTTCTGTCTTAATTTCCAGTTTTGTTGACCTTTCTTAAAATGAGTGTATTAAAAATCCTCCCTATTATTTTATAAGGACCTATTTTATGTTTTATGCCTATTAGTGTTTGTTCTATAAAACTGGAACCTCCAACATTTGGTGCATATTTATATATACATATATATATATATACATATATATGTATGTATAATTGTTATAACTCCCCCCTCTCATTTTTAAAGTTGGAGCTTGAACCTAGGATCTCACACCTGATAGGTAAGGCCCATACCACTGAGCTATAATCCCAGTCCTGCAAGTTTATATTTTATTGATGAGTTGTTTCCTGCATGAACATGAAATGCCCTTCTCTATCTTTTCTGACTCTTTGGGGATCTACTTTATCACATTACTCTCTGAGCTTACTTTTTCCTTCTATGTGTTTGATGAATCAACTTCCATTCTTTGATTCTTGGCCTGTGGTTACCTTTGCCAAGTATAGTAGTATTTTGAAGCCAAAACCTAGAGACTATATGTACCCACAACTACCAATGTATGTCTCCTTGTAGGCCATTTCAGAAGCACACACACACACACATTCTGGACTGCCATCTCTGATGTCTCTAAGCAGGACCCTTACTTCACTCAGGCTCCAAAAGTATCTGTAGAGTCAATCCTTAGGAGTATGGCCAAAGGGAGGGCATATGATCCCTGTATTAATCCATTTGTGTCTAAATGAATAAGACATGTGGTCTGTATTTATATTGAAGTATTGAATATTGAAGTATATTGAAGTACTGTTCAGCCACTGAGGGAAATTCTGCCATATGTCACAATACAAATGTACCTTAAAAACATTGTGAATGGTGAAATGTTAGTCTTCTGAGAGTGACAGAAGAAAGAAATGTCACGTTGATACTGTATGGGTACAAAGTTTCAGTTCAGCATGACAACTATGTTCTAGAGATCAGCACTCAACACCATTTCTATATTTAGCACTATCTCATTGGATACTTAGTAATTAGAGGTAGCTCTCATATCAAGTTGGCAAAAAAAATAAAGTTTTAAACAAAGAAGAATACTTTGTCCACTTGCTATAAGCTTACCCTGGACCCTGTCTAGCTGTTCTCAACCTCAGTGAACAGAGTGGTTCTCCTTCATCAACTGAATTCTTCCTTTCTAGAATTCCCCAAAAGAAGGTTCTTGAGGTAAAATCCATGGCATTATTTGTATCTTTAGGAGATTCTGCTGCACCATTGCTTATCTGATTTGAGGAGTATGAACTAATTCTCCACACAAGGATGGCAAGGGATCAAATCAATTGGGGAAGGGACAGCTAAGGATGCTTAAAGACAGCATTTGCCACAAATTGTGAGATCTCTTTTTGCCAACTCTGATTTCAGGAATATAATATCAATTTTGTAAAGGTAGAAACTGACAGATGATACTCCCAGGATTTTATCCTGTGTGTGTAGTAGAACTTTGATTGACAAGCACATCTGCCTGATGACAAAGGTCTTGATCATTGCATTGTACTAAGGCCTGGATTTCCACCTGCAGAGTTCAAGCTCAATGAATTCCCCAGAATCCACATCTTTGACAAACTCAGTCCTGACTTGCTCCCTCTCTCTATACAGGGCCTGAAGTCACATATAATGTATGCTTGTAAAGCAACTTCTGGACAGATTTCTACAGCAGAGAGTGTGATGTAAATGTTCACCAGGATTACTAATGGCTGGATTCAAACAATGTGATGTGCGACATTATTCATGGAGATGAATGGTTATCAACGTAAGACCAGAGAACATTTCTGAAACATTAAAGGCTTGCATGCTTTTGCTTGAACATATCTGTCAGGTGAACAGATTACAGCAATTAATGACAACGGGTGCTGTGTAAGAATGGATATGATACCTTTTTTTTTGCTTTATTCTGAACGGGAACATTAGTTCTATGTCCAAACTGAGCCTCATGAATGTCCTCTAGTGTATAAGCTTAAAGCTACTCAGACTTTCAAAGTAGTGAATTTTCTATATAGTCTCTCAGGTCTTCAGAACTTAGCTGAAAGTTGTATGTGCAATCTCAGATAAGCTCTTCAGAATTGTTTTTTTTTTTTTTTTTTTAAATCCAGGTCTCTTCCCATGATTCAAGTTCAAGGACACATGATTTTTATTTATATTCATTTCTGGTGGCAGCTTTCAACAATCCTATTTTTGTTAAATGATTAATAGTCCCTGAATTTCAGATTTAAGTTTGACAGACACATAATGGCTTAAATTGATTGTTAACTTTTTGCATAGATTAAGTTTCCTCTAAGTCTCTGAATACTGAGAGCAATGTAAAGAATCTTTTCATGAATGAATATTGTATCACATCTCAGTAGCATCAAGGGAGTATAATTGGTCCACAAATACAAGTATGATTATGTCTTATCAAATAAGGGCTCTCTTGCTGCACATGGTAGTGCATGCCTTTAATCTCAGCACTCAGGAAGCAGAGGTCGGAGGATTGCTGTGAGTTTGAGGCCAGCCTGAGACTACATCGTGAATTCCAGGGCAGCCTGAGCTAGAGCAAGACCCTACCTCAAAAAATAAAAGTACCACAGGGCTGGAGAGATGGCTTAGCGGTTAAGGCGCCTGCCTGCTAAGCCTAAGAATGTCAGTTCCAATCTTTAGCCAGATGCAAAGTTATGCAAGGGTGCAATGCTGCACTTGTCCACAAGGGGGTGCATGCAGCTGGAGTTCATTGCAGCGGCTGAGAGGCTGCTGGTGTGCCATTCTCTATCTGTCTTCCTCTCCCTCTGTCTTTCTCTGTGTCTCTCTCCAAAAATAAAAATAAAATAAAATAAAATAAAATAAAATAAAATAAAATAAAATAAAATTAAATTAAATTAAATAAATTAAAAAGTACCACAAATAAAGGCTCTCACTTCAAATCTCTCTCAACATGCTGGGTCCATCTTATATCTCTGCACATCTGTTTATGTTGCTTCCTAGTCTGAATTGTTATTTTCCACTTGAATAATGAGAGAACTTTCACATATCTTTCAAAAACTGAGATATAGTCATAAATTCTGCTTTCCCATACAGGCCAAGGCCTCCTATGATAATTCCAATTTGCTCTTTTCATGCTCTTAGTAGAGAGTTCCCCAGACTGACTTAGTTATCGCTCCCTTGCCCATCTCACTAGGTAATAAAAGAAATTTAAATGGCCAATTAAAAAGACTTTCTCTTATGGCTCTTCACTCACCAATAATTTATCACATATTAATTGAGCCCCCATTGTGATGCAGAAACAGAGAACATATCTCTTATAGCAAGGCTCAAGCAGTAGTCTGGCTTTGACAGGGATGGGTCTGATTGGATAATGGATCCTCTTTTTTTTTTTTTAATCCAATGTGCAATGGTAGAAACCAGGTAAGAGCAGACGGTGTAACTCTCGTTAGTGTTTTCATGCAGCATGGGTTCACAGTGTGAGGCTCAACATGCCTTCTGCGCCTCAAGGGAGGGTAGACACCCACGCACTACCCTCCCTGTCATCAGCATTCCGGAGGGGATAGCCACACACAACACAGTATACAAACCATTGCAAACACATGAGTTCAGAGGGGCCAGTCTTGGTGATCAATGAACTGTGTGAAATGCTGGATGGGAGCTCTTGAATGGGGTAGGAAATGTACGTGAAGATGAGGAAACTGGGAGTGGATTTCAATATATTGACCCCTCGACATGACATGCCTTCTGAATCCCAGCACATCGACTCTTGGGAACCATTGTGTTCAGACTGAAGTGGGGGAATGTCCTGGCTGTGGTAAGTAACTAAAGCTGCCTGAGGATGAAGTGCAGGGCTGCACAAGGAACAGTGGATGTTCAGGGAGAGTGACAGATGTCTGATCACCTGCCCTCTGTTATTGATAACACTTGTCTTCACCTCACTGTGTCTTTGTATTGTTTTTTATAGTGATGTTATGTTGTTTATTTTTTTTCCTGAATTGTCCTATCTTAAACAATATATCTTGTTTACTTTTATTTTTGTTTTGAAATAATTCATATTTGTAAGAATTGAAGATAAAAGAGTTATCACCTTCTTTTCACTAAATTTTCTACTAACTGGATCACCTTATGTTTGAATATCCTACACTTATTGAAAGTAAGAAGTTAGTACAGTCATACTATAACACTAATCCATTTTTTTAAAATTTATTTTTATTTTTTATTATTTTTTTGAGAGAAACAGAGAGAGAGAGAGAGAGAGAGAGAGAGAGAGAGAGAGAGGGAGGAAGACAGAGATGGGCGCGCCAGCAGTGTCTCAGCTGCTGCAAATGAAATCCAGATGTGCGCGCCCCCTTGTGGTCAAGTGTAGCATTGTGCCCTTGCGTCACTTTGCATCTGGCTAAACGTGGGACCTGGAGATTGGAACCGCTGGAGATTGGAACCAGTGTTCTTAGGGTTAGGAGGCAGGCGCCTTAACCCCTAAGCCATCTCTCCAGCCCCAGGCTTTTTTTTTTTTTTTTTTTTTCCAGTTTTTCCACCACTGTTCCTTTGGTCTTCTGGAATCCCATACAGGATTTGACATACAGCTCAGCCTGCCATAACAAAGAACCATATACTGAATAACCTAAACAGCATTTCTTTTTGCTTGGTATGCAAGCCAGAACTCTATGATCATTGTTCATCATGGGTGTTCTGAGAAGGTCTCTGTCCTGGGCCTGTCCATGCTATCTTCTCCCTGTGCAATCTCATTCACTCATTCATTCATATTCTGTCTCTCTCTCTCTCTCTCTCTCTCTCTCTCTCTCTCTCTCTCTCTCTCTCTCTCTCTCTCTCAGTGTGTCCTAATCTCCTTTAAGGACATTCTTCATGATGAATTAATGCTCACCCTTAGGAACTCATTTAACATGATTGCCTCTTTATATACCTTGTCTCCTAAGACAGTTCTATCTTGGAATGCTGGGGTTTGGAGCCCAGCATATGAAATCTGTGTGGCAGAGATCAAACCGTGGCACTATCTCATTTCATCATTATGTGGCCTTTATGATCTTGACTATCTCTCCATTTGCTTTTTATGATCTTGAAATTGTTGAAGGTGAATTGGCCAAGTATTATACAGAATATCTTGAAACTTATGTTGTAGATCCACATTTCATAATGGGTTGTTGGTTTTTGGAAAGAACGTGAGGGGGCTGTACCTTCTGATGACATCTTGTGGAAGTATGAAAGAAACAAGATTTATGATGTCACCCTGGGTCATATAGGTAAAATGATACTTGCTTTTTCCATGACAAAGTTTCTATTTTCATCTTTACCTACTCTGTTCATTAGAAACAAGTCACAACCTGAAATCATGCACAGTGCATAATCACAGGAAGAGAATTAAGCTTCCCTTAATAGCAGTCAAATCATGTCTAAACTTGTGTTAAAGCAATCATAATTACTAACTATTATAGAGAGGGATTTTAAAACTGTGCCTAGTCCATTTCTCCTTCACATTTCATCTTTCTTTATATTTTGTGTTAATTAGTGAAAGTATCTTGAAATAGAGTGATAGAAAATTCCTCGGTACTTCAACTCCTTGGAGATTATAGTCAGCAGTTGAATTTGGTATTTATTTTCTGAATGTAGCAACCTAGTTGCCTGTTCAGCCCAGCTCTTTTCCTCTGTAATTGTCATTCTTTCTTCCAGTAAGATGGTTGTGCTGATAGATAGAATAGAATAGAATAGAATAGAATAGAATAGAATAGAATAGGGTCTGTCTCAAAATGTCACATAGCATACTATATCTTTGTGCCCTATAAGTGCTTTAATTGAGTCACTCATGGGACAGAGAAGCAGTGGGTCTGTACAGAGACTGTGTTCTTTGACCTTAAATGCAAAGCAGGAAGTCAGAAAATAGACAGTGGTGTCTATATTCTAGAGGCTGATTTACAATATCCAGATTGCTGATACTTCCATTAAAAGTGATTTTTACCAGTCACTCTTGAAGGAATACTTTATATTCGCAACTACTGAGGGGCCTCTAGTTATGTGCTCTTTATAACAAAAGCCATGAGGTCATAGTGAAAGTAGGAACTTCATGAAAACTTAGATGACTGAAACCCTTCTAGTTACCATAATCTCTCCTCCAAGATTTCCTGATATGCTGCATTGCAAATCAGATGGCCTGGAGACATGGGGTCCACGTGAAGAATATAGAAGGTGATCTTAATGATAGTCCCTAGAGCTCTGCTGTACCACAGGGAGAACTCCTGCGAACTGATGTTCCTCCCCAAAATCCATACCTATGTGAAAGACTCTATAAAGTTGATGAATCAGAATTTCCTGATTGTGGAGAATTCGAATGTTGCAAGTCCATAGCCAAGTTATGATCTGTGATCTTTTCATTGCCCACCTCTGTCCTTGAACTAACATCCTTTCAACTATCAGGTAACAGAGAATTAGCTTTTACAATCCCTCCTCCCAAATGTCAGCAGATAGCTCTGAAACCTAGAGAAGAGATTTTTCTACCTACCTGATGTTCTTAGTACTGTGTCTGGAAAATGCCTTAATCCTTGGCTTTCTTTTGTTCCATGACTATGAAAAGTTCATGCAACCACTTCTATGTTTAAAACATGTTATTTGGGGTAACCTGAATTCATGTTCTGAGGCATGGTCACTCAGATTTGGCTCAGAGTAAATCATCAACACTCCAGATCAAGTAGCTGGTTGTGGGGACACTGAGAGTCTGGGGAGGCAGGGACAACTATTTCCCAGGATGTGAGAAGCATTGGCATGTTTCAGAGTCTTGCTTTCTTGCCCAACCCCTACATAAACAAGCCCTTCCAGTCAGATTTTCAAAGGCCTTGTCTTTTGCATTAATCTATTAATTTATTGTAGACCACTTGTGAAATGTGAACTGTGACAGAAATATAGCAACTGGGATATAGTCATGAAAATAGTCCTATGTGGTGTCTGTCCTCTTGAAGAATGATTTCCTAGGACCTTACAGTCCAACTTCTTACTTAGAAAATATTCTAACTCTTAGGGGGCATTTTTCCCGGTAACTGATAATTATAACAAATTTGAATTTTCTGATTTTGTTCTTCAAAGTCACCTTATTTTCCAAGTAGAGGGGGTGCTTCAATTTAGTCTGTCTGTACTTGGCTCTAAAGACATCATGAGTAATCTGATTCTGATGGTCAGGATATGTTCCAGGTGCAATGGAGCATGAAGTTTCTATGACTGGGAGGTATCTCTTTAAGAAACACAATAAGTAGGTATAAAATAGATTATTCATTGTGAAAAACTAAGCACTAGCATTTATTGAAGTCTTAGATATGCAGCTTCCTTTCATTTGAGTCTTTAAAATATTTTTGAGTGTAACACACACACACACACACACACAGAGAGAGAGAGAGAGAGGGAGAGAGAGATTGAGAGAATGGGTTTATCAGGGCCTCTTGCACTGCACAGGGACTCCACACACATGCACCACTTTGTACACCTGGCTTGATGTGAGTACTGGGAAATCAAACACATAATGACAGGCTTTGCAACAAAGCACTCTTAATGCTAAGCCCTCTCTCTAGTCCCTCATTTGAATTTCCTTTATACAATTCTCCAGAAACATTTTCTTTTTGTTTTGTTCTTTCAAGGTAGGGTCTTGCTCTAGCCCAGATTGACCTGGAACTCATTCTATAATCTTAAACTGGCCTCAAACTCACAGTGATCCTCCTACCTTAGCCTCCCAAGTGCTGGGATTAAAGGTGTGCACCATCATACCCTGCCAGAAATATTTACATAGACAGGTAACCTGACTTATCTCAGAAAGCTGTAGCCCTCACTGGGGTCCATTACACTGATTAAAGTTCAAAGGTTCCTTGGTGCAGCTCCCTCTGCCTGTGGAGTTTCATAGATGGGTCTGTGAAAGGGACAAAGAATGAGAATGAAAATTAAGATGTGACTCTGTGAGACTTTGAGAATCTAGACAAGTCGCTAAAACTATCCATACATGAGGTGGAAGTAGAAATCTGGGTGAGAGAAGGAGAAGGCAGAGGAGAAGAATGGCATCGGTGCAGAAAATCATAATGCCTGGTATGTAGGAAGGAAGGAAACCAGAATGTCTGCTGAACACATTCAATGGGTGGAGGGGGGAGAGACCTTGAGAGCATCCTATAAAGGCAAGAAGAAAGGGTACATGAGTCTTCCTTTCCAATGAGTACTGTGCAGGTGAACCTCAAACTATACTACATGTGTGACTCTGAGCCTACAATGCCCTAAAGGGTTAGAGTCTGCCAAGGAAATCCTTTCTCTTACATGTTTCTCTTTCCTTGACCTACTGTGAATTTAACTTGATTCACAAGCAAGTACACTCCCCTTTGTGTCACTTCAAGGTCCATTCCAGACAGACACATGATGGTGTGTGAAGGAGTTTCAGAATGCCTTTTGGGCTCTTCTACTTGTGCTATCGTGTCCCTGTTAAAGTGAAGTCAAGGGCACTGACCTTATTCCAAAAAAAAAAAAAAAAAAATCTCCACAAAATATGGAAGCCATATTTTTGTGCTAGGATACAGAACTTTGTAATCTCACTTAGAAATGACCTCCAGAATCAAAGCATTGCTTCAGAATGTCTGGGAAGTAAAGAGGCTCCTTGAAATAAACATTGTTAAATGTTGGTGTTTGGGGAATGTAAAAACGTTCCTGTTGAAGTCTGGACGTTTTTTATTGAAATATGTATTCTGTTTGATGATAAAAAGTAAATCATCCAGAAAGACAATAATTATAAGTAAAGATTTGAAAAGACATTCTAGGGTAGAGATGGCCAAGTTTCAGAATAAAAGGAAGAAAGATGGGAGATTGGGCAGGGTGAGAGTGTGACAGAACGCACTCCAGCAAGAAAATGAGTTGGTATATGAAGGATGTATGCATACAGAATCCTAAGAAAAGACTTAGGTGTTTGGAAACATTTTGGGGACAACAAGAGCCTAATAATGATTTCAGAATGTCTGGTATTAAAGGCCAACTTTCCTCCTCCTCCTCATTGCAATTGCTCACTTGACACCTTCTCATCATAAGTGACAGGGAACCCTATTCCACAGCCTGTTAGAAAATTGCAAAGCAGTGCCAGAAACATCGGGTAGGGGGAATCAAATGTCAGGAAGAAAATAATAATGGAGAAATTGGGGAATTCTTTTGTGTCCCAAAATTATTATTATTTTCTTACTAATACTGAAGAAGATTTGTGGAAAGTCCTGCATTACCATGAAGGATGGGCCCAGAAAGTTCCATGGGAATATGGGGCTCTCCAGCTGTAGAAATATGGATTTTTCACAACACTTACATGATCATTGAAAACTCACTTCAGCTTGTGAGGCTCAGATACCACAAAGGCTTAATCTAGTCACATCTAGTTTTGCCTTTTGGTGAAGTCAAAGTTGTGTCATTAACCCAGTAAGTCTAGATTTTTCTCCCATGTAGATTCAGAAGAACTAAGACTGTCTTCAATCATCTTTCCTTACACACCACTCAAATTTGACCCCACCATGTCAGAGCAGGAATTACACAAGAATTTCAGGTGACTAATATAGTCGTTGCTTGATTAACTTGGGAATCACCATGGTTAGTACAAGTGTCCCGAGTCTACATAAATGATTTCAGGTACAAGTCGGCATGTTGAAGCTGAAAGGTCAGAGGTTTCATTTGTTATACAAGGTTTTAGATTTAAATAGATTTTTATCAACTTCTAATAGATAATTATAAAGTACTGACAAGCATTGTTTTTACTTAGGGGTGATTTTATAAGAAATGTTTGGACAGCACAAAATTTGAAATACATATGTTAAGTGTGTTGGGGTATATTGTAATAATGATAATGTTTAATGACAATTGGTAGGCTTTTGTGTGCATATATATTTATTAATCACATATATAAAAATCTTAAGAAATGTATTTTGGACTTCCAGTTCTTTTATACTATGTAAATGATGTTATTTCACATTCAATTTAAGAAAGAGACAGTGCAGTTTGCCTCTTTCCTTAAGATAACACATCTTAATTTCATTATTATTTTTTTGTGAGGTGTCTGAACTTATAAATGACTCACACTAAATTATTTATCTCCTATTCCTTTTTCTATTATAACCTCTTAAGTCTTCATTTCCAGTTTCCTCATTAGATACCTTTATTGAATTTCAAGTGACCAGCTATCTCAGTCTTTTCTGGACTGAGGAGAAACTTGGTTGCAGGGCTTCAATTTCTGAAGCCAGTCTCATTATGGGAGAACTAGGACAATTGCTTGTCCAGTACTGTGTAGCTCTAAGCAAAAATATGTACTTACTTTAAAAAACAACACAGATATCTATAGTGACATAGGAATGTCAAAGGTATGTATTGAAAGGGGGAAAGACAAGAGTCAAGGAGAGTGAGAATGAGAATCTGTATTATGAGCAGAAGGGAGTCACACATAAAGGCCACAGCTATTTCTATAAATGTGACTTTGTACAAACCAAAAATTATATTCACACATATATTTTTATGCCAGGGTCTCTAGCCACTGCAAACAAATTCCAGATGCACACACCACTTTGTGCCTCTGGATTTATGTGGGTAATGGGGAAGTGAACCTGGGGCCTTAGGCTCTGCAGGCAAGGGCCTTAGCTGCTCAGCCATCTCTCCAGCCCTGCATAGATCTTTATTTGTATAAATATTTAGCAGGAGCCAAGGTAAATAAATAGTCATTTGAGGTCTCACATTGACTCTTACCTGCTGCTCTGTCACAATTATGAATGATTTCTGAGCCTTGATTTTCTGATCTGTGCAATGGTCATACTCATGCTTCCTTTGGGGGTCACAGTAAATGTTTAATGAGTTCATTTAGGTATAAAAAGTTCAAAATACCTGTTGAAATATACATCTTATTTTTAATATTCTTTATTTGGAATGAAAATATCCAGCCACATAAGTACCCCCTGTTGGATTCTAAGAGTGCTCATCATGATTAACTTGGAATGTTTCTCTTCTGTTGTTTGGATAGTTCATGCAAGCTACCACACAGAGAAGCTACAGACTCATGAAAAGCCCAGCTTTCCATCTTCTCAAGTTACCCTCACTATTTGTTGTAGAATACAGGCCCGGAGCACCAACCTTTATCAAGATCTCTTTGCTGACCACCATGGTAAACCACAGACTCAGCTTAGGGATGGAGGTGAATCTTCATAGGTACCCAGGTACCCATCACTCGTCTCACTGTCCTCTCTGGAACACTTTACACTTTACATTGTACACCAATGCCTCTTTTCATACCTACAACATCCTGCCCTTCTTTCTGTTTTCAGAGTGCCTATACCCAGGCAGCACTGCCCCTTCCAGCAAAGCCTCCAACACTTTTGCACTTGCTCCTGAAAAAAGTCATTCTAATGTCATTCAGGGCCAAAGTCTTAAATTTCTAATGAGGAAATGAAGGCCAGTACTCAAAAACAAAGTGATTGATAATCTCTTTCCATGGGAACTTTATATGTTATAAATATGTAATTATGTAAATATCATTATATTATACCAAATTAAAATAAAGTGATATTTTTATAGTTACTTTTATGGCAGTTTCTACAAAACTGACACACATTAATTTATGAATAATAACTCCGCTTTTAGTACTGTTGTAAAGGAAGAATTTAATAAACCTTTAGTAGCTCTTTCTTTCTGTCCCTGTGCACAGATGTACCCAAAACCTTTCTGCATTCTCTGAGAAATGACTAATGAAGAGACACTTAGGAAGGAAATAAAAATGGTCCCTACACATCTATTAGTGTAAGCAATTTTTTAGTCACCTGATAGTACCTAGAGAATAATTACTGCAGCTATTTAATTTTGTGTTTTATTAAAAGGACATCAATTCCATTCAAATTTATCACCCATTCTAACTTGGTGTATAAATGATTTTCTTCTTTGAGCATCTGAATGTACATATTTAAGGCAATTTTCTGACATTAACAATGTTAGAATTGGAAACTCAAAAAGGGACTGAAGAGATAAATGTAGGATCTTGAAGGAGGTTCCAGTGCAAATTTTAACTTGCTTGAGACTCTTGACTGGGTTTATTTGGGTTCTCTGCTACATACTGGGCTTTTTACTGTTTTGCTTTCATTGACTGTTTTTGCTTCATGCTCTGCCTTAAAATTCTCACTGAACTCAATGCTTTCAGGAAAGAAGGTATTTCCCCAGGATGGCAAGCGAAGATCCACAATAAGACAAGGGGAGGGTACTTGCCTAGTCCCTTCTCAGGAGTGTGCTTCTCCTTGCTGTTGCCTCTGTTGCCCCTGGCAAACCCTTTGTACAGCGTCTTGATGTCACGAGTATCAGGATCCCAAGTGACTCCTCGCCAGAAATTAGGAAAAACTCTTTGCTAAGTCAGTTCATGCAGTGGAACAGAACTCAAACCTGGGGACTGATATGAAGTTGTCTGCAGTGGTGCATGCTACAGAAAGGAAGTTAATGAAATATGAGATGCTGTGGTAGTTTGACAGTATGTCCCTCATTGACTCAGGTGTGAAAATCTTGTAACTCAGATCTCCAGCCACCTAGCTGGAGAAGGTGTCACGGCTGGAGAGGGGTGGATCCTGGAGTTCAGTCCTAAGGTGTCACTGGTGGCAAATCTGAATACCAGTCCAAAGGTATGCAGAGAGATCTGAGCTGGTGTGTGTGTGGGGGGTTAGGCATGGTGCTTTTTGGTGTTTGTTTTTTTGGTGTTTGTTGGCTGCTGGTGGTGTCTCTCAGCTTGGATTTATGAATGGGAGCCAGCTTCTTTTGGCCTTGATGGAACTTCCCTTGGATCAGTAAGCTTAAAATAAATCCCTTCCTCCACAAATGGTGTCTGGTTGGATATTCATCCCAGCATCGAGGAACTATCTACCACAGATGCCATGAGAGCACTAGTTATCTGCCTTCCATTCAGCATGCTCCTTGCTCCAGTCTTTCCTGAGGTCCAGTTCCAGTAACAGTCTTGGGTTCATGAAATACTCTTGCAAAAAAAAAAAAATGTACACTCTTATTTCCTCAAATATTTGAGGTAGCACGTGAATCTGAAAGCTAGACAGCCCTATCTAATGCATGCAACTCCGTCATTGTGTAGTTTGGCCTGTGAGCCGGTCATCCCATCCTATCTATGAGGGTAATCCAGTGCATTTGACATCATGTCATAATGTCAAAATTTGAACACCCAGATACAATAAGATTCCATTGATGTAACTTTTTTATTATTCTCTTCGTTCCTTCTATTTTAATGCTTGCCATTATCTTCCGTCACACCTGCCTTACCCTAGGCATTATCAGTAAATGATGGGCTTTTGACTTACCCTGCCCTCCACCCAACTCAGACGACAACTTACCTCATCTCTCGCTCATTCCTAGTACTGTTGATTTCCAAGTAAATGGTAGGCCTTTGAAAGATTGAAAACTTAGGCAATGAAGTCAGACAGACCTGTCGTTTAATCTGAGTTGTAAATGGAATAATTTAGCAGGTAATGTAGTTTAATTTTCCTAATGCTAAAATGACTCAGCCAAACAAAGGGAAGAATGCCAATCTCTAAAGTCAAAGCACCTGACAGAGTAGATACCCCAAAGGTGCTGGCCATGCAACTCTTATCATGCCGCCCCTATATCTTCCTTCAGGCAGTTAGCGGGCTCCTGCATCTCCCTCCCACTTTACCCAACTGTGGATACCTGAGTAGTTTTGCAGAATCTGTGTCTGTAACATCTGCTTTTGCAGCCCAGACATTCTGTCTTTATTTTCAAAGAAACCAAACACAGACTAAATCTCCCCACCTATCTTCTCACTTTCTAGTGCCATCCCATAGTTGATTCTCATCTAGTGCCAGTGTGTGCCAAGTTGTCTTAGCTTAGCCCAGAAGAGTCGCCTTTTGGTCCACTTGTTTGAGCATCTCTTCCCACCCTTCTTCTCCATGTGTATGTGACATGCTTATTACATCCCTCCAGCTTTCTCCCAAGCTAGCTATCTTAATTTTCAGCAAGCTAATACATGTAGACTCAGTTAAGAATGCAATGCAGCCCACATATGATGTGTTAACATCCATATCCACACTCCCCTTTTTTTTCTTGATGGAGAATAATGTCTCCATGGCCTCTGACCCTTTGAGGATGCTACATAATCATTTAACCTAGTGCGACCTTGCCAGTGGCACAGTCAATGCACTTTTCCTGTTTGATTCCTAACTGTGATTTGTGGCTGATTCCCACTGCCAACAGTTTCCTGGCAACAGCCTTTCTAAAGGTAACTGAGATAATCCGTGATCCAAAAGAGCAGAGTTCATGGGAAACTGTATTTGTTGTCGGAGAAAAAAAAAAAAAGACATACTAACTTATCACTACCTCAGCAGATATTTCAAACAAATAATTCTCCACTCTCATTACTCATCGATGAAAAAAAACATAATTTTAGCTGAATTTCTCAACTTCTCAGGATATCTGCAAACTACCCAAAGAACTGGCAATTCCAGATTCAAGAGAATGATTTTTAAAATGCCACATTGTATTCAGAATTTATAAAGGAGTGCAGAAAGGGGAAGGCTGGAAGAGGAGGGGGGATAAAGGGACCATGTGTACCCCAAGAGTCCATGTGACCCTGGGGAAAAAACATGGAAAGAAAAGAGAAAGTTCAAGGAGCTTCTGCCATGAGGAGAGCTGGAGGAGATAAAGAACCCAAGGGCCGGGGGGCCCTCCCAGCTGGACCTGGGCCAGGCTAGCCCTAGCCTAGCCAAGGGAAAAAATCACCCACAGTTAGAAGTTCCCAAGTGATCAGAGAGCAAGACACTGCCCTCCCTTTGCAAAGGTATTTATACCCATAGGGTGGTGGGCTGTCTCGGGAAGAGATTTAGCTCTAGCACATGAACTTGAGAAACCACATTGTTTAAATCCTGTGAAAGACCTCCCTCCCAGCAGGGGTCCTGATTATTTGTGGAAAAACAGGATTCTAGGGAACCAAAAGACTTTTTTTTTAAAAAAAAAAATCTGATCATCTTTGACTTTTAGCAAGTGTAAACTTTCCTGTCTAACTTCAGGGGTCCAGTCACCCTAACTCTACCCGTCTTCAATCTTACTGTATTTTGGTGAAGTTTGGATCCTTTGTGATACTAGTTTGCATCCATCCATATTCATTGTCTTTCTCATGTGCACACTCTCATCTTGTATCATTATCCTTGCTCAGTAATTTACTGTATTCAGAAGTTAATACAGTTTACATTTTATTAATCCATATTACCAAACTTTGAATAATTTTTCGGTCACAGTTTCAAAGACAATAAAAATTTTGCAACACATTGTTTAGAACAACAAAGATTAAGTTCTGCTCCTCGATATTGCTATTATAACACACCACAGAATCTCATCCAGATGGTCACCACTTAGTGTTACCTGGACTGAGAAGCAGCCCATGCATTCTAGCATAGACAATGGAATTAAAACACAATTTGAAGTATACTTATGAAGACAACCAATTTACAAACAGGGTCTGCAGCATTTGAAACAGAAATCAATAAAAAGGACCATGTCTTGAGTGATTGAGATTTAAATTCATACACTTTTAAATGGATTCAGCACTATAGACATGGAGAACACAGTCGGTCCCTATGCAACTTAGTGTTGGGTACCCTTCAGGCTGAAAATAATTAACCACCAGACTATTAGAATTGTACGGGATGTTAAAGATAATATGAGATAAATCATGAGAAACTGGATTATAAAAGTGCTGCCCAAATGATTTTTCCCTCTCTATGTATAATTGTTTATGTAAACACTAGTCCAACCAACCACCTCTCTCCTAGGCTGTTCACCTGGATCAGGGTTGATGTACCAGCAGCCTGGAGACCTTTTCTATACAAAAGCAAAAAGTCCCCTTGTTTCTTCAAACTCCCTTAAATTAGTTGTCATCTTCTCATCACCTTGAAGAGTGTAAATGACCACGTTTGTGCCAGCCTCCCATCTCCCTACTTCCTTCATTCACACACTCTGGCTTCCTGTGGGACCGCAGCCTTGACCTTCTCTGCTCCGGGGTGTCAGTCTTCCTCCCAATGCGAGGCTTCTTGCTTGCTCTTCTTTTACCATGGAGTTCATAGGAAGCATTGCTCTTCCTCACACAAAGGAAGAGCCACTCTGAGTTAGCGGCACAATGGTGTTACTTGGAATGTCTTACCTGCCCTGACTCTTGATGAATGACTCCCTGACTCTGCCTTCTCCAAATCAGGCCCCACATGGGGAAAGAGGAGGGATGTACGAGGAAGTTGTTTTGAGAATTGTCATCCTTCATATCATTAAGAAAAAAAAAAACTTATGAACAGGGCTGGAGAGATGGCTCAGCAGTTAAGGCGATTGCCTGCAAAGCCTAATGACCTGCATCCAATTCCCCAGCAACCATGTAAGCTAGATGCACAAACTGGTGCATACATCTGTAGTTTGTTTGAAGTGGTTGGAGGCCTTGGTATGCCAATGTGTTCTCGTTTTCTGCTTATGAATAAATAAAATATTTTTAAAACATTATGAATAGATCAGAATCTTATCTTTTAAAAGTTCTTGAACTACCTCCACTCTTAGCTGCTCAGATGTTGAAAGCATACAGCTCTATGTCCTGCTAGAGGCCAACAGTTTTCATAGATGGTTTGATTTGGGGAATTATCTGTCAAATATTAAGTCATGGACATAAGACAGATCAGCTTCCTGAGGTACAGAGGGACAGGAGGGAAGGTTGCCATTTGTTCCATCCTGGGAATAAAGGAAATCATTATGGTAACTCCATGCCATGAAGTCTAATCTGCTGCACGTCTGAGGCCTCCAAGGAGAAAACAATATCACCCTGCTTTGTGTAGCCCCCTCCACAACTAACACTTGGTTGCAAAGAGGTAGAAGAAAGCCGAAGTTTATAAAACCAAAGACAAGGCAAATCCCTTCAGTTAAAAAAAAAAAAAAAAAAAAAAAAAAAAAAAAGCCATAGGGCTATTTACTCCTTAAAAATAAAGGCAGGAAACTCTCAGTGCTTCTATGGGATTGTTGAACGGGAATATTAGGCTGTTGAAAATTATATGTCTCATAAAACATGTCTATTACCAAAAAAAGAACATGTTGAAAATTTTATAGAAATTTGAACATCTTCTTACTAGTACAAAAATAACTATTATTAATATTTTAATGTTTCCATCCAATGGCTCATTTGAAATGAGAACATTTTCAAATGTAATTTTCTTTTAAAGGCTGAACCCTAATAGTTCAGTAGTTTAATTCTGTGCTGCTCTATCTGACTGTTGCATCATGTGTGTTTGTCTGTAGCTACATTATTAGGCTTCTTCGTACTATGTTGACTAGACCTGCTTTATTCATTTATATGGAAAAGATGGATGGAAGGGAGATCACGGTGTGTAAACTTCTTAGGTCACAAAAGTCAGTCTCATTGTACATCCTTAATATAGTACTGGGACAATATCTACCACTATTTCAATTTTACATGATTTTAATAGAATTTTCTTTTTATATGAAATATAACTTTAAAAATAATACATTTTATCCATTTGTCTTAATTTTACAATTATATTATTTAATACCACTGACTATAAATTATTCACTATATAATTTCTATTATGAAATAAAACAAAATACACTGGCACTCTCATTTTATTATTCTCTGTGGAAAGATCCATTTCCTGTTCATGCTAGTTGACCATACTTCCATTAAGATGCAGTCCTCAGGGATGCACTAGTGTTCTTGTTTTGTTCTTTGCTTCATCTCCAGCTTCTAGAACAACACACAGCATATTCTAAGAAAGCAATGAATGCTTACATAGTTGAGTGTACAGATACTCACTTTAAGAGCCCTTTACTTTGCTTTGTAGATTTTTATCACATGTGTATGTAATGAAATTGAAATACTTACAACATATCAAATTTTTATAAACCACAATTTCAAGTTGAATCCACTTGACAGATTCTTTCTTTGTTTCCATCTCTAGAACTCAAAAAAATAATAAATTAAATTATAATTGGTATTAAAATATTTTGATGTTAAACTGTTTCTTCTAGTTTCTTTATTCCATTGTGTCATAACACTAGTAACATTTTGAGCAGGGTGAGCTTAATTTAAAATGCCCCTAACTTTGATTGTTTTGTCTAGGCATGGGCATGTCTGGGATGTTGCTTATATTTTTGGCATTAAGCCTGAATAGATATGCTTGCGTTCAGTACTGCACATTGACATATTTAAGTGTATACTAAGTTGTCCCTTATCTTCCACATATATTTTTCCAAAATGGCTTTGACTCTTCTAGTCCGTTTTCCCCACAATGCTCTCCATGTCTCTTATTAAGTGACATTATATTTATGAACAAAATGGGAGACATGTTTAAAAGGTGGAGTTTTTTCCATTAAAAGAAAAAAAGGTATTTCAATCCTACAAAATCTTCTGATGTTTGGTGCTTGATGATTTATATTTATAGAAATATGGCAATTGGATCTTGTTTGTCTGATTGTCTAGCTGCTCATTGTATTGTCTTGAATATTGAAGACTTCATTCTCACTCTACCGTGACCTTATTTGTATCTGTTTTCTGAATCTTTTCTTATTGCTAGCTATTCATCTTTCTCAACTACCAGCAATAATAAAAATGGTAGAAAAATAATATCCTTTAATAGAAATGCATGTGAAGTTTAATCACTCAGTTAGTGCTGGACTTTAACCTCATAGTGTTTTAGTAGATCTTTCCATGCAATTAGTGTAATGTTTTTTAAGGAATAGACATGGAAGACATTCTAAGGGTTACTGTCTATGGTGATGTATCATATTACTAAGTGATCTATTATAAAAATTTCTGAATATTGCTGAAATCTTATGTTGTCAAGGTGATTTCTTTTTAATCATACTGACATGACCTACTGAAAGAATTTCATTTTGATCTTGTGTGTGTACATTCATAATACAAGAAAATAGCACTTTTCTCAAAGAAATGTCTGTGTAAAATCGATAGAGTTAATTACTAAATGCTCTTAAGGATGTAAGTTTTTTGTGATACAAGTTTTCACGAAAATAGACCTGGAGAAATTGATTAACTCTTCCTGGTTCATCTTCTTTCCGACTTGCAGGTCCTAAAAGAGCTATGTAGTGTGTATACTGGAAGTGAGCATATCTGGAGGTGGAGAACCTGGGCCTGGGCCTCTAGGTGCTCAGTGCACACTTGGGGGCAGATGCTTATGCATCCGACCTCACCTCGGCATCCTGCTTATGACCTGGTGTCAGCACTGCACCACCACTGGGGCTTCATCTCCGCCTGTCACATAGGAGTCTCCCTTCTCATGGCTTCAGGCCTCTTCATTCTACCAGTGGCCAGCAGAGGCTTTTGTCATCCTCATGCTTAAACTTCTAGAGGACATAACATGGTATCTTCCAAAGCGTCACAGACTGCTCTTAGAATTGTCTTAATGTGAGAGGATGCCGGCCTTTCTTCATCTGCAAAGTGAACACATAATTTGGGAAATGTTCTTAAAAGCACCTATGTCCTCTTTTCAAGTTCAGTAGACAGTCTGTGACTAACTGCTCTTGAAAGAGGCTATATAAACCACCTACCACAGCCTTCCCAAGCAGTGAGGCTTAGTCAAAATTTGGAGGCATTTTCATTTGTTAGATTGTATATATAATGTGTGTATGTATATGCATGTGTATTTTATTATATATTGGATGAGTTATACTCCTATATATTCATAAAAGCTATATATGTACACACATATACATATATATTTTATGTATTTATATTTGATCTTTAAAACTCACTGAGAATAAGTAATTCTTGGAAGGGTTTTATGTTTCTCCATATCTTCTATTCTCATGAGTATTCCATAACTAAAATTTTCTTTTAAGCCATTTGTGTTCCTTTTTTTTTCCCCTGAAAAACAGTAGATTTGAGACTTTGACAGCAATAAATGAAGACAGTTTATGCTATTGAGCAATAATTTAAAAAGTGGGGCTGAGAGATGACCCAGTAGTTAAGGGCTCCTGCTTGCAGTAATTTAAAAGGTAATTATATATTTGAAATCTATACTTTGGGTTTTCACTTCTTAGTCACTGCCCATATTTGCATCTTTATCTTTCTGGAGAGTTATTAACTTTAGTCTTTGCACTTCAAACATAACTTTCTGCCATTTAATTTAAAGGTGTATTGTATTTTCTACCTTTCTCAATTGAATTATTTGAAAAATCTCTCCTGCCATCTTAAACTCAGAAATAAGTATTGTGGGAAGCCTACAATACAATATTTATTTCAAAGGCAGAAAATTAGACAAATTCTTCTTTTTGAACTTTACTAGTACTGTTATGTTTATGTTGACAATGCTGCTGTATTATTCTGTCTGTGTCTAGTTTTATTTTGTTTACTGACTGTCTCTGTGACATATGGTATCCACTGACTGCCAAGCATTAGCCAGCTATCTCATTGTGATAGGACACAAGAAAATTTCTAAAGTGTAACATTGACACATATCATTGAAAGGACCAAGGCCTGTGTACGTTGAGAGCGGCATGTTCAGACCTCCTTTCCACAAATGTACACATGGCTTGATGTTGTTTTTGCTGAGTTGTTTTAAGATCTCTCTGCTTTCGTAGAGACTTCTCTAGGACTGCTTCTAGCAGGGATAGGTAAGAGGGAGGCCAAGTCTTTATTCTTTTTCTGCTTTCCTCATGCTTGCACATAGGCCTCCTTTCCACTCTTGGGGGTTGACAGAAATAAAATCATGATTACATTTTCAGCTTTACCCCTTGAATTGGATAAAAGATAAAAGCAATGCCTTGCAGTACTAACCCTCGTCATGCTATTCATGATCTCAGGACAGTGGCAGCCCTGTGCATAGCCATGGCTACCACCAAGGGTCTGATCCCTCTGGGTCTCCTTCCTGGCACTTTTTAAAATATTTTATTGTTATTTATTTGAGAGAGAGAGATACAGCAATAGGCAGGTAGAGAGAGAATGGGTGCACCAGGGCCTCCAGTCACTGCAAAGGAACTCGAGACATATGTCCCTGGGAGTCCAACTTGGGTCCTTTGGCTTTGCAGGCAAGCGCCTTAACAGCTAAGCCATCTCTCCATCCCCATTCCTGGCACTTTTTATTTTGGATAATAAATGGTGATCCATATGCTGTATTATGTAGGGATTTCAAATGACCTACAAAAGTGGGTGCATACTTTCTCATTGATTAGTTCTATGGCCTGCCCTCAATTCTCTTATTATATCTGATCTCTGAATTCAGCGAAATAGCTGCAGGGTCTTCCTGATTTAGTCTAGAAGATTGTCTCCTGTCTTGGATAATTAAAACATTACTATATGGAATTTCTCATTAAATAAAGATGAAGTTTAAGGATACATGGGATGAATGGACTTTGGAATAAAATCCTATCTCTCACAATTTTTAAAACTATGTACTGGTTGATAAGATTCTTAACTTCTTGTCATTTCTTCATTATCATGAAAATGAAGTGGAATGATATGAAGATTAACTTTCTAGGGTTGCTATGAATATTAAATCAGTGTAAGACTTGTAATTCCACATGAATCTTCACTTCCTATAATCCTTGCTTTTATGGTAGGACACTCTTCCCAGGTTACAATGTTAACATCATTTTTATATTTACCTTTTTGTTACTCCATAATTTGAGCATAAATTAGGATACATGACTTTGGTTGGCTGTGCAGTCTTCTAAAATGTTACAAAAACCAAATACATATCATGGGGGAGCCTAACATCTATCTATACCTACATATGTACTGATGTCATGAAAACATTGAGAAATATCACCATGCATATAATAGTAAATATTGACACAAGCACACATCAAGGTAATAAACATTTAACATCCAGTTGAATAATGCAGGAGAAATATTGACAAAGCTCTCAATACATGCAATGCTTTGCACCAATTAAGCATGTATAAACATATTCTAATGTAGGAAATGGTCATAGAACATATGCAGAGTTAATAAAGCAGGAGAAAATGTGCTAAATACTAGATGAACCCAATTTTATAAGTGGCCTAGTATAATTTTTCTATTAAAAAGATTGGAAGGAAATATGCTGGAACATTGACAGTGATTTAACTTTTTCTCATGTTTTATGTGTAATTTTTTTTAATTAGAAAAGAAAATTAATCTTCATTTACACTGAGAACTTTCTGGCCAGCCCAAACCAATTACATTTTAATTACAATATGTTACATCACTGTGCAAAGTAAGGGAAAACTGTAAAGTACAATTGAGTAATGTTTTAAAGATACTTCCATCCTCATTGGCCCAGCCATACCATTTCTTTCTGTGTGAAATAAGGAAATGAAAAGGGCTGTTCTTCTCCAAGTTTCCTTGTTTTCTTAACATACTTTATGTTAATAAGATACATTTGCCCCCCTCCCAGAAAAAAATTTATGCTTTAACTGAGAGACAAGCATTACTTACAAATTTCAAGTGTTCACAGATCCAATGACTCTCATTCATGGACCTACTTTTTCCTTCCAAAAGAAAGAACAATTAGTGTATATGAAAATGGTAGCTATGGGTTATTTGTAATAGTAATAAATTGAAACAGTGTGAATGTCAAATGATAATAGAATGTGAAAATTCATTAGTATAAGAAATGATATAATATAATCATGGACTGGCCTCTAAATTCAATGTTTACATAGAAAACGTATCACCATGGGACAAAAATAACAAAAAAAAATAATGCTGGGTGCTGGAGAGATGGCTTAGTGGTTAAGGGACATGCTGACAAAGCCAAAGGACCCAGGTTTGATTCCCCAGGACCCACGTAAAACCAGATGCACAAGGTGGTGCATGTGGCTGGAGTTTGTTTACAGAGGCTGGAGGCCCTGGCGCACCATAAAAAGAAAGAAAGAAAGAAAGAAAGAAAGAAAGAAAGAAAGAAAGAAAGAAAGAAAGGAAGGAAGGAAGGAAGGAAGGAAGGAAGGAAGGAAGGAAGGAAGGAAGGAAGAAAGGAGGAAAGAAAGAAAGCTGTAAAATATGCATTTATGTGGAAAATAAAACCTGTAAGGAGGCAATAACACTGTTGAACACATGGCTGAGTATTATATTTTTCATACACTTAGTTACTTTACTTTTCAAATAAGATGAAGCAAAAGTGAGGGAGAAAATAGGACTTTTGAAATCGGTGTGGAAATATTCAGGGCGTCTGGTGTCTTTTTCTGAGGGAACAAAAAGATTTGTAACAATGTTTTATTATTATTATTATTTGTTAATCTACAATCTATTATCAAGCTCCCACCCCCTTTGTAAACAAAAAAGTGCTACTTTCCTTAGTCAATGGAATGGGTTTCAGCTATTTGAGTTTTATGGATCCAAGGAAGACCGCATCTTCCTCTGTATCAGATTTTCTTTCTTTAAATATGTTTGCAGCCATTTCTGTACTTGACTCAATAGCTTCTTGTATGCTTAGCTTAAAAGACGGGAAAATTCAGTGAAAGTTGCCATTGAGGAAAAAGAAGGATGGGTTAAAGATATTTATTTTCACAATTCTATTTTCTTGCCATAATATAGACTTTCTTATTTTGTACAGAATTGGAGAATAGATGTTTAAAAGCAAACACTTTAGGGGCTGGAGGTCTGGCTCAGCAGTTAAAGGCGCTTGCTTTAAAAGTCTGATGTCTGGGGTTTGATTCCCTTAGTACCCATGTAAAGCCAGATACACAAAGTGGTACGTGCATTTAATGTTTGCAATGGCAGGAGGCCCTGGCACACCCACTTTCTCCTTCTCTTCTCCACTAACTGCTTAAAATGTTAAAGTTAGAAGAAAGTGAGCACTTTAGTAAATGGGTGAGTTTCAAAGGTACAAGGCCTAGTAGACCATTCTATCAGAGTGATTTTACACAGCATAAAGAGTCTAGCTTATAGAAAACTATTTCCTTGATGTTGTCTCTTATTTTTAGCTTACCTTTTGTTTGATTTTAATGTAAATCTTTTAAACCTTTACAATTATTATTTGGTACTGTATTTAATAAGTTGCTAATTCAAGAATTATCATTTGGTTTTATTCATTCATTATTTAACATAAATAGATCTTAGTTTTATTTTGCAACAATGGAAAATATTGTTGTAAGAAACAATTCCAAGAAGTTTGAAGCCAGCTAACTACACAAGTACACTTAAGAAACTTGAGGCTATGTCTATTATAAGAAGATATTGGCTAAAGTAATGGACTGATTATCATTTGCATTTGAAGGGTTCCAATTTATCCTTCACTAACACAACTAAAATGAGAAAGCTGTTTTTTTTCTACAAAACTGCATTGGTCTTTTTCAGTTTAGCTGAAAGTTTCTGACTAATAAAAGTCAAATAATAAGTCCATGTAGTAATGACAAGACCTAAGGGAATTTGAATGCCCAGTTTCAAGAATACCCTTGGTGGAGCGACAGTAAGGAAGTGTTGGTGAAGGTTTCCCTCCACTGAAAATCACTTACCTGACAAAGCCATTGAGCAAATTGATTATTAAATTCATGTTTAAATGTTTAACATTCCATGTGACAGATTTCCCCTCAAACAAATGCAGTTCTAATGGAAGTAAACTTTATTGGGATGGTGAGAAAGATATTTAGTCTTTTTTTTTTCATATACTTATTCCCAAGAGGACGGGCCACTATTTTAAAAATGTATTTTTGGAATGAGATAAAAGAGATACATGTACACTCTTTGGAACAAATTTTTATCAGAGGCACAAGACATTGTTTTTAGTAATTTTTTTAAATGACAAAATTTTCCACTGACCATCCATTTTGTGTATTTTTCTGTGTGACTTACATTTTTTTTTTTTAAAAATCTATTGTCAAACAGACATTAACCATTAAGAACTAGGGACATAATGTGCACAATTGCATATTTGTGAAAAATCAGGCAAGGCATTTCATTCTAATTATCTTTAACATGTATACAATGACCACTGGTAAATGTGCAGCATTTTTTTAAACTTGAGTTCTTATGTTCTTCCACTTGTTTTCACTTGATCAAATATGCCATTATCCAGATCTTTATTGACAAAGACAGCACCAAGGAACAGGCTGTGAAGAATAAACGTTAAAGGATGAACCCTGTACTTTCTTGCTTTATACATTTCCTATAAACAATATCTGAGTCCAAGGTCTTCCATGCCACTAAGTTTTGACACACCATGTGTGCGTGTGATTGTGCCAGTTTTTTAAGCCCTTAAATTTAAATTTATTGTTAAAAAAAAGATACCATAAATGTGTAGTATAACACAGTTGTCTTAGTGGTTTTCTAAACGTCTAAATACATCAAAAAGAAGTACAAAAACGTGGGAGCTTCCTCCTTATTTGATTTGATTTTGTAAACCACAGCCATATATTTTGAAAATATGATACAACTGAAATTTACTCTTTGATTCAAGTATTAAACATGTTCTATTGTTTTTTTGAAGACAAAGAATTCAGAGTTTGGGATCTTTATCAAAACAAATGACATATTGAAGAATAGGTGCAATTGTGGATGTCTGGGAAAGAGCATATTAATCCTAATTTGATAAAAATACTGACAACTAAGACCACCCAATATGTAAACACTACTTTTTTGTGTCCCCGAAGTTAGAATAGTTTTTAAGCCATTATGGGAAAATATCTACAAAGAATTTATTCTTAGAGCATTTAAGAGTGATCTGTACAAGGTGGCATATATCTATAATCCTAGCACTCAGTAGGCTGAGGCAGGGGGATTGTGTGTTCAAGACCAGCCTGAGCCACATAGCAGGAGTCTTTCTCAAAAAAAAAAAAAAAAAAAAAAAAAAAGGATGAAAATCATTGAACATTGCTGGGTATCCTTTATTTATTTATTTATTTTACCCTAGTAATAGTCTATTTACTGCTTATGAGACTGGAGAATGTCTTCAAAGTCTCTGACCTGTGGAGGACTTTGTTCTCTTTTTATAAATTCTCACATTTTCTTTCAAACAAATGTGAGGCAATTTTTTTGGACTTTTAATTCTCAGGCTTTGGAATTGTGTATTTCTTGGTCATTCCCTTCTTTTAGATACATCCTACATAAATTTACTTTAAAAACAATCATGGAAATGTGCCATTACAAATGTCAATGCTGTTCATAGATTACCATACAGGTTCCCACTACTTTAAAGACAGTGAGATAAGCAAGTAGGCATGATTTTTTTTGTGTGTGAAAATAACGGAGTAATATGCTGACCAGCTAAAGTCTGGGTGAGAAAGAAGCATAAACAGTTTTGACTTGGAAAAACAAAAATGATTCCACCTTGTTAACAAATGACTTCAAGGAGCTGCTCTTATGTGTAAATTAGAAGCTTTCACAAAGATGATTTTCAATATAGAATCTTCTAATAAAATTTCAACAATAAAAGTTTGTTTCTTTCCACACAACTATTTCATCAACAATAATATACGTGCAATCAATACAGGTACTCATGACAAACAAGTTTTGCACTACTAGAAGCCTGCTTTCTGTTTTATAAAGATTGAGTCTGGAACCCTGCAACTGATTTCACTGGGGTATGAGACATTATTACACTGGAGTCATTCCCAACCTCCCCCATGTTAGTCTTTGCTACGGTTCATGAACACTAGAGGTTAAAGACAGCCTGTATTGACATCTTGTCAAGAAGTTATATTTAAGTTTGTTTTTAAAAAAATACATTTGAGACAATTATACACAGTAGAGACAGTAATCATTCACACCCATTATTTAATTTTCATTTTGAAGAGAGAAGCTAGCAGATTTTATTTTAGAGTCTTGTGAATTTCCAACCCAAGGATATTTCTGCTTGCCTAAAAATGGAACTGAAAGTAACTTACTGAAATATTGCCAAGTTCACTGGCCACTAAATGTTTTGATTTTCTTGGTATTCCATGAGGTAATCACTTAACATTGATTTAATTAAGCAAACAAAAGGCTACTAAAATAATTTTTAATTTAATATGCATATACATGTATACTGTGGGTTGGGTGTAGAAATAGATTACTAAAAGAGAATGTTATAGATATTAAGGAATAAATTTCTCCCTTTACCCTCAGTATTTCTTTAAAAGGGAAAGAAAGAATAAAAACTGGAAGAGATAAAGCTTAGTCAAAGGCTTCACTTCCCAGGCCACATTGGGATGGTTAAAACTCAGATCAACTCAGAAATTTTGTGCTGGTCTTGCCTGGATGAGGACTGAGTTTCTGAAGACGAGATACAAACACAGTGTAGACATGCTATCCATCTAAAACACTACTGAATCTATACAATTGAAGAATAATAAAAAGTATTATTTATATATAAAATGTTTCCCAGATACCAAAAGATCAAATAAAAATCCCACCCCACCAGCGTTTGTCCTAGGTATACAATATACTCTTTTGTGAAATATTTCTTAGCACTTATCTCAGGTTTACAGGGATGGAGTCAGACCACCGTCCCCCACAAGCACCCATTAGGGAGTCGTGGTGTCCTATAGCACCATATGGGAGCGTAGGTGTTGGGCAATGGCTTCAAATGATGACCACATTCTGATGAAGACTGGGTAATGGCAGCCTTGGCCACGGGTCCTACTACAGAAGCTAATGGGTAATTTGAAGTTGGCTTGGCCCTTTTCTTCTTCTTGGTGAGAGTCTGCAAGGTTATCTTCTAACTAGATTAACTTGGGAAGGCCTGTAAATAGCACTTTTCTACTTCCAGAAACTCTTACTATAACTTGAAATGATGTGCCTCGTTGAACTGGTAAGTTTACCTTAAGTCATAGCAAGGTAGTTATTGGGCCAGCATATAAAACACAAAATATTTTTTTAATATACGTAATAAATCATGAAGAAAATTCCAAAACAAATAGTCTAACATAATTTCAACAATTTCTTGTTATCATAAGATTGGTCATCCTTTGAACAATAGCATTCCAAGATTATCACCAGAAATTTAGAATAATAAATGTTTCATTTAAAAAGACAAATCAGAAAATGATTCAAAGAAAAAATATGGATGACATTCAATTAATAATTAAAATATACCCTATTTAGTTACAAGTCTTCAAACTCCTAATCACACAATTTATAAGATCAAGGAAAGTGAAACAAGTTCAGAGCTTTCTTTTAGAAATAATGCCGCTTTATAAGGAAAAGATTGTGAAGGACCGAGTACTGATGGCTAAAGCATGTGCCATGTCAGGGTAACTTTGAAAGTCTAGTTGTGATCACCACTTGGCAGTTGATGCCCCAAAATGAACCCTTTCAGCTTGGACACTTTGAGAGAAGTTTCATATTCCAAAAAAGAGACAAGGACCATGAAGGATTTTGTAGTGAGGGTTCAAAGAACCCAACCATGAACTTCACCTCCACTGCAGGGTGAACCTGCTAGTCAGTGTCTAGAAGGTTCAGAGAAGGGGCTTGAGCTGTGGTCCCGTGATAGATGTCCTAAAATTGGTGTTATACTCAGATTTCATTTTTCAGTGTAAAGGCATTAAAATGAAAAAGAACAATGTTGATTTAGATGTGTGTGGCCCTTCTGCTATTTGATCATGATACAGTTCATCATAATGCCATACTGGATACTTAACTCATGGAATTTTCAGATACCTAACCTTCCAATCTTTCCCAAAGATAAAATACTTTCAAATGAGAACTAAGGCAATCTAGACTAGACATTAAAAAGTCCATCACATTTAAAAGCTGTTCACACTATTACCTCACTACTCTCATGGGACAACTGATATATATTATATAACCATTTGTTAAATACAAAGCATGTTTCTACCAATATGTTTTCAATGTTTGAGACCTTGGCTTTTTTCTATTAAGCAGTTTTGATTAGTTTTACGTTCTTTGTTTTTCCCAGATGACATTATGTCTGTTATTAATGAAGTTTCACCAAGAACAATTTACAGTGTGTTTCAAACAGAAACAACTTCACCTAAAATAAGAATTGTATATTTTCACTGCTTGATTCAGAAAATTGTCATAATCTCTTCCCATGAGATGTTGGCTTCCACAAAGAAATTTTAAGCAAGCTTTTCCCAAATTACAGTAAAAGCAATCTTTTCTGTACTTTCAAATACTGTGCCTTTTTATTTAAAACAGTGTAAAACATAACAACACCACCAATAATTGGAAAAAAGACTGGGTATGTGCACACTAATTTCTTTGAATGCCCTACAAAAGTAGGGAAAATAAAAGACAAATCTTCAGGAGAGGTTTCCAGTTCACCTTATCAGTGGTAAAAATATTGCTTTATTCCAAATGAACAACACCATTTACTGTTTAGGGGGTGGGGGGCAGCTTCTTGTGGACTGAGTACTCTGAGGTTTGTGATTTCTACCATTCCACCATTTGTTCCTTTCGTAGACCCACAGGAGGCAATGTTTTGGTCTACACACAGTAGACCTGGTATCAAATAGCAATGAGGATGATGAGAAAGAAAATGGTTAACTGTCAATTTGATAATTTGGCTTATGTAAATAATTTAAGTAGATATGATTAAAAATAAACAATCCTCCATTAATTCACTTCATGATACTGATAGCGGTAAGTCAAACGTTGTTTCTTTCAAAAGTATTCACATCAGAAAATGGTCTGGACATTGTCAAGTGTTTCATAGGATCAACCATGCAAGTTACTTTGAGTTAAGAACTCTCAAACCAAATTTTATATTCAATGAAAAAAATTTTAAATGAAAAGATCTGAGGGAAATTTTTTTTTCTGAATATTAGATTCCCTGATGTTTCAGAACAAATTTTAGCAAGCTTAATACACACACACATGCACACGCAAACACACAGTGAACACATGTGCATACAGCATATGTGCTCAGGTGAGCAAGCCCCACACACACACACACATACACACACACTCGGTTGCTCGCTCACACCTGTGCACACAGGCACACACACGCACACCAAAGAAATGCTCTGTCAGAGCTTCTAAACAATCTGCAAGGAAAGCATTTCTATTAACATCATTTTAGTGACATGACATTGTGATTTTTGTCTCTTTTTCTATAATAATTCCATACCTCCCTCTGAGATTCCATTCCTTAAAATGTCAGAGGAAGATGGCACAACAAAGTGGGTAAGACTGCCTGATTTACCTGTCTTCCTTTACCTGTCTTCCTTCCCATCCCAGTTTTTGTGCCATTCTTTAGAAATCAAATACAAAAACACTACATTCCTTGACATGACATAACCTGTGATGAGGGTGTTCGTGAGTAGAAATTTAGGGGTTGGGACAAGAGCGCAGAATGGCCAGGGCCACCTGCTCACTGGAACATCCACCCTTACTCTTTGAAAGCAGGTGACCACCTGTGCTTTTCTATGCAAGCACCGGCACTGTGGGGCTGAGGGTCTGAATAGCCCACATTCTCCAGGAGTCAAAGAGGACAGTGTTGGAAATTGGAATCAGAATTCTACCCAAAAGCTTTAGTGGTAAGCTTTATCCCTCCTGAAACATTTCTTTCCCTTTAAAAAAATATTTTGTTAAAAAACACTATGATATGAGGGCGATAGACTATTTGGTTTCTTCTAAGTAGATGCTCTTAAATTAACGCATATAAATAATTTGTATTTAATTTCCTCTCTTTCCTGTTGATCAAAGCATAGAATGCACAGATTCCTACATCTCAAGTCACTTGGTCAACGCAGAGTCTCTTTGTATTTCATTTCTTAAGACAAATTGTGCCTCCCTTTCTGACTTGGCCATGGGGCTGAGGGGGAGAAAGGCTGTGTTTTCACTCGCGCTGTCCTCAGTTTCCACACTGGCCAGTTCATAGTCTTCTGAACGTCTGGCATCAGTCAGAATTCGGATCTGCTCCTGCACAGTCTCCAGCAATATTTTCACTTCTTGCTGTTCTGCTAAAAGACAATCGCTGACTGGAATGTTCACATTGACTATGTCAGCAGAGTAGGAGTTTTTGCACCATTTGATGCTTTTGACTTCAGAAATCCCTGGCATGTGCATGCAGGTTTCTTCTAGACCCACTGAAGGGATGATGGGCACTGAACTGGCCCTTGGGGATGAATAGCCCACCAGGTCCTTTTGATCCAAGCTATTAAAATAGGGGTTTGTATCTCTTGAAGGCAGTTGCATATTTAATGATGCATTTTGTTGGGTTCTTAAGCCATTGGATGAATACCTGAAAAAAGATAAACAAGGTCACACATTCTGGCTTCTACTGTGCCTCTGCAGGGCACTAATGCATCCAAAAAGCACTTTCCACATGCACCATCACTGAATTCTCACAGCAACCCCAGGAGACGGAGACTACTAGGCTCCCAGTTAAACAGAGAAGGAAACTGAAGCTCAGATCGGGGACGTGACTTGCTCAAGGTCACACAGAAAAATAAGTGACAGACCGAGACTCAAACCCAGATCTTCTTACTTTAAGTCCAGGGGTCTTTCAACACACCACAGCTGTATAGGCAGGTGGGATATAGTCTTCCTGACCTCTATCCTAGAATACAAAGTAAATGGGGATTGAGCAGGTAAGTGTGGCCTTTCCACTGTGACAAACAGGACACCATACTGGCATTACTCCACTCATCAACTCAGCCATCCTCTCAGCCCAGGGGCAATCCAGTAGATATGTGTGGCCACCCTAACTGGAGGTAATATTTTTATTGAGCACCAAGCTATCACAGTCCTTGCTCACTGTGCTTTGCACTGGTTTGGGGGAATTTGAATCTGATTGCACTGGCATTCTATTCTGCCTTGTAGTAATGACATCACCGGCCCATTGCTGAACCCAAGGGAAGAGATTGCAGGGAAAGGATTCCACTGCCTGCCCAGGAGGAACAAGAAGTGTGTTCCACAGAACCCTATCCTTCTAGAAACTGTCCTTACATGGCTTCCAAAGCCACGTGAGAAGGGTCCTTAGTGCATGTCAATGGTTTGTCCACTATGCTAGTGTGCTATTCAAATAATTTGAGTATGCCAGCATCTGGCTTATCTGTCCTTGCCATTTCAGGGGTTGTGATTTTCTTCCTTTTACTTTTCCAGTCTCAGAAAGGAGGACATGTTGACCATAGTTTATAGAAAGGTCATTTGGGGACCCAAATTAGATTTTATTCTACTTAACACTTAAGTGTAAGTTGAACATATCTAATCTCCATACAATGTCACTGCCCTACATTGTAATATAATTTTTATGAATTTTAAATAATAATTGCAATCAAATGTATTTGTCCTAAAGAGAAATCATTGAGGTCATGGTGGAAGTGGCTTCACTAGACTTAGAGCAAAGATGAAGGACAGATTTACATCTTGGTTTCCCCATTTCTTCTTAGTGTGCCTAGGATAGAGTTATCCATCAATAAATCTTCATCTAGTGAGTTCATTAATGCGTAAACACATCTGCAAAGAGCATGCTCTCTTTACATCTCAAATCACGCCCATATTCAGACATTGTAACATGCTAGCATTTGCACAGTAATTTGAAAAGCACTTGCACCTTCAATTACTTTGGAAACATTTGTAGCTTATTATGCTTGTGTGACAGATGAGTGTTTCTAAGAAGGGGCACTCAAAATGACTTGTCCCAACTTATGGATTTTGTTAGTAATAAGCAGTCTCTTAGGTTTCATCTTCCACCTACTATAGCCAGAGTTTGCAAATGAATGGAAATCCTAAGATAAGAACTATACTAGAACACCTTTTAGATGTGTGTAAAGCTACCTATGCAAAGTATACAGCCATTGGATGGTAATTTCCTAGCAGCAGGAGGTTTACTCATCTGTCTTTAGCAGACTGGTAAATGATTCTAGAGGTGCGGGCTAATCCGTGAATCTCAACAAGAGGAAAGGTAAAGTTTTCTAGCTCTCATGTTTTGTCCTGAACACCATCCTTTTGGCCTATATGAACATATAGAAAACCTCCCTATCAGATACTTACCAATGGAACAGAGCCAAGGAACAGAACTCAGCTAACATTGTGTCAACATGAATGCCATCAGGATATACAAATGGGTAGGATCTTCCAGGTTGAAATGTGATGGTGATATCAACAAAGTTTTACATATGATTACAAAATAGAGTATTTGTAAGCATGTTGAAGTATCTTAGAAGACCTTTCTCAAATATAACTACACTAACTACAACATGACGTGGCTAAGCACAAAGGCAATTAAGGCTCAATTTGAAACATACTTGCATGCTAAATTAAGGACTTTGAAGAAAATAGGTAACATACTTGGCTATCATGTGTCATTTTCCAAGCCAGCTACTGCACACATGAAATGTAATCCAAACCAGTGCCATAAGAATGGATAGGCTTTAAACAAAAGCTCCCCCCAAATGTGAGTTTATTTTGAATCCAAAATGACTTTAAACATAATATCCCTACATGCTTTGGGATTTCAGACAATTGCCAGTCTCATTCAAATTGCCCCAATGTTCAAAACACATAGGGGATGACAGTGTGGTTCAGTGAGAAAGCATATGCTTAGCACACATGAAGCCCTGGGTTCCTTCATCAGCAAACTCACACACACACACACACACACACACACACACACACACACACACCTCAAAAAATCACTATACTCAGTTGAGCACACGAGTTCTTCTACCTCCTCACCAGAGGCAGAGAGCAATCCTTATGTCTTCCCTGGACTTTTTGTGAGGGTCCCAGCACCAGTATTTGAGGAAAAAATTAAGTAGGAATTAAATTTCCAAATGTCATTCTGACTTTGAATATTTTCTAAGTCCTGGATCCCTTGAATGCCAACAACTCTTTCACAGTTTGCCACCAAAATGTCTCATTCTTTGGCTGTTAGACCAGTTTGGATTTTCCTTCTTTTTATCTCTTATTTAAGTAATTACAGATGGTTTTCATCTATAAACATGAATCAAAAGAGATTGCAGGGCTGGAGAGGTGGCTTCGCAGTTAAGGTGTTTGCCTGTGAAGCCAAAGGACCCAGGTTCCATTTCCCAGGACCCGTGTAAGCCACATGCACAAGGTGACACATGCGTCTGGAGTTCATTTACAGTGGCTGCAGGCCCTGGCATGCCCATTATTGCTCTTTCTCTCTCAAATAATTGTTGCAATCTTTTAAAAAAAATTTTATTCAACTCATTAGTTTGGTTCATTGTAAACCAAGGGTAAGTCCCCAGGTACGTGACTGGCTGTGATCATATAGTGGTTAGTACTCTATGTGGTGTAAGACAGGGGTAAGGCCAGGAAATTTGCCTTTCTCTAGGTAACTCTAAGACCCAGTTTCTGAGTGCATGGCATTAGGATGAACTGACCAGCCCAGAACTGTACAGGTAGCTACCACATTCATCCACTGGCCTCATGATGGTTTTCTTCATGTCCCTTTTGTGGTCAGAAGGGCATATTCAAGTCAGCTCTTTATCATGGGACTACTGTAACCACTTTGGGGCTGTCTATTTCAACTCTACCATCCTTACTTCATTCACCAATAACATTTCCAAAGAATATCAGAAGTAACATTTACAAAGATGCTTGCTAGGAGAGAAAGGAATTAGTATATTTGGGATCCTGTCTGTCTTCTGTGAATCTACTCCCTCGCATCAGCCTATGCACACCTTAGTAGTTTGATTTGCCTGAAATATATGAATGTGTACAAAGCTCCAGGCGTCATTCCCATGGTTGGCATTCATCAGGTCTTTACTCCACTCTAACTGCAGGCTATCCTACAATAGGTGGTGGGTTCAAGTTCCGGAGCAGGTTAGAAGCCACATGCACTGAGGGCCCATCTAACAGACAGCCATCACATGGTTGGTAAACAAGCAGCAGATGGTTGATGGCTCTTGCAAACTCATTCACTCCCCTTCCAGACTAAGGCCAGATTTGAGGAGTGTTTAGCTGTGAAATTCTATTACCAGTCTCATTTCCAGTCCTGAGAGACAGTCAGTCCCCTAGAGTGGGAAATAGCTGTTTTTAAGAACTGAGAATGAGATTGCTCCCTGAGATTCATTGTGCTGAACCCACAGTGGCTTAGATACAGTCACCATTTATCAACATTGGGTGCATATCACACAAAGCAAACTACATGTGGCTGGAGAGAATATTCCCATCTCAGTGGGGACAGAGCCCAAACAAAATGAGCATTGTTCAGGGCCAGAGGTAAAAGACAAATCATGCAATAGGAAACCTTGGAGTCCTGGTGGTGCCAATGCATGGCTTGAGCCGGAGCCTGGGCCTGCCAGAGAGGCTCAGGGCATCCTTACGAGTCCTGCAATCTGGACATTGATAGCTCAGAGGAAGAATGTGATTTCTATCCACTCACAAAGTCTCTAAAGTTTATTTCTCTCATGTTCTCCAATTCTAACATTCATCCTAAAGAAAAGAATGAGTGCATATATATACTAAGGGACATCACTGGTAAAAGTATTCATGCAACATGATCAGTGAAATTCTATTACCAGTCTCATTTCCAGTCCTGAGAGACAGTCAGTCCCTAGAGTTGGGAAATAGCTGTTTTTAAGAACTGAGAATGAGATTGCTCCCTGAGATTCATTGTGCTGAACCCACAGTGGCTTAGATACAGTCACCATTTATCAACATTGGGTGCATATCACAAAGCAAACTACATGTGGCTGGAGAGAATATTCCCATCTCAGTGGTGACAGAGCCCAAACAAAATGAGCATTGTTCAGGGCCAGAGGTAAAGACAAATCATGCAATAGGAAACCTTGGAGTCCTGGTGGTGCCAATGCATGGCTCTGGAGCCGGAGCCTGGGCCTGCCAGAGAGGCTCAGGGCATCCTTACAGTCCTGCAATCTGGACATTGATAGCTCAGAGGAAGAATGTTGATTTTATCCACTCACAAAGTCTCTAAAGTTTATTTCTCTCATGTTCTCCAATTCTAACATTCACCCTAAAGAAAAGAATGAGTGCATATATATATATACTAAGGGACATCACTGGTAAAAGTATTCATGCAACATGATCAGTTATAATTCCTCTTTCAAGAGAAATGTAAACAGGGCTGGAGGGATGGCTTAGTGGTTAGGGCATTTGACTTCAAAGCCAAAGGACCCAGGTTCAATTCCCCAGGACCCAAGTTAGCCAGATGCACAAGGGGACACATGCGTCTGGAGTTTGTTTACAGTGGCTGGAGGCCCTGGAGCACCCAATTCTTTCTCTTTCCCTCTTTCTCTGTCAAATAAATGAGATTTAAATTTAAATTTTAAAAAATGTAAACAATTACCTCACTTGCATTCCACACTTGGAAAACTTGGCTGTTTTGATGAATTTGCAATTCTAAATCAGTGCATTTCACAATCCACATGGAATTGCTCCAAAAGAACAAAAGCTAGGCAGAGACTATTTAGGTACTTCCAACCTTCCTAAAGAAATCTATGCCAAGCTGAATTAGCCCAAAAGTCCGTCTATCACATGCCTAGAAAAATCTAGAAAGGCAAAGTGCTAAGCTGGACCTTCTACTGGCTTTGGCGTCAGCTTGAAAGGAGGCAAAGCAAGACTGGCTAGTTCAAGACATAAACCTGATGCATCAGGAACTGACTACCAAAATTTCTGCAATGAATTCAGATTCCACTGCTCTGGAAATGGCTGATAACATTATAAACATTACCACAATGAAAACAAGCTGTTTATTTTTATTTATTTGACCAACAACTCTCAGAAAGCCTAACTTTAAGTGAAACTTAAGCTCAGATGGCAATTTTCTGAAATTCACTCGAGAGACAAAGACTAGGATGCTGTTTGAGGTTCAGTCAGTCCAAGTGTTTACAGTGCATGGTTTATGACAAGAGGGAAATGAGGGCTAGAGTTAGAATCCATCTTGTACATGGTGGTCATTCTGCCTTGAGCCCTGGGAGTATCTCTGTTCCTCAGGGGACACAGACATGTGTTCTACATGCTGCACTGTGCTTTTATGCCCTTAATGTTGACCTAAACCACATAGTCAAGAATGCCCTGTAGAAGTAGGTACTGCAGAAATCTTTCAGATTCTCACTTATGCTACTGTCCATAATAATGATCAGAAAATTAAGTTTTTTCTAAATCACTAAGAAAATTTAGTAATTATTTATAAAGTCCAATTTCCAATTGTTTTAGCAACCATGCAAGAACTTATTACCAAATATGTTTTCAATTAGCTTTTTTTCTACTATTTCCATAATGACTATTTCTATCACAGCTGTTCTTTTATGGTGGTTCGTTCTCATTGGTCAAAGGCGAGAACAAGCATCAATAACCAAGTATAAAAAAAATCTGTGATTAAAATATCCAGGAGCATACAACTTGATTTGAAGTCATAGCATTCATGGCAACCTCCTTAAATTCCATGGCTTTTACAACCTACCCTTGGCCAGGTCTCGTGTCCTGGTCTGGGGTCCTGGATTCTTCAAGCTGCTGATACGCTGGCCCCACCACTCCACCCAGCCGACCTCGGGGAGAGGGAGGCGTCCTCCTGAAGGTGTTCCTGTGGAGCATCCCATTCCTTTGTCCTGGACTGCAGCAGGAAGAAAGAGTCCTGCTGGGTTGGGAAAAGAAACAAACAAAACCAACAAACCAAAGAGATCATAGCAGGTGGCTCAGTCTTCAACAATGAATTCACACCCCAGGTACTCAGCCATGGACCAACCATCTGATATGTCCTCTATGCACCTAGATGAGATGGGGAGATGCAGAGACAAAGAGATGCTCCCGCGTTGATGCTTTTCAGATTTATAGCACTTTTGAGTAAAATAATTACAGCTTTCTAGCCAGAAGATGAGGGTAGGTTTAAGAAAGTCTCAAGATCCAGATTGCCATTCCCCCAAGCCATAGAAGCTGTCTTTCTAATTAGAATAAAAACGGCCTCATTAGACACCCAACTAAACACAGGAAGCCCAGAGGAGCTTATGGGGAAACTTTCATTTTTTTGTGTGTGATAGAATAAACAAACCTTTAATTGGCATACTTTCCTTCACATATATGCATTAAATTCTCAGTTCATTGTCCCATATTTTCATTAGTTTTGGAAAATTAAACTATTTATTTTCTTTTCAATTTGCTTTTAATAAGTATCTGGTTAGAAATTTCATTTTGTGCATATATCCAAGATACTCACATAATCAAACAATTATAGATGTAATAAAAGGGCAAAAGGTATAAGTGACATATAACAGGCTTTAACAAAATTAGAACCTTGTGCATAACTCTAAAAAAGAATGAAGTTGTATAAAATTAATTACCAATTTGACTAATTACCTATTCCACGTTATTTTCCATCCCCACTGCACTGAACTCTTTGCTTATATATGGGCATCCCTTAGATGCCAGTTTATGTGGTCAAATGCTTTTTGCCATGTGCACACAATACGTGAAGTAGTCCACATCCACATTAAGTCTGAAAATATCAAGATGACTATTTTGGCAGATGTGAGAAACATCCTGAAAAATTCAACCAGTCTGTCAAGTTCTAAAGGGGGCAGTTCTCCCAAAGCAACTTATCCATATTACTATATTATTTGGGTTCTGTCACTCTCTTCAATGACTATTCCCTACTTAATAAATATAAAACAAATTTTCCAAATATTTTTAAAAGGGTGTGAAAAATTGACATCTCAATATTAACAGCCACTTTCCTGGTTTGGCAAGATGGCACAGATCAGACTTTCATTTCCTCAAACCAGCACGAATTTTTGTTTGTTTATTTGTTTGTTTGTTTTGAGGTAGGGTTTTGTGCTAGCCCAGGCTGACCTAGAACTGAGTGACCTCCTACCTCTGCCTGACAAGTGCTGGGATTAAAGGTGTGTGCCACCATGCTCAGTTTAACCATCACCTCGTCAGCTTGTGAAGGAACCAAATCCTGCTTGGCAAAGTCATTACCTAGAGTTGTTTATCCTGATTCCTTCTGTATTCTAAAATGCCTAGCAACCTGGACATCTAGTTCAGTCTCTAAGCCAGCATCCTTAAAGTCCTTTCTAACATCTGTTTCTCTCCGACCAATGGCAATTAGGGTCTGTAGGGTTTGGGATGATAAGGTGAGCTACATCATGTTATGTATCTAAAGTCTATATGCTACTTGAAGCTTGATGCTGGGGGAGGTCTTTAATCTGAAGGAAAATCAAAGCTAACTTAAGTCATGTGAGGAGACTTTTGATTTTTTTTTTAATTTATTTGAGAGAGAGAGAGAGAGATTGGGCATGCCAGGGTCACTAGCCACGGCAAGCATTGCAGATGCATGCACCACCATGTGCATCTGCCTTATGTAGGTTCTGGGAAGTCGAACCTGGGTCATTAGACATCCCAGGCAAGTGCTTTAACTGCTAAGCCATGAGGAGACTTAAAATATAAAAGGTATGGCCATTGTTTGAGAAGAAAGAACACTAGAATATATGACTGTCCCTCCAAGTTGTTAACAGGTACCTGATACCATCCTCTGAATGAAGGGACAAAGACAGAGAGCAGTGAGCAAAATAGAGACAAGGACAAGGTCAGGGTCAGCTGACAGGTACTCTGGCCCCAGAAGACCAGCATGGCATTGCTGAGGCAGGCAAACAGGGAGAGATGAGATGGAAATTCCATCTCTCACATGTGCCTCACGCTGAGCTTACAGAAGCCAGGCGACCGGAGCTCTCCTGATGCACACAAAGTAGGCAAAGGAAGCTAGAGACTAGTTGGCAGAGGTGGGAAGAAGGGAGTGGCCAAAGGAATGTTAGCAGCTTATTTACATATTTTCATGAACATTAGTGGTGTAATGTGCTCAGTGTCTACTACACAGCCTGGCACATGTCAGGTATCAAATAGCATACATTCTCTGTTCCTCTGTCACAAGTGGCAATTCATGACTCATCTGGAAGCCCTGAGTCCTATCACTGGAGAAAACCTACGTATGTGCCTTTATAGGCAAATTAGATGGCCAGAATATAATGCAATAAAAATAGCATGCCTTAATATATTTTAAGTAAAATATTTAACTTTATTCATGTAATTTCTTACAAATACATTTTTGTTATAATTTTTTGTTTATTATTATTAACAAGATGTCTCATATGGATACATCAAACAGATAGGATTTTTCTTTTTACTAAAACTTAGAAATAATGCTTTTGAATAAGGAGTTTTGTTTTATATTTGTGATCCAAATGAGTCATATTTTTACTGCACAAAAAGAAATTAATTATTCACAGCTTGCCAAACTGTCAAAACAAAAGTCTACCAGTGTGAAGTAGTGACCCGTCTTACAAAGCAGTTCTAGACCTATTGATCAACAGCTATTCATGCCTTCTGGCCCAGTGGCATTTGGGAAGCCATGGAACAGTTTGAAAGATGTGTAAATCAGTGGGCGGATTATCAGTCAGGAAAACATTTAAGTCTCTTGCATGTTTTACAAAACAAAATCTATGATATATTAAACTATGATTTACAAAGTTCCAAAAGCACTGTGTAAATCAACCCTGGCCTATCTATCAGCACACAGCCTGTGTGAACAGATACCACAATGTCACTGAGCCAGACAGAAAGGAAGGTCTCCTGAAGACATCCCCTTGAATCTATGAGCACTAGAATTCAGGACCAAAGCCAGTACAGGAGGGAGCACACAGACTGGCAGAACTGGGTAGGGATGTTGCAGGTTAAATACTTTAGAGACTGTACACTTTTAACCATCACAATTTTAAAATGCTTATCACATAATATGGTACAGAGTCATTTTATTCTAAACTATTTTCCTTCATGAGATGAAATACTGCTGGCACTTTTTGGACTTGTTTCCCACTTAAGGCCACATATATTAGGTCTTACGAAATGCTATTTTCATAGGGAGGTGTTGAGTAAAAACCAATCCTTGCATAAAATAGTTAATGTGACTATCCAAAAGCCAAGTGATTTCAATCCTAAATTGAAGATTTAAACCATTTTAAAAAATGGCCAAATGCTTTGAATCTCAGTCTCTACTAATGTGGATTGAGAATCAACAACCTCGGAGGGCGAGTATGTTTGGTGCTAACGTGGCCGAGCGTCGGAACAAATGTGGTCAAGGATGTCATGCCTGCCCATGGGACTCATTCAGAGGAAGAGAAGGGTGTCTCCTTTCAAAATGCATGTTTCTGTCATGACGGTGTGCAGAATTTGCTAAAATATGTGAAAACTGAGTGTCAAGAACATTGGACCAGACATGTTTGGTGTTTGGAATAGAAGACAAGATGTGAAAATGGGGTCTAGAGACATGGCTTAGCAGTTAAGGTGCTTGCCTATGAAGACTAAGGCCCAAGTTTGATTCCCCAGTAGCCAAGTAAGGCTGATGTACAAGGTGGCAGATGCATCTGGAGTCCATTTTTAGTGGCCAGAGGCCCCGCCCCCAACCTTTTCTCTTAAATAAGTAAATCTTTTTTTTTAAATATGGAAATGGTAATTAAAATATGTTCAGCGTCAGAATGTCCTAAAATGCCCCAGATAGCTCGATATGTGGCTCTCTCTCCCAAAGAGCTAGTTTCTGTGATCCACTCAAGGATAGGATGGCACTGCACTAATAACAGAACATCTACAGGCCCAAGGAGAGCACTTCCCTGCGATTCCCCCTGCAAAGTCTCCTTTTGTGAAGACCATGTTGGAAGACACGAAGCATATCACATCAGCTACCTTGGGGAGACTTAAACATTAGCTTTGTAGGCATTGCTAAGGCAGGCTAGGAAAAATCATGTTTTAATATATTTTTTCAGAATAATTGTTTCATTCACTGGTCTGTGCCTGCAGCTCAGGACATTGCTACTAGTTCCTTCAGGCTTTTGTAGGGGCCGTGCTTCTTGCCCAGGAAGCTGGTGTCTGGTTTCCTGTTACGATCTGTCTATCACCTCCACGGAGATGTAGAGATGCAGATGTAAGGAAATATAAACTCTCCTGCTGCCATTTTTCACTTGTGTCCAACACCTAGACAGTGTGTGGACACCACTCCCACCATGATGAGCTTCCTGTACCTGTGGTGTTTGACAGGTTGACTTCCTCTGTCAGGAGAAGGGACTTGAGGGAATGACTGAGGACTGGAAAAACTTGACTCCATCATTTTCTCCAGTGCAGTCACAGGATGCCTTTCCGCCTTTGTATACTGTGGGAAATCACATATAGACTTCAGTGAGGTTGAAAAGTTCTGGGAATGCCAGCTTCCCTAGGGACCCTGATAAGACCATGTACAGAATCCCATAAACCCTACCTTTCTCTGGTATTAGATAAGTAATGTTTCAATTTGCATCCATAACACTGTGGTAACAGTCAAAAAACACTGAAAAGTATATGTGATTCTAAGTCCTGCTTACAAAACAATGACCAGGAGTTCAGGTACATACTGATGGGATGGACCACATAATGTTCTGTGGGTTGGGATGGGCACTGCACATTCTCGTCTCCTTTCGTGTTGTTGTCAGGTAATGACCATGCCGTAGTAAATTGACAAGTGTGTGTTATGTTTTATAGTTCCCAGTCATTGACTTCCCATTGAATCCAGCATCTCATAAGGCACAGAGGCACTGACAAAGTGGATAGAGATGCCATGCTGAAAAACCTAAATTACCATGAGAGAAATGACAAAGGGTATCTCAAGGTCAATATTTTGCTGGACTCTTGGCATCTCTTCAAGTAGTAATTGGACAGAGGGCTTTCTTCTAGAAAATCCAGGTACAAATTTTCCTTTAAAGCAGTAGTTGAAACTGTTAACCAAAAAGAGATTTTGTGAGGACAGCCAATGCATCAAGATGTAAATGTTGTTTTATTCTGAGAAAATATAAAACTGAAATCATTAGACCGTTTTTTCTCTACTTGAAGAGCAAAGAAAGCAGTATTAGAGGCATAGACAGATGCTTTTGAAAAACAGAAATTAAAAGCCAAAGCAACATTAATGAATGTCAAAATAGATACAGGGTAATAACATAATGTTCATATGATTATTGAGATTAGTGAGGCAATATGGAATATACTCAGGCAGGTAAGAGTTACTGTGATGATCACTGACACTTCAATGTGCTCTGTGGCTCAGAGGCAGAGCATTTTGGAACATGCCTGAGGCCCCGATCCTAGAGGCGCGTGTGGCAGCGCTACACACACACACAAATGGTTTTTGATGTTGTTTGAATATAATCTTTGAACTATAAGGAAACTACGTGAGTATTCAGAAAGAAGACATATTTTTAACTAAAAGCCATCTCTAATCCACTGGTAGTACCTTCTAAAGAGAGGCTGTGTTTATAGGAATTCTAGGTACACTTTGGGAAATAACTAGAAAAATGGTTGTAAACAGAGACCAAAAAGCCAAGAGGAGGAATGGTATAGTATGTAAATTATTTTTTTAAGTATTTCAGGATTGGGAAGATGACTCAGTCGGAGCGCTTACCACACAAGCATGAGGGGCAGAGTATGGATGCTCAGAACTCTACAAATGCCCAGTGGGCATGGTGGCCTGTCTGGAATCCCAGCACAGGAGACAGGCAATACTGAAACAGGCTCTGGCCTCAAATGAGAGACCTGTCTCAGTGAGACAAGAAGTAGGTAATGACAGATGTCACTCAAAGTCAATCTCTGGCCTCAAATGCACAAAAATCTAAGTTTTAAACCCTAACACATGAAACTGAAGTGCATATAATTTCAACAATCTGGACGTTATAGACTTAAAAAACAATAATGCCCTGTGGTGCTAAGGGTTGAATCCAGAGCCTTTGTGCTTGCTAGGCATGTCCTGTGCCACTTCACTGCATGCTCTTCACCCAAGAAGCATGATTTCAAAATGGTTGAAATTTTAAACTATGACTAGTGTCAAAAACAGGGAGTTTATTAATGTAGGATAATTTTACACCAGATTATAAATACAAACTTTATGTATAATGTGTTTAAATGAATATAATAATAGTATGTAGAAACTACAATAAAACAAAAAATAAAACAATAATTAGCAAAACTAAAGTATATATAACAACAGTAGTAAATTGGAGATGGTGGCAGATGCATCTGGAGTCCATTTTTAGTGGCCAGAGGCCCCGCCCCCAACCTTTTCTCTTAAATAAGTAAATCTTTTTTTTTTAAATATGGAAATGGTAATTAAAATATGTTCAGCATCAGAATGTCCTAAAATGCCCCAGATAGCTCGATATGTGGCTCTCTCTCCCAAAGAGCTAGTTTCTGTGATCCACTCAAGGATAGGATGCCACTGCACTAATAACAGAACATCTACAGGCCCAAGGAGAGCACTTCCCTGGGATTCCCCCTGCAAGGTCTCCTTTTGTGAAGACCATGTTGGAAGACACGAAGCATATCACATCAGCTACCTTGGGGAGACTTAAACATTAGCTTTGTAGGCATTGCTAAGGCAGGCTAGGAAAAATCATGTTTTTAATATATTTTTTCAGAATGTAATTGTTTCATTCACTGGTCTGTGCCTGCAGCTCAGGACATTGCTACTAGTTCCTTCAGGCTTTTGTAGGGGCCGTGCTTCTTGCCCAGGAAACTGGTGTCTGGTTTCCCTGTTACGATCTGTCTATCACCTCCACGGAGATGTAGAGATACAGATGTAAGGAATGTAAACTCTCCTGCTGCCATTTTTCACTTGTGTCCAACACCTAGACAGTGTGTGGACACCCACTCCCACCATGATGAGCTTCCTGTACCTGTGGTGTTTGACAGGTTGACTTCCTCTGTCAGGAGAAGGGACTTCAGGGAATGACTGAGGACTGGAAAAACTTGACTCCATCATTTTCTCCAGTGCAGTCACAGGATGCCTTTCCGCCTTTGTATACTGTGGGAAATCACATATAAACTTCAGTGAGGTTGAAAAGTTCTGGGAATGCCAGCTTCCCCTAGGGACCTGATAAAGACCATGTACAGAATCCCATAAACCCTACCTTTCTCTGGTATTAGATAAGTAATGTTTAAATTTGCATCCATAACACTGTGGTAACAGTAAAAAAACACTGAAAAGTATATGTGATTCTAAGTCCTGCTTACAAAACAATGACCAGGAGTTCAGTACATACTGATGGGATGGACCACATAATGTTCTGTGGGTTGGGATGGGCACTGCACATTCTACGTCTCCCCTTTCGTGTGTTGTCAGGTAATGACCATGCCGTGGTAAATTGACAAGTGTGTTATGTTTGATAGTTCCCAGTCATTGACTTCCCATTGAATCCAGCATCTCATAAGGCACAGAAGCACTGACAAAGTGGATAGAGATGCCATGCTGAAAAACCTAAATTACCATGAGAGAAATGACAAGGGTATCTCAAGGTCAATATTTGGTGGACTCTTGGCATCTCTACAAGTAGAAATTGGACAGAGGGCTTTCTTCTAGAAAATCCAGGTACAAATTTTCCTTTAAAGCAGTAGTTGAAACTGTTAACCAAAAGAGATTTGTGAGGACAGCCAATGCATCAAGATGTAAATGTTGTTTTATTCTGAGAAAATATAAAACTGAAATCATTAGACCGTTTTTTCTCTACTTGAAGAGCAAAGAAAGCAGTATTAGAGGCATAGACAGATGCTTTTGAAAAACAGAAATTAAAGCAAGCAACATTAATGAATGTCAAATATAGATACAGGGTAATAACATAATGTTCATATGATTATTGAGATTAGTGAGGCAATATGGAATATACTCAGAGCAGGTAAGAGTTACTGTGATGATTATGACACTTCAATGTGCCCTGTGGCTCAGAGGCAGAGCATTTTGGAACATGCCTGAGGCCCGATCCTAGGCACACACACACACACACACACACACACACACAAATGGTTTTTGATGTTGTTTGAATATAATCTTTGAACTATAAGAAACTACGTAGGTATTCAGAAAGAAGACATATTTTTAACTAAAAGCCATCTCTAATCCACTGGTAGTACCTTCTAAAGAGGCTGTGTTTATAGGAATTCTGGGTACACTTTGGGAAATAACTAGAAAAATGGTTGTAAACAGAAGACCAAAGAAGCCAAGAGGAGGAATGGTATAGTATGTAAATTATTTTTTTTTAAGTATTTCAGGATTGGGAAGATGACTCAATCGGAGAAGCGCTTACCACACAAGCATGAGGAGCAGAGTATGGATGCTCAGAACTCTACAAATGCCCAGTGGGCATGGTGGCCTGTCTGGAATCCCAGCACAGGAGACAGGCAATACTGAAGCAAGCTCTGGCCTCAAATGAGAGACCTGTCTCAGTGAGACAAGAAGGAGGTAATGACAGATGTCACACAAAGTCAATCTCTGGCCTCCAAATGCACAAAAATCTAAGTTTTAAACCTAACACATGAAACTGAAGTGCATATAATTTCAACAATCTGGACGTTATAGACTTAAAAAAACAATAATGACCCCTGTGGTGCTGAGGGTTGAATCCAGAGCCTTTGTGCTTGCTGAGCATGTCCTGTACCACTTCACTGCATGCTCTTCACCCAAGAAGCATGATTTCAAAATGGTTGAAATTTTAAACTATGACTAGAGTGTCAAAAACAGGGAGTTTATTAATGTGGGATAATTTTACACCAGATTATAAATACAAACTTTGTGTATGTGTGTTTAAATGAATATAATAATAGTATGTAGAAACTACAATAAAACAAAAATAAAACAATAATTAGCAAAACTAAGGAGTATATATAACAACAGTAGTAAATTGAAGATAAAATTTATGGTGAGAAATGTGAAAATAGTGCTGACAATAATTATAAATGCTTAAATTTAACTACTAAAAGACAACAACTAGTACTACCACAAGAAATTCTCATACTGACTCAATCCATTCGGTCTCCTACTGTCTGAATGAGCTTATTAGCAAACAACGCAGGAAAAGATGCATTTGCTGATAATTCCAGTATTTGGGAAACTGAGGCAGGAAGGAAGCAAGTTTCAAATGACCCTGGGGTCCATAATGAAATATGTTTGCAAGAGAAATCATATTGATGAAGAAACACATACCTTAAATTATGAAAAAAAAAACTTAGTAAAAAATATCAAGCCAAAATATAATTTTGTACTTCTGTATACAATTTGTTTAAAAGATACATAGATATTGCATATAGACAGAAGCTCATCAAGGGTTAAGATGACAAAACTTTATAGATATTTTGCAAGTAGATTAAAAAAATGCATAAATCTAGCACCATTGAATAATGCCTTGGAGAAATCTGACCATATTCACAGCCTTTTCTTTTTATGCAGATATCCAAACATGTGCTGCCTTTCAATCTGAGGGGAAAAATACAGAATTCAAGAAGAGGTAGAGAAGCAGCTGTTATTAATGAAAAGCAAAATATGTTTTCTGCCTTCATGAATATATTAGTTAATTAAGGAACTACATGTAAATGGGCTGGAGAGATGGTTTAACGGATAAGGTGCTTGCCTATGAAGCCAGAGGACCCACATAAGCCAGATGTACAAGGTGGCACATGCATCTGAAGGCCCTGGTGCACCCATTCTTTCTCTCTCTAATGAAAAAACAAAAAAAAGGTTTTAAAACAGGAACTACATGTAAAACAAAAAGGACCAAAATATTATAAAAAGATGTTGGGTATTATGCTAATGACTTTAATAACCACAAAAATATAAGATGGGGATGATGTCACACACCTATAATCTCAGCACTCAAAGGCAGAGGTAGGAGGATCTGTGAGTGCCAGGACAGCCTGGGTGAGACTGAGACCCTACTTTGAAAAATCCTTAATAAATGAATAAACCACAAAAATATAAGCATGAAGATTTTGAAATTTTAATTACTATATCAAAATGAAAAACTAGAATAACATGTTCTATAAGCTAAAATACTTTGTGTGGGATAAGCATGTTCATGGTGATAGAAGAATATACAACTAACCTGTATGTTAGACTTATCTGGTTAATTAAAAAAAAACATTTTGTTAAGAGTTTGTGGGTAATTTGTTCATATCTTTAAGGCATGAAAACAAACCAGGATAAAATACCTAGAGACCATAAAGAAAAAAAAATGTTTACTTAATCATGTTTTTGCTATTAAGATATTAACAAATGAAAGCAAAAAATATCTGTAGTTCATGTCTATTCTTACAATCCAAAGACTACTCAGAAATCAACTGGGGGAAAATTAAAGCTGATAAATATGAAGTACTCAGAAAAACAAAAACATGAAGTGTCCATATGGGAAGATGTATAATTATAAGTGTGAAAGATTATCTAGGAAGGGGGGAATATAGATAGAGGAAAACAGGTGCTAATTTCACCAGCAATAGATTTCCAAATTTAAATATGGACTCTTCTAAGGAATGCTTTTATATTAATATCAATGATGGAAATTCACAGAAGTAATAAATGATATAGTTCTTGGGAAATAAAACTATACTTTTAAAAGTTTAATAACCAAACTCCCAGAAAGCAACAAAATGTTCACAAATGAAAGCTAGAGAGCTTTAAGAATAATACAAAAATGCATCAGTCTGAAACCATTTGTATAAATAAGAGAAATGTATATATAAGATACATATGTATCCATATGTAGTTACTTTTGGGTTTACCTACATATACATTATGTGTGTGTTTATATATGTTTATGTTTAAATCACCCAGCATTTAGATTTATAAAAAACTATTTACTATTAATTGGGTGTGTCCTGGTAGAAAAGTACATTCATATTTGACAAAACAACATTTGGGACAAAGACTGATTACATAGGCCATGGTGTCCCAGTGGATTATAACAAAGATGGAAAATTTGTATAACCTGAGTTTGTGGTAATGCTGGTGGGAATTAATACCAGTACTGGCTGTATAAAAATATATATAATTATGTCCAGTATGTAACACTTAGTTATAAGTGACTATCTTGATTTAAATATTTGGTATACCACACTTTTTGTGCTTTTTGCAGTTCTTGTAATGGAACTTGTACTTCAAACACTCTAGGCAAGTATTCTATCACTGAGCTATATCCCCAATCCTATGTTATAAATCTTAAGATAAGGCTGTCTCTCTAAGTGGTTCAGGTTTATATCCACCTATGATCTTCCTGCCTCAGACTCCTCAGTATAGTGGATTACAGATGTATCACCATGCTGTAATTGTTTTTTTTTTTTTTTTTTTTTGGAGAGAGACACAGAGAGAGACAGAGAGAGAGGGAGAGGAAGACAGATAGAGATGGGTGCGCCAGCAGCCTCTCAACTGCTGTGAACGAAATCCAGATGTGTGTGCCCCTTGCGGTCAAGTGCAGCATTGTGCCTTTGCGTCACTTTGCATCTGGCTAAACATGGGACCTGGAGATTGGAACTGCTGGAGATTAGAACCAGCGTTCTTAAGCTTAGGAGGCAGGTGCCTTAACCGCTAGGCCATCTCTCCAGCCCCACCGTGTTGTGATTTTTATTTAGAATGTAGTGTGTGTGTGTGTGTGTGTGTGTGTGTGTGTGTGTGTGTGTGTGTGTGTGTGTTTCACTGTAAATCATCATGGAACATTATCCCAGCAGAAGTTTCAGACATCTTATCTTATCTCTTGACCTATATGATCTAATTTCATGTACATATACTTAAATGATGTTTACCCAATGATAAAATCACCTCATGATGAACTTCTCAGGACACATACCCATTGTCAAATGATACATGCCTTAATGCAGTGTGTATTAGATATGGGGACTTGAGAATGTGTCAAGATTATTTTTAAGTTCCAAGCTCCAAGTACATTTTATTTTTAAATATTCTCAAAGTAAGCCACATAGTGGCAGCAATGACCACAATTTGAATTGAAATCTGAATTCTGCAAAATATACCCAGAGATGTTGGGCAGAAATAATAAAATGGAATAAACTGACATGCAACAAAAAGGAGTTATGGAGGTTAATTTGGCAAAGGAGATTAAACTTGTGGATCACAAATCATCTATGGAAAATATTAGATGAGTGAACCTATTTACTGATGTGCAAATAACATCCTAAACTTCTATCAGGTTATTTTAAAGACATGTTCAGATTTGCTTTCTTTCTGTCCCTGTGTAATACAAAGGGTTAGATGCAAATCCTTGAAATCCCAACAGCTTCAAGAACTGCCATGTGACATCAGCCAATGGTTTCTGGAGAAGTCAAATTGTCTAGAAAAATTGCTAAATAATTATGAATCTACTCATTCCATTTTTTTATTTAAAATGTATATCTAGCACTGGAGAGATGGCTTAGCAGTTAAGGCACTTGCCTGCAAAGCCAAAGGACTTCAGTTTGATTCCCCAGTACCTGCGTATGCCAGATGCACAAAGTGTTACATGTATCTGGAGTTAATTTGCAGTGGCTGGAAGCCCTGACATGCCCATTTTCTCTCTGCCTCTTTCCTCTCTCAAATAAATAAAAACAGAAGAACAAAAACAACAACAAAAAAGTATACCTAAAAGCTGAATTCAGGTTTTAAACTATTAGTTTAGTCTCTGCTTGCATCTTAAGATGTATAGGACTCTATCCAAAAGTCAAGAGCAGATTCAATCACTCATTCTCAATGAAAGAATTTATAATGGTTACTTCCTAAATATATTAAATGTTAGAAGGTTTTTGTAATGGTCATTATCATTTATGTTACTTTGGCTTATTAATTACAAATTTGGTTCTGAAATTTGTTATTTAAGAGCTTTCTTATTTTCATATTTGCATTTAGCCTAAGATGCAGGTTAATTAGCAGATGCAGGTATTCCAGTATAGGGTGGTTAAGATTTGTAGAAGTCTTTAAAGGATCTAATAATTGGCAATTCTTCAAATGGAAATTTTAGTCACCTGTCAGGTTGTTTCAAAACAAACTTAGAAGAAGCTCCCAGTTTTGATTCAAACAGAGAGCTCAGCAGTCATAATTTCTATACAAATAAGAAAAAGAAACTCAACATTTATGACTATTTCTTTATCTGTCAGGTAATGAAGGCTGCAGGGCCAACACCAAAACTAGAGACAAGTGCATACATAGACAGAGCCAAGACCATCTGAACCGCAGCAGAATCTGGGAAGAAAAACATTTTGACCAAGTGCTAGAATGTATGCATAGATGACAATGAAATCTAGGACCATTTAAGGTTATAAAGTTGGGGTAGATGCCCATCTTGCATGATCTTTTTCCAGTTCTCACAGCAAAGAGCAACTAATTATGTAAAGAAGAAAAGAAGTCATTCTGAAATGCATGGAGCTTTTCCCATAAACGCCTTGCTTGATCAGAAGAAAATGAATTTTACTAGGCCTGGTGGCTCATGCCTTTAATCCCAGCACTTGAGAGGCAGAGGTTGGAGGATTGCTGTGAGTTTGAGGCCAACCTGAGACTACAGAGTGAATTTTAGGTCAGTGTGGACTAGAGTGAGACTCTACCTTAAAAAAAAAAAAAAAAAAAGAAAATGAATTTCCCTGATCCCCACTTGCTAGCATTCTTAACTCATACAAGAGTAAAAACAAGGGCTAGAGAGATGGCTTATCAGTTAAGGTGTTTGCCTACAAAGCCAAAGGATCCTGGTTCAATTCTCCAGGACCCCCATAAGCCAGATGCACAAGGGGGTGCATGCATCTGGAGTTTGTTTGCAGTGGCCAGCAGCCCTGGCATGCCCATTCTCTCTCTCTCAAATAAAAAGATAAATAAAAATATATTTTAAAAAGAGTAAAAACAATGTGAAGGACCAGAGCCCATGGACACAAGTCTACTAAAAGATTAAAATACACTTACAAAGCCAAGGCAGGAGGTTGCTGTGTGTATGTGGCCAACCTAGCCCAAAGCGTGAATCCATGTCTCATCAAGTGTATGTAATGTGAGATTATAGAAGGTTCCTTTCATTGTACAATATGGGCATTATGTTAACAGTGGGGTACTGTCAAAAAATGTTGCAGACTCAAATGCTGCAGAGGTAGGAGGATTGCTGCGAGGTCTAGATCAGCCTGGAGTACAGTGAGACCCTATCTCAGAAAACAAAAACAAAAATGTTTCAGACTTCACAGGGAATTTTTATGAAACTCAAAAATGGAGAAAAATACCAAAACCAAAAAAATAAACACAGGTAGATTTTCAAAACCTTGACATTTACAACTATAGTTAACGTGAAACTGAACCCAACCATTTCCCAGAATGACATTATCCTTAAACTGAAGAGCAATTCATCTCTGTGCAATGTATATGTCATTCTGCTTAACACAAATCCATAAGGCCTACTAAAAGACATGGAAACACAATTCAGAGAGAAAAGGTAAGCATCAACAATCCTTTCAAAGATGTCAAAATAATGAATCAAGGAATTTAAAATAAGAATAAAACTGTAAGAAATAACCAATAGTAGCCTGGTCTGGGTTCCCTGCATGGACAATGGACAGTGTGTGCATGGTGGTGTGGAGTGAGTAGGCCAGATCCCTGTTACCTGAGTCCTCCCAGCTCCAGGTTCAAGGCATCAAGGAAATTGGAAGAATCATCAGAATGTTCTTCCAAAACCTCTACTCCACAAAATTCAATAATCTGGAAGAAATGGATGAATTCTTAGACACATACCATCTACCAAAACTAAACTCAGAGCATGTGTCACATCCACAGAGATTGAAAAGGAAATCAAAAACCTCCTCAAAAAGAAAAGTCCAAGACTGGATGGCTTCTTAGCTAAATTCTATCAAACCTTCAATGAAGAAATGAAGCCAATTTTTCTCAAACTGTTTTGCATAATCAGAGACCAGGGAGTCCTTTCCAACTCCTTTTATGAAGTGAGCATCACCCTAATACCAAAACCAGACAGAGATGCAACAAGGAAATTAAACAATAGGCATATATCCCTGATCAACTTAGATGCAAAGATCCTGAACAAAATCCTTGCAAACTGAATTCAAGAACACATCAAAAGCATTATCCACCTTGATAAAGTAGGCCTTATCCCAGGAATGCAGGGATGGTTTAACATATGGACATTGGTCAATGTAATACACCACACAAATAAACTGAACCATAAGAACCACATGATCATCTCAGTTGATGAAGAGAAGGCCTTTGACAAAATACAACACCACTTCATGATCAAAACACTGGAAAGAATAGGCATGGAGGGTTTATATCTCAACACAATAAAGAGTACATATAAAGCTCCTAAAGCCCAAATAATACTTAATGGGGAAAAACTCAAGGAGTTCCCACTGAGATTGAGAACATGACAGGGCTGACCACTCTCACCACAGCTTTTCAACATAGTACTAGAAGTACTAGCCCAAGCAATGAGACAGGAGAAAGAAAAGTGATTCAAATTGGAAAGGAAGAAGTCAAGTTAGCCCTATGTGCAGGTGACGTGATCCTATATAAAAGTGACCCAAAAGTCTGCATCTCAAAACTTCTTTCAGCAAAGTGGCAGTATACAAAATCAATGCAAAAAAATAAAATAAAATAAAATAAAATAAAATAAATAACAAAAAAAAACTGTACCATCTGTATATGCAAAGGACAAATATACAGAGAAAGAAATCAGTGAAGCTGTCCCTTCCAATAGCAACAACAACAAAAAAATTAAACACCTTGGAATAATACTAACCAATGATGTGAAAGACCCATATAATGAAAACATTAAAAACAATTCAAGAAAGAAATCAAAGAGGACTTGAGAAGATGGAAAGACCTCCCATGCTCCTGGATAGGTACAATAATGTGAAAATGGCAATTCTACCAAAAGCAATATACAGATTCAATGCAATATCAACAAAAATTACCAGCATTCTTCACAGAGATTGAAAAAATTATCTCAAAATTCCTATGGAATGGCAGAAGGCCTCGGATATCCTAACATATCCTTAGGGAAAAAAAAAAAAAAAAACAACTCTGGTGGTATCACCATACCCATATTACAAAGCCATAGTGACAAAAACAGCATAGTACTGGAATAAAAACAGAATAGACCAATGGAACAAAACTGAAGATCCAGACCTTAGGTCAAGTAACTACAGCTGTTTGATCTTTTACAAAGATGCCAATAATGTTGACTGGAGAAGGGACAGCATCTTCAACAAATGGGTTTGGACAAACTGGATGAGCATATGTAGAAAAATGAAATTAGACCCATTCATTTTGCCTTATATGAAAATCAAGTCCAAATGGATTAAAGACCTCAATATAAAACCCAAGAGTCTTCAACTATTAGAAAAAAAATTGCAGGCATTGTCCATGGTATAAGACTGGGAAAAGACTTCCTAAACAAAACCCCAGTAGCCCAGGAAATTAAACAAGCACTCAACCAGTGGGATCTCATGAGGCTAAAAAGCTTTTGCACAGAAAATCATACCCTAAGCAAAGCCAAAAGATTAACAAATGAAAGGAAGAAAATCTTTGCCAGCTATACCACAGACAGAAGGCTCATATCTAGAATCTACAAAGAACTCAAAAAACTAAACAAAAAAAAAATCAAACAACCTACTCCAAAAGTAGGCCAGAGAATTAAATATGGGCTTCTCAGAAAAAGAATTACAAATGACAAACACACACTTAAGAAAATGCTCAATATCCCTAACCATTAGGAAAATGTAAATTAAAACAACTGTGAGATTCCACCTTACCCCAGTAAGGATAGCAAACATTAAAAAATCATATGAGGGCTGCAGTTAAGGCACACAGCTGCAAAGCCTACGGACTCTAGTTAGATTCTCCAGGTCCCACATAAGCCAGATGCACAAGGGGGCACACACATCTGGAGTTTGTTTGTAGTGGCTAGAGGCCCTGGCATGCCCATTTTCACTCTTCCTCTTTTTCTTTCCCTCTCTCTGTCTCTAATAAATAAATAATTTTTAAAAATCAAATGAAAACAAATGTTGGCAAGAAAACAAATTTGCTCAACCATGTTTATAGCTACTCAATTCATAATAGCTAAAAACTGGAATCAACCCATGTGCCCATCATTGGATGAATGGCTAACCAAGATATGGTATATCTACATGATGGAATTCTGTTAAGCAGTAAGAAAAAAATGACAATAGAATTTGTAGAAAAATAGTCGAACTTGGAACAGATCATTGTATATGAACTCACAATCAGAGACAATTGCCACATGATCTCACTCATCTGCAGTTTCTAACATGGATCAGCCTGAGTTGCTGACATACTTGAATGGCATCTTGAGGCTTGGACAATAGGGAAGGTAGGGGGAAAACACAAAACTGAACTGAAATTGAAGTGGTACCATAGAATCCTATAACCTGGAAGTCAGACTAAAAGGTGGAACCCTCAGTAGGACCTTAGGAAGAGCACCTGAATGCAAAGGGCCCTGGAGAGGGTGAGATGAAACCTAACCTTAAATTGCTCCTGTTTCTCTTTCTTCTCTTTTTCTTTTCCATTGGCACTGGACAGTAATTCCCTATACCAGAATGTGGTTTATATCCACAATTAGCTGTTGATCAGGAGATCTAGCAGATATCCCAAAACAAACAAGACAGAATTCTGTCAGAGCATTTGATTACCCACCAGTGACCCTACAGCTGAAGACACCATACACCAGAGCCAGTCCCCAGACAATTAGCCCATCTAGTGCTGGGAGGTACTACATGAGCTACCAGGGGCAAGTGGCCAACATCTGTCCAAGCAACTCAATGTCTAAGCAACTCAGAAGCAAACAACCTGATGTGATGCTCACACAAGTGCAATAGTGGCACACAGCCATGGTGGGTAACCAACTGCTCTTGGATTGGTTAACAGATCCACTCAGTGGAAAGGAAACCATATCTGCAACTGGGAAACAAGTCAGAATCATACCCAGATAACGATTCTGCTTTCCATTGTCGAGCTCTATATAACTATATATAAGTGTGTCTACACCCTTTAAATTCTCTCTAAATTAATCATTGTTATCCCATTTGTCTGGTTCTGACTTCACTTTCTTTTTTTATCATTTTTATTTTTTTATTTATATTATTTAATTTTACATTCATAATGGTGACTCCATTATCCTCCTTTCTGTCCTCCCTCTTTCAAAGGGACCCTCATCAATGGGGAATATGGGTCATGCATTGTGAAGGTAGTCAAGAGTTATGGGGGATAGGCCAAGTCTCTCTGTGCATGATGCCCCAACTTGTGGCTCTAACATTCTTTCAGCCCCCCTCTTCCACGAATTTCCCTAAGCCACATTGGGATCATTTCAGAGATGAGGTTTTGGGAACCTCTGTCTGACTTCACTTTCTATTGGAGAATCTGCTTCTCTTTTCAGAAGGCAGTTGGACCTGAGGAGATAAATGACCCAGCACACCCCACTCTGGCCCCAGCTGAAACCACAGAGGAATTGGGGAAATGAGCAAGAGGGCTGCTTTCTCAGTGAATCTGATATAAGAACAAGAGTCATGTAGATAGACACTGAGGACATTTAACACTTACCAAACTGGAGATCCAGAGGCTCTTAAGAGCCCGTCACTGAAGTAGACTTAAAATGTTCCCAGCATGGCTCAGGGAATTTTGTGGAAGAAGGGGCAGGAAGATTGTTAGAGCCACAAGTTGGGACAGTTTGCACAGGGACATTTCCTCTCCCCTCATAATGCATGACCCACAATCCCCATGGGGTTGACCTGCATCCCAGACGAGGAAGGGCTATTCAGAAAAGGGGCGGGGAGGAGGGAAAGGACGGTACCAACATGTGTTGTTTACATACTGAGCATGTCCATATCTAATAAAAATAAATTTAAAAAAATGAAAGAAGATGGAAGAGCCCTAGCAATACCAGAAAAGAAGCAGCAGGCAGATGAATACTAAACTCTCTTTGTGCAGTAAGAGCTGTGTGGCAAACCAGGAGAGTGGGTGTGTCATGAAACAGGGGGACGAGACTAAGTCAAGAGTAGTGAGCGATCAACCACATGCAGTGCTGGTCTGACTTAGAGCAGAGTAAGGTATTTCACATAAATTATGAGGTTAAAAAAAAGAAATAACTAAGAGTAAATGCTGGAAATTAAAACACTGTAACAGAGCAAAGGCACTTGATAGGATAATAAGTCGACAAAACAGCAATTCATAATTTTCAAAAACTATAGGAAAATTGCAAAATGTAACTAAGAAACCAGAAGAAAGAGAATGAAACATAAGAAAAGGTTGACGTAATAATATCAAAGAACACTGAAATTAACAAGGAGCCCCCTTTTCAGTTTCAGGAAGCTTAAAAAAGGCCTACCCAGGGGCTGGAGAGATGGCTTAGTGGTTAAGGCGCCTGCCTCCAAAGCCTAAGAATGCTGGTTCCAATCTCCAGTGGTTCCAATCTCCAGGTCCCACGTTTAGCCAGATGCAGTGAGGCAAGGGCGCAATGCTGCACTTGACCACAAGGGGGTGCACACATCTGAATTTCGTTTGCAGCAGCTGAGAGGCTGCTGGTGCGCCCATCTCTGTCTTCCTCTCCCTCTCTCTCTCTGTCTCTCTCTCCAAAAAAAAAAAAAAAAAAAAAAAAAAGGCCTACTCAATATCTGCGATAAGTACCAACATATTGCTGTGACAACATAAAGTGCTCCAATACAATAAGGAAAATGAATGAAAATAATACAGAGATAGTACAACTTACCTGTACAGAGAAGAGATCCTAAGATAGAGTGCACTTCTCAAAAGAAACCATGAAAACCAGAAGGGAAGAAGATAAACTTAGAATTGAAAGATTTTGAGTATTTCTGTGTCCACTGAAGCCCTCCTAAAATGTGAAGAAGTATTATGGACTTTCTCAGACACATGACAACTGAGGAAATACACACAAATAAATTCTTTTTTCTTAATATTTCATTGATTTGTTTACTTGAGAGAGAGAGAGAATATATGGGTGCACCAAGGCCTCCAGAAACATGCAGTAGCTTGTGCATCTGGCTTATGTGGGTACTGGGGAATTGAACCTGGGTCCTTAGTCTTCTCAGACAAGTGCCTTTACCTGTAAACCATCTCTTCAGCCCATCCACGAATAAATTCTAAGATAAGTTCTTTAAAAAAGAAACTTAATATTAAGGCAGAAACTAATCTCTACACAAAGAAAGAAACATGCCAAATATCAAATAAATGTAACAATATATTTCAATGGATCAATTATGAAAAAATGTTCAGAATGGTAATTATTACAAAGCATTATATGATTATCATATTATAGTGATGCATACTAATTTTATAATGAATACTAAAATGGGATGCTGTGTTAAAAGGTACTCTTGGACTGGAGAGAGATGGCTTAGTGGTTAAGGTGCTTGCCTGCAATGACTAAGGACCCAGGTTCAATTTCCCAGTACCAATGTCAAATCAGATGTACAAGGTGGCACATGTTTCTGGAGTTCATTTGCAGTGGCTCAAGGCCCCAATATCCCTGTTATCTCTGTCTCATAAATAACTAAATAATATTTTTAATGTGTGATATCTACAGGAAGAAGGTAGAAAAGGTGAGAGAGAAATTACTAGCTATGGTGCCTCACGCCTTCAGTTATAGCACTCAGGAGGCTGAGGTAGGAGGATCACTTTGAGTTTGAAGCTAATCTGGTCTACAGAGTAAATTCCAGATCAGCCTAGGATGGAGTGAGAACCTGCTTAAAATCTAGAGAAAGAGCTGGGCGTGGTGGCGCATGCCTTTAATCCCAGCACTTGGAGGCAGAGGTAGGAGGATTACAATGAGTTCGAGGCCACCCTGAGACTATATAGTGAATTCCAGGTCAGCCTGAGCACCAGAGTGAGACCCTACCTCGAAAAAACAAAACAAAACAAAACAAAACAAAACAAAACCCTAGAGAAAGAATAATAAAGGAAAACCCCTTCAAAAGGGAAAATGAAAAATGTGTAAATCTGACAGATACTACTTGAATCATAATAATCATGTAAGTCAAAATAAACTTATGCAAAAAGGGATTTCTAACATAGCTTTTTTTTTTTTTTAAGTGGAGGAAACTTTTTTTTTTTTTTTTTTTTTTTTTTTTTTTTTTGAGGTAGGGTCTTGCTCTAGCCCCGGCTGACCTGGAGTTGACTATGTAGTATAAGGGTGGTGTCAAACTCATGGCAATCCTCCTACCTCTGTCTCCCAAGTACTGGATTAAAGATGTGTGCCACCACACCCGGCCATGGCATAGCTTTTTTACAATAGAGAAGTATGTTTTCTATAAGAAAAAAAAAAACTGTAAATAAAAATGCTTACACTATCAGTTCCTACTTGATGCTAGGACAAAGTACCTTACCAGAAGCAACTTACGTTCATTTTCTCTTTATGGTTTTAGGAAAAGTTTCATGGCAGAAAAGACACAGTGGCGAGGCAGCTCATCAGAGCAGCAAGCACAAAACTGAAGACTAACAGGAAGTGGAGCTGAGCTACAGAGCCTCAGAGCCTCCCAAGGTACCTCCTACGCCTAACTGAATTGGACTTACCGGTGCTGTGAGAGACCTTGTCTCAAAGAGGAAAAGCGGAGCACTAATGAGAAAGACACCCAATGCCATTCTTTGGCCTCCACACACATGTGCACACAAACATGCATACACTGAGGGGGGAATAAACTAACCTAGAAAAACTCATTTAGGCATCTTGAGATCCCATGACACAGTGCAGACTCTGACAATGAAATGAGATGTAAGTCTGTGGGGACAGCACGGTCTTAAACAACTTTGGAGATGAGTACAGTCTAAATTTCAAGATGAGCAGACGGCATGTAAGCGTTGCTAAGTTCAGAGGTATAGTGAGATGATTCTGGTTCTCTTGCATACGCCTTCAAGGACTGAGCAATTAAGTAAATAGATAGTAGAGAGTAAATCCAGCTTGTTCTTAGATCTGTGGGAAAGTATAGGTCCACAATGGACGCAGGCTTGAAAAATCCATGTAATGACTGACTAGTGTTTGGGGAGATATCAGCAAGAACTTATATTTAGCCAAATATAGACAAAAATGGTTATATTAAAATATATAGAGAAAGACAGGTGTGTATGTGTGTGTATTCTGTGATCTCTGTGCCATAAGGACCTAGAAGCAAAGCTAGCCCATGCCAGAAAGCACTCTTAGTCCCCAACTCTTATTTTTAATTGCACTCTGCAATAATAGGTGCTTATTAGACAAATGCCTGCTTCCAGTATTGGGATAGACAATACACAAAGCGAACCTCGAGTGTCTTGAGCTTTTTAATGCCAAAAAAAAAAAAAGAAAAAGAAAAAAGGAAAAGACCTTCAAAAGCTGATATTTGAGCTAGTATACTATGAAAATGATTTTGGCAAAATAACAATTTATCAATGTCCAAAGCTAGAATAATGCAATCAAAAATATCATATTCAAACAGAAGCTGCTTTTCCTGAAATCCCTCCTCACTGGGGCCCATAGGGTAACTAATTGCAGGACAAAAGCCTGGCATCTTTGCTTTAATTCACTTTGTGTCCATCTCCTTCACTTCCGGTCACCTGTTCACCTCTGCGCATAGCCTTGCCAATATACTTACGGGGTTTTTGCTAACCTGCTCCTCCCTTAAGGACAAAAGTAAAGAGCTTGAGTTATTGACCTAAACCTGCAGGTTCAGCCTCTGCTCATGGCATGCTTTCCCCTTGAGACTGGAAGCCAAAATAAAGCCTTTCCTCACATCAGCTGATTTTGGTCAGGTGCTTTGTCCCAGCATCATGAAGGTAACTATAGCAGAGCCCTAATATACAGAAGCTGCAGCCAAAGTGTTCATTTTTTGAAAACCATATCGATCCCCCGAGTACTGACAGAGGTAGAAGGAGTCAGGACTTTGTGGCCCACCTTTGGAATGAAAACAGAAAATATTCAACAAAGTCACATCTAGACCAAGATTGCCTAATTATGTACAGCTCTTTTGGCTTTCTTCATTTCTTTCTTTTATAAAACTTAAAGCTCATGTCAGTCCGCTGAAGACAGACTTGGTGACACTGGCCCATTCATTCCTCTTTCCAGAGAGGACACATTGAACAAATTTCTTTATTTTTCTCTTCACCATGCCCCATCCTTTATGGGCATATTAGATGAGCTTTTGCCTTAAAAACTCAGCTTAAAAGATAAGGCTCATCGGGGCTGGAGAGATGGCTTAGTGGTTAAGGCGCCTGCCTGTTAAGCCTAAGAACCAGGTTCCAGTCTCCAGATCCCACGTTTAGCCAGATGCAAAGTGATGCAAGGGTGCAATGCCGCACTTGCCCACAAGGGGCGCACGCATCTGGATTTCTTTCACAGCAGCTGAGAGACTGCTGGCATGCCCATTCTCTATCTGTCCTCCTCTCTCTCTCTCTCTGTCTCTCTCTCCAAAAATAAAAAAATAAAATAAATTAAATTTAAAAAATAAAAATAAAAATAAAATTAAAAAAGATAAGGCTCATTGAATTATAAATCCAAATATAAAATAAATTTTCTTGAGTTTATACAAACACAAATTAATGAGCAGATGAGCAGAAACAATGACCTTGCCATTGTATACAAAGAACACATATTTTTTTTATGATCAGGAAGAAAGATCACGCCGTATCCCTTAGTGTGCACTATGCATAGTCACTTCCTTCCAAAGAACAATCTGTACAAAGGAGGAGGAGAAAGGAGTTCCAGGAAGTGTGACGGTCTGAAAAGTGTGACCTCAGAAACATGATTAGGTAGGCTTAGAGTTACACAGCATACTGACTCTGTGTATGTTTGTCATGGTGTGATTTAAAAAAGTGTCTTTTTTTCTGAAAGGAAGTAATAGGAAAAAGTTAATACAGAGTATATGGAAACTTTTGAGTATATGGAAAGAGATTAGGAGCAAGGTGGCCTTCTTTTGTAGGTAGTGACACAGGATCAAAAGAACAGAGTGATCCCCTGCCCTGGTGAGACAAGAAGGGACTCCAGTCTGAATCTTAACCTGATTCATCAAGATGGTGACCTGCCACAGCTCCGATTGATTTACTTCCTGGTTCTTCCTCCTCCTTGAATTGTTTTTGCAAGCTTTTTTCCCTCCACCTGCAGGCTCATTCTGACTCTGTGCCCTTCTCCTGGATCTGGGCATCAATCATGGTCTTCTATACGCACTTAAACTTAACCATTAAAGCTTGCTTACCCCAATCCCATGCCTAGTGTACATCCCCAAGCTAAGTCAAGTCAACATGCACAGTACACGCTTGGATCCCCTCCCAACTCAGGAGCTTTCTGTAATAGTCCTTCTTAACTTTCTCCTCTGCCACATTTTCAGTTAGTTGTCAATTCTTTGTGAGTCAAAAGACAAGGAACTCAGAGACTATATGACTGTCAAAACCAGAAATAATATCTCTTCCCCCTTTTTTTGTTTTTAGAGATGAGAAACTATCCTTTATCCAATACTTACCAGAGCGAGATCCAGAGGCTCCTAGGAGCTCATCACTGAAGCAGACTTAAAACTCACCCGCTGTGGCCCAGGGAATTTTGCAGAAGAGGGGGTGGAAAGACTGTAAGAGCCACAGGTTGAGACATCTTGCCCAGAAGTATTCTCTCCACCCCCCCCCCCAAATAACTGACTGATATTCCCTCAACACATAACCTGCAACCCCACTGAAGAGCATCCCCAGGGCTGGAGAGATGGCTTAGCGGTTAAGGCACCTGCCTGCTAAGCCTAAGACCACTGGTTCCAATCTCTAGCTGTTCCAATCTCCAGGTCCCACGTTTAGCCAGATGCAAAGTGACACAAGGGCGCAATGCCGCACTTGACCACAAGGGGGCGCACACATCTGGATTTCGTTCACAGCAGCTGAGAGACCGCTGGCGCGCCCATCTCTATCTGCTTCCCTCTCCCTCTTTCTCTGTCTGTATCTCTTTCCAAAAAATAAAAAAATTTAAAAAAAAAAGCATCCCCAGTAGAGTGGGGCCAGGGATGACAGAAAAGAGGGTACCAACACATAATGTATCCATATGAAATATATTGTTAATAATAATAATAAAGAAAACTATCCTTGATAATGTACTTTACAGAAAAACAGGGCTGGAGAGATGATGTAGCAGTTAAGGTACTTGCCTGTGAAAACTAAGAACTTGTGTTTGAATCTCTAGTCCCATGTAAGCCAGACACACAGTGACACACTTTTCTGCAGTTTGCTTGCAGCAGCTAAAGGCCCTGGTGTGCCCATTCTCTCTCTCTCTCTCTCGCAAATAATTTAAAAAAAAAAAAAAAAGCAAAAGATATGCATGTAAAGAAAGGATTTGGATACAAAGACAAAGCTCAGCCTCCACAGTGTTTCCTGAGTATCTCAGCTGTGTACTCTTAAAATACATACGACTGCAAAATAGGTCACCAGTACCACCCTTCCTTACATATTCACTGACCAAGATCTGAATCTCCACACTGACAACCTCTATTACAGCCTCTTCCAAAATCCATGCAGGGCTGGGGGGATGCCTCAGCTATTAAAGGTTCTTGTGACAAAATGTGTGCAGTCCTACCCCTGAGAGGGGAGAAAGTCTGCAGAGTTGTATCCATCAGATCTCTAGTAAATAAAGTTCAAGGGCTCTAGTCAACTGCCTGCCTGGACCTCCCTTTCAGAATCCTCTATAATGTTACAAGTTCGGAAGCTGGCTGCATATGTTTTCCTTGTCTCAGATCCTGACAGTCTTTGTATATGTATTTTGTTATGATCTCATTTGGTGGAAGGCATAAAAGGTTATTTCAATAGTGAATAAAGTGATGTGATAGCACACTCATTATTCCTCTCAGCAGAAGATTAAGTGATTTCTATTTCAACTCACCCCAATTCTTAGGTGATGCCCTCATTTAGTCAGCCTTCCTGCACATCCCACCTTGTGAGAGCGCTTCGGATGGGCACTAAGGCTGTCCGCTGTGGCCTGCCCCCTCACTGCCTTGCTTCTAACACACTGTTGGTGGTGTGTTGGAATCAATAGGCCTGTCAAATTAAGGAGGCTCACATAGGCAGCAGAGCCATGACAATGTTGTTCCTAGCTAAGGTGCTTGCACACAGTGGGAGGCAAGAGGTTAAATGAAAGCAGGGTCTGTGCTGGAAAGCAATGTTGACAGAGCTAATAATCACCTGTTTTGGAACCCCAGGCCAGAAAGGCAGGCGGGAGGACATTTGAAAACACTTTGAAATGCATGCCTCTCTGCACTGCTCTCAGTTCATCTTTGACTATGTAAAAAGGTTCTTTCTTGCCAGTCTCACGAGTCCAGACTATGGAGAAGCAGAGAAGTTATGATGGACTTACAAGCATGATTTCATATGTATTTTCTTTTATAAAACAACTTCGAAAACATTTATTTGAGAGGGAGAGGGAGGAAGAGACATATTATAGAGAGAATGGGCACACCACGGCCTCTAGTCACTGCAAATGAACTCCAGACACATGTCGCCTTCTGCATCTGGCTTTATGTGGAGGTCTGGGGAATCAAACCTCAGTCCTTTGGCTTTGCAGATAAGCACCTTAACTGCTAAGCCATCTCTCCAGGCCTGATCTGTATTTTCAAAGTGAGTAATTAACCACAACTTGGCCATTGTGATGAGGTGCAGGAGATAGAAATTGGTTAGGCAGTTTGGGGTTAGCAAGGCCTGAAAGTGAGCTTGTAAAATTTTTTTCCTTTTAGCTCAAAATAAGAAATGTCCTTAGACCTGTGGAGGCATCCACACTCTTGTTCTCTAAAGAAGCACTGACAGATTGCACCTTACTGTAGGTCGAAAATATGTGTCTGGGTTTTTCCTTGTCTCTTCTTCCCTAAAGGAACTCCCCTTCCCTAGAAACCAGGCATAAAGATATGAGTAAGACAAAACCTCAGAAGACACCTTGCAGGGGAACTGGACTGACCAGCTCATCTCCACTAGTAAAGCATTATTCCTACAGGAAACTTTGATCTGAATTTCTATCTGGGTCCCCACTTACTATACAGGAGCTCTGCCTTCTAAACCTCACCCTTTATGGCCTGTGGATTTCATTCTTTAAATCCGTAAGACAAGAACCTGGAGGCCACTGACTCTGGGGAAGTTTTGTGTGAGTGTGAGCATCCAACAACCCAAGTCCTAAGTTGAAAGCCTAAGCAAGAGCCCGAATGGCCCCAGCAACACCACAGATTGCTTTATCTATTAGAACTTTGAGAAATTTTGTACCACACATCAAAGTAGGAACTCTAACCATGTCCATCAAACTTTAGCCCATTTCTCTAAAGCAAAATAATAGCTAGAGACCTCCTCCAGGCTCGATCAACAGAAAGTTCCTCTTGTCCTTGCCTTTCTCATTCTCTACGCATCCTCTTCAGTTAGGCCTGTGCATGTGACTGCTGCTTCTTAAAGAGATCATCGCCATTCCAATTACGCTAACTCCTCGGCCGCTACTGTACACCCATAGTACCACTCCCTATTAGCCAGAGGCATCGGCACACACAAGAGTCCATACATATTTGTGAAATTATTTGCTTAGTGTCATCAGTAAATTCCTTAAGTGCAAGGCCATTTCATCTGTTAGGTGAATCTTGAATTATGTTGGCAGCTCGTCTTACAGGGTGCTTACTGGACTCTGCATCCCTAATTTTAAGTATGATAGGTGCCTTGGCAGACATTAGGTTCGGAGGTCATTGAAGGACAGACGTAAGCAACTATCCTTTGATAACATCAGAAAGGGAAACACCAGAATTGCTCCTCCAGAGGAGTTTGAAATTCCATAGGAATGAAAGGCAGGAGGAAGGAAGTATCAGAACTTTGGTTAAGAGGAAGCTAATTTGAGTTTTACCGCTGGCCATGGGTGGGGACATAACATTCCAAGTGATGCAAAACATAAAGTTATGGCCCCCTCCCTTAAGAGTTAATCCAACTGAGTCTTTGGACTACCTGGCTCATAAACTACCCCTCACCTACAGACATGCTGGGGAGGTGGGAGAAATGAGGCACTTAAATCTGAAGGAGCGCCACCCCTCAAACTCTGCAGTTGCTCACAGACACTCATGGGAAATGGGAGCCTGTCTTATTCTCTGTGTTCTAAAAAACCTTCTTTTCTTTTTTCTTTTCTTTCTTTCTTTTTCTCTTTCTTTCTTTCTTTCTTTCTTTCTTTCTTTCTTTTTTTTTTTTTGATGCTGGGCAAAATTCCAAGTGTTATATGTGTGTTTGGATGCAAAGATGAATCCATGCATTTATATTGAACCAATATGTTAACATTGGTATACCAAACAAGAAGACCAGTTTTAAATTGCAAATATTTGAAATTAATGCAATAAAGAAATGACCTCTTCTACCCTCTGCAAGAAATTCCCTGAACTTCAACTCAGTCTTTTCACTCATTTTTTTTCACTTGAAGTAGCACTCAAATCTCCCTAGTGGCATTCAGAGGTGACTTTTCAACTGGGACAGCAATTTGGTGTGGTATATACACATTATAAAAACTGTATATACATAACATCACTTCTCTACTACTAGCCTGTGATCACCCTGAGGTCAGGACATTTTCTTTGTACTTTAAACTTTCCAAGTGGTGCCCCAAACAAATAAGAACTAAGTAAACATTAACAAATACGTCACAGCCAATTAGTAAAGCTGAGTTAGGTGTTAAATTTTGTTGCATGCAAGTATCATCTTCTAATTCTTTCTCATGAGATGTGTTCTTCTTGATAGAGATTGAAGCATGATAGTCCTTTGTAGGTACTTAGGGATGCAGGCCCCCAAAGGGCACAGATGTCAGCCTTCCCTTGTGAAACTAAAGTGACTCTAATCTGAACCTGAACCTGATTCATCAAGATGGGGACCAGAAGCAGCCCTCTGTCTGTCTTCCTGCAGTCTTTCTCCTTCTCGAAACTTTTCATGGGCTTCTATTCTTCCAGTAGGCTCATTCTGAATCTGTGCTCATCTCCCTGACCCACCAATCAAGTTCCTCCCTATACATGTAAACCTAATGATGGCTAATTTGCATCCCCCAAAGTTATAAGAAAACCCAATCCAAGACATCACGTGGACTACTCACTGGGAACCCTTCCACTTTACTTTTGAAATGGGGAAACTGGGTTTCTGGGGTATTCATGGAACCGCAAGCCCTGAGTTCATATCTGCAGACTAATCAAATAATTGACAATTCCTGATTAAGCATAATGATTTTTAAAACACCACATTTTATTCAGATTTTACAAAGTGTGGTAAGGGGAGATAAAGTGGGAAGACGTACACCACACAGAGCCCAAAATCCCATGTGGCCACGTGTAGCTCAGGATTCCATATGACCAGACACTGGTCTGGGGGAAAAGTGTGGAAAGCAAAAAGGAAAGAATGTTCAAGGAGTTCCTGCCATGAAGGGAGGCGGAGGGGATCAAGAACCAGTGTGGGGAGTAGGGGCTAGGGGACCCTCCCAGCTGGGCCTGGGCAAAGCCAGCCCAGGCTCAGGCCCAGCTGAGGGGAAACACTCATCCACAGCTGGAAGTTCCCAAGTGATCAGAGATCCTGCCCTCCCCTTGCAAAGGTATTTATAACTTAGGGTGGCGGGCTGTCTTTTGGCCCAGGTGAACCAGAGGGCCAGCTGGTTGGTTAGGGGTAGGGACTGTCGCAGGAAGAGATTAGCTCTGGCACCAAGTTCTGGGGGCTGAACTTCACCCCCCACAATGTTTAAATCCTATGAAAGACCTCCCTCCAAGGGGGGATCCTGACTGTTTTTGGAAAAAGATCTTTGGAACTAGGCAAGAGATAAGAAAAATGTCCTTGCCCTTTTTATCTTCAGGGATCCAGTCGCCCTAATTCTACACCCCCCCCACTTTCTTTAGCTTGCCCTTCTGCTGAGACTACACCTGTCAAGTCTTTGCTAGTCCCAAGACTTGAACTCAGGGTGGTTTCCTTGCAAGACTCCATTGCTCTCAAAACTTGTACTACAGGGCTGGAGAGATGGCTTAGAGGTTAAGGCGCCTGCCTGCTAAGCCTAAGAACCTGGTTCCAATCTCCAGGTCCCACGTTTAGCCAGATGCAAAGGGCGCAATGCCACACTTGACCACGAGGGGGCGCACACATCTCGATTTCGTTCGCAGCAGCTGAGAGACTGCTGGCGTGTCCATTCTCTATCTGTCTCCCGCTCCCTCCCCTCTCTGTCTGTCTCTCTCTGTGTCTCTCTCCAAAAATAAATAAAATAATTAAAAAAAAAACTTGTACTACATTCACCCATAAACAATTAAGGCAGTATAGGGATAACAGGGACCACCCAAAAGTTAAAGCAAGAAATGTCTTTGAGCCTACAGGATGGGAACCTGTGTCTTCCTTATCTCCTCCAGCTAAAGATGTGATTCCACTTTGATAGAGGTCAGAAGTGTCTGACCTTTCTATATTTCCTAAGGGAGATGATTACCCCATGTGGGAAGGTCACACTTTTTATGGAGGATTAAGGTTCTTGGGAAGATTGTCCTTTTCTAGTAAAACCTGACCCCAGACACCTGTCATCAGGACTGGTGATTTCAGCCCCCCCCTCCCCATCTGGTAAGCTCCATTAAAAGACTCCAAGATGGGTCTCTTGGTGGGCCTTCCCATTCTTAGGATTCTTCTCCATTCCCTCTTTGGGGAAAAGATCCATATTTTTCCTTCTCTTAAGTTCTAAACTCTATCTCTATAAGCTCTCCCTATAATGAAATCTTTCTATCCTCTAGTCTGTGGGTTTCATTTATTGAAATTTATATGAATACAAAGGCCACTAATTTAGTGACAGCTTTTTGTGATACTGAACTTCAGGCACCTTCTCAAAGGGAGCCAGGAAGCTTGGTTAGGGTGACCTCTGAAAGCAAAATGTCAGAAAGGTCTGCACTTGATTGACATCAAAGGAGGCTCTGACTTCTAATCTCTTGCCGAGTTCCATAGATCTGTTTTTCCATCTCCTTTTGAAAGAATCCTGACATTGCAGTTGGTCAAGCTTAGACCCCAGAACTTGGCATCACGGCTAGTCTTTTGCAGAGACAGCCCCTAGCCCAGACCAATCACTGTCCCTCTGGCTCACCTGGACTGGAAGGTAGGACCTACCACCATATGCTCATAAGTACATTGGTGAGGGGAGGGCAAGCTCTCCAAGCTACCTGACCACTGGTGAACCTCCAGCTTCTGGCGAGTTTCACCTTAGTCCAGCTGGGCCAAGCTGGGAGTGAACCCCCTAACCGCTACTTTCCAGATGGACTCTCTACTCTCTCTTGCCCTCCACATAGCAGGAGCTCTTTGTACTTTATTTTCTGTCCTCTGTATGGTTTTTCAAGGCCCACCATATTGGCTCTCAGGCCATGTAGGTCTATTCATTCTCCTTTCTTTGGTTCTATAATTTCCTCAATAAATATAATAATTTAATAATTATTCTTCTCAGTCTTATTTTATCCAATTCTTTGGTTAAAAATAGACACGAACCTAGGGTTTGGGTTTCAAGGACTTTCCTGAACCCATAAATCCCCATTTCACTCTCTTCTGTTCATCCAAGAGCTGAGATAAAGCTTCAATAAAGCTCTCAAAGTCACCCCAAAGTCCCATATCACTATCTTTCTTGTTATTGGAACAAAGGTAAGAAAACTGGCCTGGCAGGAAGGAAGATTTCTGGAGACGCTGTGTCCTCACTTCTCTTAAGAGACTATTAAAACAATGAACCCTAAGAAAGTTGGTTCCCTAGGAATCTCATGCTATGAGAAAGATAAGAACAATGCCTGGTACCAAATAGAAGGGAACCATGTCTTTCCTCAGAAAAGATTTTATACAGTGCTGGCAACTTGTCAGACAACCCTGTAGGAAATACTTGCATCCACACAACGAGGGGCGGGGCCTCACACTGACTAGCAGTGATTAGCATTGTGTACCTCCAGCCTTCTACCTACACCTAAACCTCATATCAGGATTCCAAAGGTGGACTTTGGGGGAATCACTGGATTTTTCTGTCTTCCTAATATGGCCACATTGAAAACATCTCCTTTTTCTGCTTTTTGCTATTGACTTGGCTCTTTCAATTGGTTTGAGGAGAGGTAGCCAGCTGAACCTGGCTTATTAGAACAACCAGAGCACAGGCTGAGTTTCACTCTAGTAACCATGAGAAGGACCACATAATTTTCTTCCTTTGCTTTGTGGTTATGTATATGTCTTCCCAGTTTTAGGCAAGAATAACTCGCCTCTCTTTTGTTGACTTCTTTCTGATCTCTGAACTAGACTGAGGAGTTTCACTCCATTGTCTTGATGGCTCTGGAGTTTATAAATCCTTTGCTATTTCTCTTCCAGGGAACAAAAAAGGAGAACCATTCAACTTTGAGTTGCAGATACCTTACGTGTAAATGAAGGTAGAAGCTAGATGCTTCTCCTCCTTACATTCCACAGCCAGAGACAAGTGTGTCCAGAACAGCACGTCCCTTTACTTTCCTAGGTGTTTCACATCTTGTTAAATGACTGTAAAGTGAAACCCTCCCCATGAATGTTTAATGAACTTAAGGAAATGCCAGACAGACAATTCATTTGTTAAACGCTGCAAGTCACAAAGAGTTTCAAGTAGTTGACCTGGGTTTCAAGATAAAACAAAGACTGGTTTGCCTGATATAAGCAAAGAGAATACTAGAGAACTTGACATTCTGTCACCCACCCCCTCCCCTTTGTAACAGAAATGTCTACAGTAGGAAGCTGGTGATGGAAGTGGGTCTTCAGAATTCCCTAATGGTGGGGCTGGGGAAATGGCTTAGAGCTTAAGGTGTTTGCCTGTAAAGCCTAAGAAGCCTGGTTCGATTCCCCAGGACCCATTTAAGCCAGATGCACAAGGGGGCACATGTATCTGGAGTTCGTTTGCAGTGGCTGGAGGCCCTGGTGTGCCCTTTCTTTCTCTCTGCCTCTTCCTCTCTCTCTCAAATAAATAATAAAATATTTTCTTAAATCCCTAATGGTAAGTCACATTTACAGCTTAAGCACAGACTCAGGCAGTCCTCATAGCCCTTGATATTTTGGAGAGGATTATTTCCTTTTATGGAAGACGTAGTACTCTGTAGAATGTTCATCAATTCCCCTGCTCTGTACCTGCTGGATTCTATTAGGAATTTCCCAACTCTTAAAAGCCAGACTTTCTCAAGTGGTGAGTGAAATGGGGTGTTAGGGGAAATTCCTTGAACCCAAACCCTGAGTTCATGTTTGCATTCAAGCAAATAATTAGGCAAACCAAGTTTAGAAGGATAATCATATAAATTCTTACATTTTTATTGAGGAAAGCACAAAACTAATGGAAGGAAAACAAATACACCCACATGATCTGACAGTGGACATGAGGGGCCTGGAAAAACCATTAAAAAAAAGTTAGAGAGGAAAGAAAGCAAAGTAAAAAGGATGAGAGAGGATGGAGAGCCCATGTGGGAGGTCAGGGTCAGGGGGTGATCCTCATCAGAACGCGGAGTTTCACGAGGAGTCACACAGCCCAGAGAGGCTTCTCCCCTTGCATCCATCTATTACCTTATTATGGTGGGGGTTCACCTTCTGGCTTAGGTGAGCCAGAGAGATAGCTGATTGGTCTGAGCTATAAACTGGCTCAGGAAGAGCCCAGCCACGATGTCAAGTTCTGGGGTCTAAGCTTGACCAACCACAATATGAGGATTAGCTCTGAACCCCCAGAAAAAGACTTCTTTCTCAGAGAGGGTCTCATGTATGGAAAATAGGTGTAGTGAACTAGGGAGGAGTTAAGAATTTAGATCATCCTTGGATCTCTGGCAAGTGCAGACCATCCTGCCTTTTTACTTTCAGGGGCCCAGTCACCCTAACTGCCTAACAATGCTACCTGAATCCCTCTCAGGAGGAGGATCAAGTTTCCCCATGTTAAGAACCCACTGCCTTAAACAGGTATGTTTGTCTTTAAGACACAGAAGCACCTTACTCACAATCCAATACACTTCCATCTTGTGCATATTATGTCAAATAATTATTTATTATTAGAAGTGAGGCAATACACGTACTACCTAGCATGAGACTGATAGGAGACAGAAACTGGCTAGGAAGTCAGGTTAACAAAACCCCAAAAGTGAATGGTTTTTTCATTCCTTGACTGAAAGCAGGAAATGTCACTTTGCTTACAAAAACCTCGTGTTACACCAACCAGGAAAGATCTTTGGAATAAGCTCGCACCCTTCCTAGAGAACAGAAACTCTGATCCTACCTACGATTACTGGAGACGTGGTAAATCTGGTCCTCCTGATGTAGCCACTCCCTGTTAAAAACCCAGATCTTCCATTCTATCCGCCCCCTCTTCCGCAATAGTCCCTGAGCTTTGGAGGGTGTGACAGAGGTGTTTCAGTGCCAAAGGAAGGGTACAACTCCTTACAATGCAACTGCCCAGACAGAAATTGGCCTCGATATCCATGACCTTGCTGTGCCTAGGAATACCTTCGCAAGACCCTCATAATAGAAGTAAAAGATGATGACATAAAATTAAAAGAGAAACTAATGGAGAGAGGGAGGGGATATGATGGAGATTGGAGTTCTAAAGGGGAATGGGGGAAGGGGAGGGAAATACCATGCACTTTTTGTATGTAAGTATAGAAGTTGTCAATAAAAAAAATAATTATTAAAAAAAAAAAAAAAACCCAGATCTGAGTCTGAGGTGGGCTTTTCAACCACCCCACTTACCTCTCTGGACAAGAGCTCCACTGCTTCCTTCTCCTACATTCTAGTCTCAAGTTCCTTTCTTTTTGTTCTAAAGCTTTAAGCTACAATAAAAGCTTTCTGAACCTTATCCTCCAGTCTGTAGATGTCATTCTTTGAATTCATAGCACAAGGATTGGGAAGCACCCCAAATTATCTGTGCATTAGTGTACAAGGAACCCAAAATTCCTGTATCAAAACTATGTTCACAGCCTATGTCATTGGCTATTATTATTTCATTAATCATTATTTGTTATCACATTTTTGTTAACTCTGGTGTTTCTTCATAGCTCTTTCTATGAGAAAAAAAAAGGTATACATAAAACTATAAAGCAAAAATGCATTTTTCCTAATTTTTTTCCATGTGTTTACATTTTAATATGCATCTAAAAGATTTCAAGCAGATTTATTCTTCTCTAACCGGTTCTTCCTGTCCTCCAACTACATAGATGCATTTCTTGCATATTTCGCTTTATATTTTTTTTAAGGGTAGCATTAGAGAAAACCATATTGAGGGGGAATTGTGTACTAGTCAGGAGAGAGGACCCAAAGAGGGGATTCCACACCAGCCATCTTTAGCAGAACCAGAGTTCTGCATGTGACCCAGCCTATCCAATCAGCTCTCTGCCTCACCAGAGCCCGAGTGTAAAGCCCACCACCATGAAAGTATAAATAGATCCTTACTAGGTGGGCAAGGCCTTTCTTTTGACGTTTTGCCTCTCCTGAACTTTCAGGACCTTACTCTGGTAAGATGGGGGGACCTCTATTGCATGGACTCTTTACCCCCTCCTGCCTTCCACATGGCAGGAACTCTCTAACTTTTCTCATCTTTCCTTCTCTTAATCTAATAAAGTCTCTCTAAACCTTACCCTTTGGTATATGGATTTATTTCTTTAACTTCATAAGACAAGAATATAGGGTACCCTAAATTTGCTGGTGTTTTGACAAGAATCCCCAAAACTCCTGTTATAATATGTTCATACATTTTTCATTTCTTTATAATGTATTATGAATATTTATTCTCCATCAGTTTTTTTTTTTTCTCAAAACTTACAGTGTGGAAAATTGCAGTCAAATTGATATTTGCTTCCTGTAATAAAACTGTGAGCAAAGGGTATCAGCATGTAATTTACCAAAGAGGAAATTTGACTAGAAATATGTGGACAGAGATGATTTTTCCCTAGCAAATAAAGAAATGCAAATTTCAAAGAATGCCATTTATTCCTATTAAATTAGCAAAAGGAAATGTTGATAAAGATGTAACAAAACTGGCAGTGACCCACATTGCCTTCCGGCACCGACAATGACATGTCTTTGAAAGCAATTTTTTCATCCCAATCTCGTTTTCTTAAAAGGATATGTTCATTCAGCCCCTTGAGTGCAGTGTGTGAATGCTTAGCACCTGTATTTATTCAATGAACCCTGCTCTCTTTTGACAGGACCCATAAGTACCTTCTTCTCATACATGTTTTCCTCCTGGACTCCCAATTTCCATCTAGCCATTTACAGTAATAGTCTCTTGGCATGTTTAACATAAGCTTGTCATACCATGTCACAGACATAATCATATATATATATACCCACACAAGTGAACACACACACATACACACACACATGCAAGAATATGCTACCCCCAAATAAGCTTTGCCATATGGACTATAGCAAACAAGCAAATGCAGAGAAAGCTCTCTAAAGGGACAGGTTTTCCTTCAAAAAGGACATTTTTTTCTTCTTTTTTTTTTTTTTTTTTCCAAGGTAGGGTCTTGCTCTAGCCCAGGCTGACCGGCAATTCTCTATGTCATCTCAGGATGGCCTTGAACTCATGGTGATCCTCCAACCTCTGCCTCCGTAGTGCTGGGATTAAAGGTGTGTGCCACCATGCCCAGCTCAAAAAATACATTTCTGTTTATAGAAATATCCATCTACTGTCTCAGGCAAGGAAAACTTAACACTCTTACAATGAAGGAAGACATTTAACTCTGAATAACAAACCTTACTAACACCTATTATTATATTTCATCTTTTTTCCCTCTGGTCCCTTTCCTATAATTTACTTCCTATAACTTCCCCACCCAGAAATCACAAACCCTTTCCCTTTAGCTTAAATTATATTTCTATAAGCTGGCATTAAAAGCCTAAATTCTAAATAACTTTTGACTTAACACATTTCTGAGTTCTCTGTGTTTGTCATGCCATAGGTGTTTGCTAATAAATTTCCTTCAGGCCGGGTGTGATGGTGCACACCTTTAATTCCAGCACTCAAAAGGCTGAGGTAGGAGGAGCCCTGTGAGTTAGAAGCCATGCGAAGGCATAGTGAATTCCAGGCCAGCCTGGGCTAGCATGTGTCCCTACCTCAAAAAACCAATAACAAAATTTCCTTCCTTTTTCCCTCTTGTTGATCTACCTTTTATTATAGAGCTTAAAGAGGATTTAGAAGAGAGCAAACATTTTCCTTCTCATTCTTGTCCAAGAGTGCTATAGACAGAGATGAAGAACAAGGTAACCTCTTTTGTAGGTCTCCTGAAGAGACAAAATAATTCTAGTCAAAGCTAAACCTGATTCATCAGGCTGATGAACATAGTCAACCCTCTGTTTCACTTCCTGGTTCTTCCTCCTTCTGAGAATCTTTTTGTGGCCTTATTCTAAGTCTGCAATTTTTCCCCTTCATCAAGGCCCTCTTTATTTAAACATTTATTTTTAACCAGTTCAATTTGCCTTAACTGGATGCCTAATTTATATCCCCAAGATTATATGAAAGCCCAATCTATACCACCATGCGGATTACACTTGCAGGATCCATTCCAACTCGGACACTTTCTGGTTTTTTTTTTTTTTTCTTTAAATTTTTTTTTTGTTTTGTTTTATCAAGGCACGGTCTCACTCCAGCTCAGGCTGACCTGGAATTCACTATGTCTTCTCAGGATGGCCTTGAACTCACAGAGATCCTCCTACCTCTGCCTCCTGAGTTCTAAGATTAAAGGCCTACACCAGCACACCCGGCTTTTTGTTTTGTTTTGTATCTTAAGTATTTATTTGCCTGTCTACGTATATACATTTGTGGACACACCAGGACCTCTGGCCACTGCAAACACCAGATGCTTGTACCACTTTTTTTTTTTTTCTGGCTGACTTGGGTGGCTGGGGAGTTGATTCTGCCAGGCAGGCTTTGCAAGGAAGCACCTTTAACTGTTGAGCCATCATCCCAACCCCTGCTTTACTTTTTCCTAAAATAAATCTTGCTTAACTTGCCTTTCTGCCATGTCTGCACAAGTCAGTTCTTGCGAAGAGCAACTTCCTTAAGAGGCTCCTTTGATTTCAAAACTGGTATCAAGCAGCTGTAGAAATGGCTTAGTGTTTAAGGCACTTGCCTGTGCAGCCTAAAGATCCAGGATTGATTCCTCAGATCCTAAGTAAGCCAGATGCTCATGATGCCATGCATTTGGAGTTTGTTTGAAGTGGCTAGAGGTCCTGGTATGATCATTCTCTCTCTCTCTCTCTCTCATAAATAAATAAATATAAAATACTTTTTAAAAACTGGTAACAATATGAATATAAAAAGGATGACATCCTCTTACACTCTCTCAAGCCTCAAGGAAAGGATCTAGTTAAAAACCTCTGTTGTCATGTGCCAATACAGAAAATATAAAGGACAGGTAGACTGGAAAGGAGAAAGTGTGGGGTATGATACTAAACTCACATGTACCAAAGGTCTTTCACATGTTGGAATCCCTATAGTTGGTTACTCTGTCTTGTCATTACAACCCTGACAATCCCAATAAAGAGAGGAGCAGAGACAGAATGAAAATGAAAATTTCATTTTAACACTGCTGATACTAGTAAAAATTCAAAAAGAAAGAAAGAACCTAAGTGCCTACCAGGATGGAGATTGGAGAGAAAATTGTGAAGGGATTACTTGATGGATAATTGTGTAATTATTCCAATTGAATTTGTGGTATAATACAGCAAATGGAAAATGACACCATGGATGTTAATACTGCGAGCATGTGCATGATCTGACTACAACACAACTCTAAAATACATAGCGACAAAGCCTTTCCTCTTGACCTGACTTGTCTCATCTACACCTAACCTTTGGTACAAAACCTGTAGCCTCTCTTCACCTACTTCTGCACTCTCCCCTCAAAGACCTGAACAAACACTTAGTTTCCAAGAGCTTAATGATGTGTTCCTAGGATGTCTCCAGCCCTCAGCTGAAGTTACTGACATAGAATATCCATGATATACATATTAATATCGATAAAATAATGGTCCTGGATACAGGCCCAATAAGAACATAAGTGCTAACCTGCCCTGGCCATACTGGAAAGAAACTCTAGTCATAGTTAAAATGGTCACCAGAAATCACTTCCTGGTCTCTCATCCCCAAGATTTTCTCAGTATTTCTCCAAACTGGCCTTTTCGCCCCCTTCTAGGTTGATGAGCTCTTCCTAAGCCTGTGCTCCTTTCCTGTGAGCCCACCAACCAATCAGAATCTTTGTAATACAACTAAGCCTAAGAAGGAGGACTGTCCCAATAAAGTGGCCAATATATATTTTCAGAGCTATAAAGAAGCTCACGTGGCCACTTGTTCGTGTTTTGGAGCTTTATGCTTCTTTTCTTGAAACAAATCGTTAATAATTTACCCTTCATGGTAATGTTTTTCAGTACTTTGGGAAATGTGCCTAAGAACGTGAAGTTTGGATAGCCATTGATTGATTTTGGAGTTCTAATCCCATTCACAGCTCTACCCCGCTTTATTTTCTGCCCAAAAAGAGCATCCAAGAAAATCCCAAGACCTTATAGTTTGCGCTCATCATGACCTGGTGGTAAGTCCTTGACTTTCCCTCTGAAGGCACTTGCTGAACAAAGGTTCAAGATTCGGAATCTCCTTCTGTGCCTCAGAGCTGTCTCTCATGAGGAAATTGAAGCAGTTCTCTGAGCTGTAATCATCAGAAAGCGTCGAGGCCCTGTCTTCCATTCTAACCATAGTTCCAGCCGGCCAGCTGACACAGCTGCCTGATGACATTTACACCCACCACTGACTAAGCCCTTGTCCCTGTTTCTACTTTGTCAACCTCCCTTTCAAAAGCCCAGTCACTCCACAACCTGTCTGAGTTAAGTACAGTTCAGGCTGCATCACCTTTCCCATTGCAGTGTTGTATTACTGATTAAAACACACCCTTGTTGCTTCCAAAGGTGTCCAGTTTTGTTTATCTTGGACCTTCTAAGGAAAAGCAACCCCTCCTCCCCATCATGGTGGTTGAGGGATGACACTCATTAGAAACCATTAGCAAAAGCAATCTCTCTGTTTCCAAAGAAAACAATCCTTGTACTCCTTGAACGTTGTAGCAAATGAAAATTTAAGGAAACTTTACCAGGAGGTAATTCTGATGTATGAATTTCACATTAAACCATTGAAAGACATCTGTTACACACATCATAATGGTAACTTTTGGGGTAATGAGTTCTTAGAATCACAAATGATGTGCAGATTCCCCGTGATTTAAGCATTTGGAGGGGCATGAGTGTGTCCTGGGTGATTGTCTATTATCCTCAATCCCTAGGTTTTACTCTGGTCTTTGTTCCTTCATTTCGTGCCTCACAATGTGGAAATGCGATCTCATATGGAGACAAAGAAGTGCTGCTGTGTTGGGAGGAGTGGCTCAGCAGGAACCAGACAGTGTCCTATTGTCTTTAATTTAGTGTTTTGCAATGTGTTTCCAGAATGATTAGAACTATCTCACAAAGCACGCAGGAGAAGGGTTGCCATTTAGCTTTAAGTTCCAGGGGCCACGTGAGTGTATGTCCTGGTGTCAGAAGAACTGACTGTAGGACTGTCTTCTGCCTCTAATCCTTTTGTATCACTACATGGAAACGGCCTGAACATGCACACAGTTTGGACACTTGATGGAATAATCATCTTTGTGCAGCGCAGGGTCTGATGCTGTGACAATCTGATGACTATTCCCTGCCCTTCGCAACAGTTGGAGTCTGAGCCAGCCAAGAGGCGGCCTCCGTGTTGGCCTCACTGTCCTTGTGTTAGCCTCTCCAACTGTAGCTCAATGCCCACTCTTGTTGCAGTTCTCTCTTGGTGAGGGTTCCCTCTACACGTAATATGTTAAGTTCCTATTTGGTAGAGAACAATGTATCCTTGCCACAGTTCTGGCACAACTCACCAAAACTCCCATCCCTGCCACAGATCGATTCTTATGACAGATTAGAATCATCTCTCTGACCCAGCACACGCATACATACACAAATGTTTACACGTACACACACAAAGCTTCAGGATGATTTAAGCAAGTATGTTCAAAGCACTGGGCAGATCTACAAGCCTGTTCATATGCTCCTTATGACTCCATACCTAGAATTCAGAGCAGAGCTACAGAAGAAAATGCATCAATATACAACTTACATTCTGTAGTTGGACATGGCTCTTCCCCAAGCTCTCTGACTTTGCCACTGGGCTGGATGCTTTGAGACTATAGTTCTTCCCATTCTGGGATTCTTTCAGCTGCTCTTGGATTTGTTTTGCTTGTTTCCTGCAGATATGAATGCATGCACGTATAAATATTGACATATATTTTTTTTTCTGAATTTTTGAAGTTCATTCATTCTCAATATGTATAACTTGTTATTTATTAAAGCTAGATCAATTCAGTTAACTGAACTGTTCAACCACATCAGGAATTACTTCCAACTGGAGACACTATGGTTTTACAACCTCTCATTATTGGGATCACAACAAGACATGTCTGGAGAAGCAGACAAGGAACATAACGTGTTGTTCTACCTGCTGTGGATGAAAGAGGGCCCTAACCCTCAGTGATCAACTCTAAAACACTTCCAGAGAAGTGCTTGAAAACTAAAGTGAAACTTTGAAGTTAGATCCTGGCTAACATATTTCCAAAGGTACATTTCAAATATGTGGCACTTACATACATCTAAATGTGTTTGTTTTCTTTTACAACTGCATTGATAGTATATTTACTGTTTTAATAGCCCAAATAACAAATAGGTAACTTTTACACTTTATTTATTTTCAGAGAGAGAGAGAGAGAGGGAGGGAGAATGGGCACACCAGGAACTCCAGCCACTGCCTGTGCCACTGTGCATCTGGTTTTAAGTGGATACTGGGATTTCAAACTTGGGTAGTTATGATTAACCACTCTCCAGCTCCAGATGACTTTAAATAACTAACAATTACATAGTAATCTGCCACCAACATTGTAAATACTAAGCATGCATCAGTTCATCTATTTTTACAAGAATTCTTTGTGATGGGGCAATATACTAGTTCCATTTAATAGATGGGGGGAAAATCAAAGTATACAAAAATTAAGTCATTGCATAGGAATAACAATTGCTATTAAGTGGCAAAGTTTGGCATTCAACCCAGTCAATCTGCCTGATACTCCTCTTTTGTGTGTGTGTGTGTGTGTGTGTGTGTATTGATGTGTGAGCGTGGGTGTGCAAGCCATGGATTCACGCAGGGGACGACTTTCCATTCTTGACCTTCACCTTCCATCTTGTTTGAAGCAGAGTCTTGTTCACCACTCTGTCTGCCAAGGCTAGCTTACCAGCAAGCTTCCAGGAAATTTTCCTGACTTTTCTTGCTCCAGGCATCCTGGGATTACAGAGGCCCAACAATGACATGTAGTTTTTTCTGCGGGTGTTGTCCATCAGAACTCAGGTGCTCACCCCTGCCCAGCAAACCATTTGTCCACTGAGCCATGTGCCTGGCTGGGTATTTTCCACTAAGTGCCCACTCTGAACTCTCAAGCCATGTGCATATGATTCTTCCACTTCTAAATAGGGAGAGGCTGGGAGGACTATCACTCAGTGGTCCTTGGATTCCAAGAAACTTGCTCTTGCCCACACATGAGAAGTGGCAGTCATCTTTTCCATTTGTTATTGCCTGATTCGCTTCACTTCCCCACAGACCTTGCAGCCTACAGCCTAAAACCCAGTGCTTATAACATGCTTACAGAATCATCTGATTTTGCTTCTCCCAGTTCTCTGTCATGGAGAGATCTGTTGCTGGAGTACATTTCATGTGGCGAGTATCTCAGGCAGGGTGTGTTCTCACAGCAGGGGCTCTGGAATCACCAGGATGGGGTTTTGAAATCCCCATCATCCAGTCTGCCAGTGTTGCCTCTCTAATAATTACCTAAACTTCTCTGAGCCTCAGTTTATTTCTCTGTAAGTGGAGTTGATAAGAGCTAGCTTCTCTGGGTACCATGGCAACTAACTGCCTGAGGATATGCAAAGTGGCCATCCTTTTCCCTTCATTATCCAGCACCTCAGTCTTGTGGAAAGATGTTAACAGAACACTACCCCAAGATAAAAAAAAAAAAAAAAAAAAGATTGCACTAATTACATCTCTCACACAACACCAGCATTTTCTACAGCATTTGGAGGGTATGAGCAGTGCCCCTCTTTTAAGTTTCAACCACCCACATGAAGTAGATGTCTGTTGAACTATTTCTTTTATCCTGTTAATTATTTGGGTGTGGCTATTGGACTATCTCCAAGTCTCTAAATTGCTTTAATCCAGTTGTTATATTCTATCTACTTGCGTAGCCTATTGTTGAAAATAAGTCTATCATATAAACTTTTTAATTTTTTTGTTTATTTTTATTTATTTATTTGAGAAAGAGGCAGAGAGAGAAAGAATTGGTGCACTAGGGCCTCCAGCCATTGTAAACGAATTCCAGATGCATGTGCCACCTTGTGCATCTGGCTTATGTGCATACTGAGGAATCGAGCCTCGAACCAAGCTCCTTAGGATTCACAAGCTAGCACGTAACCACTAAGCCATCTCTCCAGTCCTATCATATAAATTTTTAAGAATCACAAGGCAGCCACAGAAGCAGGGATTCATTCAAGAAGGAGTGAGGAAGTCAGGAGGAGCCAAGCAGGAAAAGGATGCTAGACAGAATGCAAGCTGTGCTGTGCTCCCGACAATCTAAATAGGAGAAACCTTAACTTTTCAGTGATCCTGTAATTCAGAGTTTGGGAAATAGAAACTTTTAAAAATGCATTCCTCATAAAAGTAAATGAATGCACCTGAATCTTCTCTTCTCTCCTTTTCCCATACAAGTCCTGAGGCAATTAATTTCCAGGATAAATCATTCATTTTGGTGCCTGCCTTCTGCTTTTCCCAACCGCTCTCTCTCCACGTCTTCTTCTCTCGGAAGCACAAATGATTTTATTTCTTTCTCTTACTGTAAGTTTATGAAAACAGTGAAAATCCGCCCCCCAACACACTGTTAGCACTCGCTTGAGAATAGTTCCTCTGGACCAGACAAAGCATGTGTGTTGAACCCAGGCATGCCTGCACTAGCCCAAGAAGGTTAAGATGGAAACTTTACAAACCCCTGAATTTTAAGTCTATCTCGACTAGTGTATTAAAAAGGAGGTGTGTGTGTGTCTCTCTGTGTGTGTGTGTGTGTGCGTGCGCGCACACAGGACTTTCATTTGGGGATTTTGGTCGCAACACCTATGGATATGAAGAAAGAAAGTGGGTCTGGGCAGGAGAAAGTAGAATGGGATGCAGTGCAGACTTCACGAACCCATAAGGACCCAACTTGGGAAAAAGTCTCCTCTTCACCTGTCACTGGTGGGAGGTTAGCTCAGAACAGAAGGCTTGAGAGCATTTTTACCACTATATGCTGGCAACTGAGGAATAAGACCTTCATCAACGGAAAGGATCACAGGAGGGTATGAATGCATCCCTGAGAGCCAAAACCTCTTGCCAAGAAGGCAGTAGCTAAAAGGAGCAGGCAGCCTGTTGCCATAGTTGCATTTTACCTTCCCGGTTTTGAAAGTTCCACATCTGAGACTCTACCCCCTTGCAACATCTGTCCAAATTCTAGCTTTAGAGTTGAGCAATGACTTTTGAGTTCTAGTCTATTAAGGACTCAGCTATACAACTTCATTCTTTTTTCTCATACAAGTAGAAAGTAATGGGAAAAGCTTTAGGAACTTCGTTTCTATTTGTAACATATTGGCAAGACTTGAAACTTCCAGTTCAAAATTTGTGTCAAGGACTGGAGAGATGGCTCAGTGGTTAAGGTGCTTGCCTGTGAAGCCTAAGAACTCATGCTTGAATCTCCAGGTCCCACATAGCCAGGCGCACAGTGATGCAAATGTGCAATGTTGCACAGGCACCACAAGGGGGCTCATGTGTCTGGGGGTTCGTTTGCAGTGGCTGAAATCCCTGGCACACCCATTCTCTCTCTCTCAAAAAAAAATGTATCAAAAACATATGAGAACATACAGGTTTATTGGATCCCCAGCCCCCCAGAACCTCAGAAACAGACTCTCATCTCAGATCGCCCTTGCATCCTCGAAACTAAGACTGGCAAGACAGAAATCTTTTGATTGAGCTGTTTTTGTGATTACCATAACATCAGTCTATGGCTCGCATGTGCTAAAACTGTACATTATACAATGAAAATAAGTGTCTAAGTGCTTCTTCATAGAAATTTAGTTATTGTTTAATATATAACCACCGACTCTTCTAGTGGCCTGCTGGGCTGCTCTTGATGTGTGAGTTATCCAGCCTCTAACAGTAGAGTGCAGATCCATGAGTGGTGGCAATCTTCAGCCATCCTCGAGTTCTTATCATTCTAAATGCCATGTTGTGCCCTTCACAGCATTATTTCATTTAAGTCTTAGCACAGTTCTATAGAACACATATCATTTCTGATCATATTTAACAAAAAGGGAGCTGAAGCTAAGAAACACAATGGAATCTGCCTAGTAAGACAGTGAGTGACAGCTGGCATATCTGAACACGTCTTTGGCTGGCATAAAGTCCTGACCAGTACCTGACAGCCTTGTTAGGGGTTTCACCATACAGGGATTTGGACTTAACACATGAAAAGCATAGTGTGACTAGCAAAGAGGAAGCATTTCATGAATTTACTTTGAAATATTGATATTATCTAATACAGTTTGGATCAGAAAGAAATATTGATATTATCTAATACAGTTTGGATCAGAAATAGTCCACCCGTTTTAATCCTCAGTTTGGTAGAAACTTTCAGAGGTAGGGCCCACAGGAAGGTCTTCTTACTGACAGGGTACTCTTGGTAGGGATAGGAGAACCCCATCTTGTCTTTATGCTCTCTGCTAACATGATGTACTGTCTCATGATGCCAGCAAAAGTAATAGGGCCAATAAAACATGGGTTGCAATCTGCAAAACTGAATCCAAATAAGTCTTTATAAGAGTTATTGTAGGCATTTTGTTATGTTAATAGAGAAAGCTAGCACATTGTTTGAACAATGCAAAAACAATCAAAAACATGGTTTGGATTATTGTGAGGATTTGGACTTAACACATGAAAAGCATAGTGTGCCTAGCAAAGAGGAAGCATTTCAAATTCAGGAAGCACAACTGTCCCAGCCAAGAGTAGCATGGGAAATGTGACATACTGGAGGAGAGCCTGAGGTAAGAGAAGAGACACTGGGTAGTAAACTGAGGAAAGATGAAAGTATGGATCTTATTGTTATTCCATTAATTGTGACAGAGTATGCTTCACTAATAAAAGATACCAATAACATGGGCATATAGGAATCCTATGCACTAGAGAAGTTCTGAAATCTAAAACTATTCTAAAGTGGTTTATTAAAATAGTTACTCTCTATTCATGCCACATCTCTGTTAGTAACTTTAAAGTCATAATCACAGTTCTCTTTAAAGGTCGACCTACATAACTTACATCCACGTATTATAAACTATATCTGGAAATGGATCCATTTTAGGAGAGCAAAGGGTTAGAAATATATAGGTCCACTGAAAAGCAATCACACTTATGCTTCGACTTCAGACAAGCTGTAGGAGCAAAATCAGGGCCAAGATTTTAAGGCTCAAGAATCCAATAGACTAAGCTTTTCATCTGTATTTCTTATTTTAGCTGCACATTGCATTGTATCTATTATTCTATCCAAGGTCATTTTACAAAAATAGACACAATCACATTTGTGTATATGTGTACACATCTATGTAACATACATTTATGCTAGTTTATTAGTCACCAATAAGTACCTGCAACTGCAGAAGGTCAAGGATCTTGGCAGGTGAAGTTTATGGCATATTTCGGATTATTTGTGCCAAGTACAAATTTTTCATTATTTTTGGCTAAAACTTTCATGAGCACTAGTAAAAAAAAAAAAAAAACTGTATAAAAGGAGAACTGGCTTGTTCTTTTCAGTATCTTTTTTGTAAATTTCAGAAAGGGCTAGACAATGCTTGAGCATATTTAGGTTCATAGTAGTGGACCCCTGCTGAACAGAGACCTTTAGGGATGACAGTGAATCTTTGAGGCAGGTGGGTAGGCTACTTTTGCAAATGACCTCTATGTACTTCTGAAATGCATCCCCCACTCGCATGCCTGTCCCCACTCACTGCAGTGTACAAAGCGTTGGCCATTTGCAAGCGGTCGATGAACAAATTTGCAAAGGATCCCTCTGCTTGAAACGCTGAAACAGATAATGCAAGGGAAAAGCATTTTCTTTCAGGGGTAACCTTTTAACACTTCAGAGAAATGGTCTTACTTGCTTTTGAAGTAGAAAGCTGCACAGAACATGCCCACGATGACAATTCCAAAGATGATACATGAAATTGACAGCACCTGCCTTTGATACACTTCTTCACTCTCTGCGAATTTGAAAAACAGAATTAGAATTGGAGGCGAGCAGCACACAGAGGCAACAAACTCCATCTTTGTACTGCTGAGATGGTAGGAGTCTTTCAAAGCCAACTTTTGTCTATTTCTTTTTTGTTCCTGATATGAGGAAGATATTGTGATTCCATCTTTTATCGAGTTCTAAAAGACAACTGGGGACTGTATTTTCTTTCTTGCTAACTGTACAGCTAAATCAGAATTCACATATACATGTAACAGTTATCAGTCATATGAGTGAAACAATTATATCAGTTTAGGACATACTAGAAACATGCTTTTGAAACAATGGTGACACCTAAATTGGCAAGTGTGAGATAACATGTGCAAGTTCATCTGATTTTCTCTGTTCGTGAGGATGTCCCGTTTACACCTTGGGAGATCGATGCTGTTGGGTGTTCTGGTTTGGTCCTTGGCTGTTTGTCCACTATTTATCCTCCCAATGTTCTGATTAATATTACTCACAAAAGACACTTTCAGGATGCATGTGGATATAGCCTTCTCTTCCAATTTTCTGGCATGGAAGATCTCAGCCTCTATCACCAATATTCTGTCATGTAACTTGTCATCATTAGATGCCAGTAAGACCAAAGCAAACATTTCAATTTATAGCCACTATTATTTACATTCTCAACTCCCTTCCTAAAACATGATTACTGAAAGAATTGTTCCTTCTCATCAGGAGCTTTGGATCCACGGACTCCACCATTTTTCCTTTGAAAATTATCCTCCCGTTTTCATTTCTTTCTTTTAACAGCATAGGCACCATGGGGCATGATTAGTCATTAACTCACTTGTAAATACCTACAACTTATTCTGTGTCTTTTTTTTTTTTCCCATTTTTACCTTTTGACAAAGTATCTGCAAGACACTATCTTCACACCTCTACTATGAGCATCTCAGAACTGGGGGAGAATATTGAGGAACTAGAAAGATCCATGTTGGTGAAGGTAGCCACTCAGTTCTCAAGTGGCTAGAATAGTAGAAAGCTATCTATAAAATTAAACCTTAACTATAACCATACACTTGAGCAAAACCAAGCCTAAACAAACTCTGAAATCAGGATAAATAATAGAAAATCATAGAATCATGGGTTTAGACAGTATGCATTAATTGAAATATAAAATATACAAACTCTAAAATTCTTAGAGAGCAATAATATGCATCCAGAATATTTGCAAATTTAGAATAGATTTGAATGTATAATGCACTGGAATTTCTCATGACCTAAAATTAAGTTAAGCAACTACATTTAATTATTGGCAAAATATTTGAATAGATACTTCCTTAAAGGGATGTGGATGCTAAGTTTATAACAAGATCTTCAGCACAGACATTATAGAATTTCAAATTAAACGCAGACGAGTTAGATAGGACTCCAAGTAAAATAACTGAATTCAAAGATTCACCATACAAAGTTTTGACAAGTATTGGTGGCAAATGAGACCTCTAGAATGCTCATATACTTCTAATGTAAATTATAAACAACTTTAAAAAATTTGACAGAGATATATACATATACACCTACTTTATGATCCAGTCATTCCATTCTTAGTTATTTAACTATATCTACTAAAAGCATAATGTCACTGTAAAAACAAATGTGTATAAAAATCTTTATTTCTGGGCTGGAGAAGATGGCTTGATGGTTAAGGCATTTGCCTGCAAAGCCAAAGGACCCCGGTTCAATTCCCCAGGACCCACATAAGCCAGATGCACAAGGAGGCACTTACATATGGAGTTCATTTGCAGCAGCTAGAGGCCCTGGCGCACCCATCTCTCTCTCAAATAAATATATAAAATATGGTTTTATTTTTTAAAAAAACTTTTTTCTAATAACCCCAAACAAAATAAGCCCAGTGTCCATAAACACATCAGTGGATAAACACACTGCAATATAACGTAACATCACTCACTACTAAATGAAATGAATGATACAACAATGAGACTGAATTTCAAAATGATTATGCTGAGAGCAATATCAGACAAAGGTACACACTTTAGAAATCCAATTATGCAGAAAATGTAGAAAACAGAAACTGAGCAGACAGTGTGGATGGAGCTATCTGTGGTGAGGGAAGTGGGATGAGGGAGTTTGAGGAGCCACAGATATGTTCATTGTTCCTGTGCACAATGCCCAATTACCTCATTAGATAGGTAGGTGGATCAATTTTCAGAGCTGTTTTGACTTTTTCCTACATCATGCACCATAGGTTCTCTTTAAATACGACTGTGTGTTTTCTCATTCTTTCTCCTTTGACAGAGTATTACACAATAATGTTTCACACATACCCTATCCTTTCCCCCCATGAGGCTTTCTTTATATTTTCAATGTTTGTTCAGGCTGATGCATCAGAAAAAAAAAAATTGAGGTAAATGTAAGAGAAATACCACATTGACCTCATTCTGAAGAGAGAGCATCATGTGTCTGAAGTAGGTTTGGGTAGGTATTTTAAATTTATAATTATTTAAATTAAAAGAATACAGGCTAGGTCACCAAGACCTTGTTGCAGTACATAGCCATCTTTAAAAATGCCATCCTTGGGGCTGGAGAGATGGCTCAGATGCACTTGCCTGCAAAGCCTAACAACTTAGATTCAATTTCCCAGTACCCACATAAAGTGGTGCATCTGTCTGGAGTTCTTTTGTAGCGGCTAGAGGTACAAGCACGTCCATTTTCCCTCTCTCTCTCTCTCTCTCTCTCCCCTCTGTGTGTGCCTGCCTCTATGCTTGCAAATAAAATAAAATAAAATAAATGTCATCCTTTCTACTCCACATTTGTAAGATCCTAAAATTTCCCAGCTGATCTGAGAAAAAAAAAATAGTGGCAGCAATCCCTAAGCATCCACTTCATTGGATTGCTGTGAGTTGTTGACTATGTTGAACAAACAAGCATTTGGTATGATAACCTACCCCACCCTGCCTCTGACAAGAAGAAGAATTTTGAAGATGATAGCTGATAATATCCATTAAAATAAGACCGAGCAAAAATAATGTTGCTCCCACTGAACTGAATGATTTCCATGTAAAAATCTATGTGGTATGTTTCTTCTTATTTGGAGCTAGACAGAAGTAGCCTGGGAAATGCGAAAAAAAGAAAAATCAATTCTGAGTTTAAATCAAGAGTAAAATTAAAATTCAAGTGGCTGTGTGTGAATTATAGACCCAGGTAGAGTTAAGCTGATGGGCCATCAAGGCTTCTGTTTCATAGAGTGCTACCGAGGCTCACATGCAACACCTGGCAAGTTGGGATTTTTCATTAGTGTTGGCTGAGATCACAAATACATGGTTTTAAAGCTTAAGTTTTCTCACATGGACAAAAGTAATGGTATTACTTATTTAGATTGTAGGTATTTTGTCAAATAAACTTTTAAGAATATAGTGTATAGTAATCCATAAATAAATTTTAGTTATTTTTGCATCAATTCTTGCCCTACTTCAGACTGTAATAGTTTATACAACACGTGATAGCTTCATGATTAGTAAAAGTCTTGAATACATGAGTAAATATCAGCCTATGCTTTTGAGCATTTTAGCTTTTTTAAAATTTTATTGATTCATTTTTATTTTTTTGGTTTTTCAAGGTAGGGTTTCACTCTAGTCCAGGCTGGCCTTGAACTCATTGTGATCCTTCTGCCTCCTGAGTGCTGAGATTAAAGGCGTTGACACACTATCCAGCATAATTTCTCAAAGTGTTACTGATTCAGTAACTGTCTCATTGCTGGTGCAAAGCTCCCAACCACAAGCAGCTGTTTATTTTGGCTTACAGTCTCAAGGGGAGGCAGCATGATCAGGGATGGAAACGTGGCATGGACAAGAGACTGGATATCATCTTTGCCCCAGGCCATGGACTACTTCAGCATGACTCTGAGCCAAACACTGAAAAAGGGAAACTGGTTATAGCCCATGTGGTAGTTTGAATAGATGTCCCCCAATATATTCAGCGTTTTATTAGTTTGTAGTTTGCATCTGCAGCCACCTGGCTGGAGGCAGTGTCACTGGGTGGATCTTAAGATGTGGTGGATTTGAGATTTCAATCTAAAGATATGCAAAGTGTGCCTAGCTGGAGTTCCTGAAGTGTACAATGCTGTGTGGCTTTTGGTTTTCTCTTTTGCCTGGTCCTGTAAGAGTAGGTCAGCTTCTTCTGCACCTATAGAACTTTCCCTGGATCTGTAGCTTTGATAAATATCCCTTCCTCCATAACTTTGCCTGGTATGGAAGTTCATCTCAGCGACCCTGAAGCTGTCTGTTAAGCACTCATAAGCCCACTCCCAACAACACGCTTCCTCCAGAAAGGCTCTGATTCTCAAATTGCCACCATCTAGGGGCCTAGTATTCAGAACACATGAGTTTGTGGGGAAATCAGCCTTATGGTGGACATTGTAGGGCTTGAGTCATCGAGATTGAAGTTCAGATTCAAGCTTTGCCATTTTTCAGTGATAGTATTTTGGCAAATCATTCAGCCTTAGGGTATTATTATTATTGTTGTTGTTGTTGTTGTTCATGGTCCTGTACTTGGCATCCACGTTTCCACAGACTATCAGCATGGTTCTGCAAACACAGAAGCCAGTCAATACATTTTCCTTAAAAAATAATATCGACCAAAGTGTACATTCCCAGTTCTTTGCTGACAGTGAGAACCATCACCATGCAATCCCACAACAATGGTCAGGAAAGGACAAGAATGCAATCTCCACTGAGTAAAAACCAGAGCATCAACCACAAAACCTAGAAGCCAAGGGAGTCATTCCAAGTCACCTGGAACAATGGGGATTTGTTAGTGACACGGTGGGTTCTCCTTTCCAGAGGAACTCCCCATGCCCACATGAAGAGTCCACGCTGATCTCCCTACCCACCAAGGGAGGTACTTTCTCTGGATCCTACAATCTCTGGAAACAAGTTGTTTGTTTTTCTATAAACCAAGAGTACTGCCAGGATATTCAATGACCACAAGTTCCTTTAAATGTCCTTCCCATGTAATGACTTTTATCCCTTTTAAAATATATGGTTTTTGTTAAAATATTTTACTTATTAGAGAGAAAGAGAGAGAACAGGTGCACCAGGGCCTCTAGTAACTGCAAATGAAATCCAGAGACTTGCTCCACCTTGTGCATCTAGCTTTATGTCTGTAGTGGGGAATCGAACCTAGGTTCATTTGGCTTTGCAGGTAAATGCCTTAACTGCTAAGCCATCTCTCCAGCCCTAAAATAATAAGTCTTAACTCTGCAGACACTACACTTAGTGCTAGGGATGAAAGGGAACAAAGAAACAGGTTTAGACCTTCCTGGTGGATTTAATAATTCACTAGGGCAGATAGCTCATAACGAAACAAACGCAAAAAGAAGTACGAGATGCTGCCTGTAGAGGAGGTATGTAATGCTCCAGAGGCATATTACATGGAACATGGGACCCCTACCTTTTCAGAGATGTCAGGGATCATAGATATGAAATGTAAATCAGGAGCCAATTTTAGGCCAAAGGAGTGAGATGGCAGAAGCAAGAGGAAAATATTTTGTTCAAAGTCTCTGAGGTAAAAGAGATAGTGGCATGAGTGGGAATCTGGACTCTAAGCAGATGAGCAGAGTGGCATGGAGGCAGTGGGGTCCATGTACAAGGAACATATTATCATCACAGCAGGAAGTTTTTTGTTTTTTGTTTTTCAAGGTAGGGTCTCACTCTGACTCAGGCTGACCTGGAATTCACTATGTAGTCTCAGGGTGGCCTCGAACTCTCAGTGATCCTCCTACCTCTGCCTCCCAAGTATTAGGATTAAAGGCGTGCGCCACCACGCCCGGTTCACAGCAGGAAGTTACTGAGGTTCCTGAGAGAACATGAGTGTGATATGATAATTTACACTGATTTTAACATGGTAATAGAAGCAAAATATTAAATGAGTAAAAGGGGATATAGATTCCAGAGAGGAAGCTATCATGTCAGCTCAGGTAAGAGATGAGAGATGTTCATACAAAAGTAAAAATCCCTGGATGGAGATTGAAATAGAGTCGACCATTAGGGTGGAATTCCTAGGAACTAGAATAAATGCTGTTTCTTGAGGTGGAGTGTATTAGAGGATGATCAGTGATCCAACTTGGATGGGAAGATAAACTCAGATTGGGGACTCAATACATTTGAACATAAATATCAAAGAAGAAGTGCCAAATTGTCAGATGTAAATGGTTAGAGATGTTCTTCTACTAATAACTAGTGTGTTCTCTTTGTAAGATGGTCCCATAAAACATAAAGAACAGGGGGTGGGAGAGATGGCTTAGTGATTAAGACACTTGCTGGTGAAGCCTAAGGATCCAGGTTTGATTCCCTAGGACCCACATAAGCCAGATGCACAAGGTGACATATGATTTTAGAGTTCATTTGCAGTGGCTAGAGACCCTGACACACACTCTCAAATAAATAAGAAAAAAAAAAAAAGAAAAAAAAAAAAAAAAAAGGGAGAAATGGGAGAAAGACCTCTAATATAGAATTTTGAGTGATTCCAAATTCATAGAATAGGACAGTATGATTCTGTACAGGAGAGAATTTGAACATTGAACAACTAAGGAGAAGTAGGGGAAAAAGCAACCAAACAGGATAGAATAAAACACAAGGATGGTTCTTGAATAACAGATGTACCCATTGATTTGGGCACATGGAGGGCACTTAGAAACATGTATCTCTCAGGGAGATCACAAGGGGGGACGTCTAAAACTTCCTGTATTTTCACTCTTGGTGACTGCATTGTTCTAGTAATTTTGCGTTTCTGGCTCAGAGGTTGTGGTGGATTCAATACTAATAACTCTCCTAGAGGAATGCTTGCTGTCTCACACACCATCCTTCACTGGAGAAAGTGTGCTCTTTGTCCCCAGTAACACAGGATCCGTGAGTAATGTGTTGACCAGTAAAACAGTGATGTCTGCCTGCCTAGACAGCCACTGTTGAGACCCTGATGCATAACACAGCCAGAGGGAATCCTTTCAGAAGGTACAATAGTCTTTATAGTTCTAGAAGTCTTTTTACAAAAAACAAAACAAACAAACAAACAACAGTTAAGCTAAAGTACATAGAAAAAAATGTTGACAAAAGAAAATCAGAGTTGTCGCTCTATTATACCACTTCCATATTAAATACATACTAGAGCCAAATTCCTGCAGGTTGAACTGAAGAGAAATGTCCTAAAATGTGTCTTTATTTTTCTTCCAGATTTGGGGTCTGACATTCCATGCCTCATGAGGACATGTCCTTAAAACTATTAATTCTGATTATGTCTCTAAGACAATAAGCTCAGGCTAAATTTATATAATGTGCTAATCTGAAAGTAGTGAAGGGTTACACACACACTCACCTATATTCTCAATACATGCAAATCAAACCCAGTGTGTTACCACTACATAACAATTAAGAGGTTGATTTCTCTAATAGTTATTCTTCAAGTTAACCTAACAATACCACAGGAGGCCCTGCTTATCCAAATATTCATTATCTGAGTCCTGCACTTGAGTCCACACAAAGAAGCAAAAGCCGTCATCATAGAACAATATTTACTAGCTAAGCCTCACTTTCTGAGATGGGTCTGTGCCGGCATCTATCATTGCTCATTCCTATTTCCACCTCTGATTTCAATTTGTGGAGTCAAGCACGTAATCTGTGCTGGGTCGGTCTCTCCTTGATCGTTTAGACCCCGACTTTTTGTCCGCATTTTAGCAGGATTAAATTGAAGTGGATTTATTATAGTATTCATTTAGTCTTAGATAAGATCAGCCTCCTGAATTTTGGTCTTAAACATCAACAAGTGCCTGGCATAGATTAAAATAATAGGAGCTTACAGGAAACTAACTGCACATGTCAATCTAATCAGAAAAGAGAATGAAAAAGAAAGCTTAAAATGCTTGAAAACTTGGATTTGCATTTTTTAATTTGAAGATTAAAAAAAGAATAGAGTTACATAGTCTAATAAATGTATTGCAGAATTATTTCAAGATTAAAAATGATTGTATGGGGAAATGCAGGAATGTTCTCCAAGTTCACACATGTATTTGTAGGGTGCATACTTGGTAAGAATGTCAAGAAAACAGAATCAGTTAGGCTCTCTGGGCCTTGCAGAGCGAACACCTGAGAAGAAGCAAAGGAGCTGTGTAGCCTAGAGGTCAGGAAAGGTGCCATGTTTCAAACCTATCATGTCAGAAGTCCTTTCTTTTTTTCTTCCTGCAGAATTTATTCTGTGGCTATTGGTAGGTCGTTATGGAAAGATACCATTAAATATAGTCAAAAGGTAAATTAGCCATTTTAAAATATAACATTGTGACTCATAACTACAGTGGATCTTATTTCAATGCATATCCTGTAATAGGTTGAACTGTGTTTCCCAAGAGATGTACAGACAATAACTCCAGCACTGTGAATAAGACGTTACTAGGTTAGGTTCTGCAATGATTTAAATATTAGCATCTTTCTTCCAAATTTATATGTGTATTAATTCCAAACAAGAGAATATAGGGGTGGCTAAATGACAAGAACTCCACTATCCTGTGAGGTCAATGGTTCTTACATCAGCCAGGCAGGAAGGCACCATCTGTGAGGCAAAGAACATTCCTTTACCAACTAGCCAACATGCTAACACTATGACTTGGACTTCTCATTCTCCATCATAATTTGAAATAGATTTCTGGGAACATGCCCAGAAATGATATAGCTGAGTCATATCATGTTTCTGTTTTTAGCTTTTTGAGAAACCTCTACATTGATTTCCATAGTGCCTGTACCAATTTAATCTCCCACCAATAGTGAATAAGGGTTCCATTTTTTTTTCCACAATTGCATGAGCATTTGTTAGTTTATTTTTATGCTAGTCATTCTAAAAGTTGTGTGATGAATCTCAAAGTAGTTTTAATTCACATTCCTCTGACAGCTAAGAATGTTAAATCTTTTTTTTTTTTTTTTTTTTTGGTAATATCTATTGGCCATTTGCATTTCTTCTCTTGAGACCCATCTGGTCATCTCATTCATTTATTGATTGGCTTTTTTTTTTTTTTTGGTGTTTAATGATTTTATTTCTTCATATGTTCTAGATATCAATCCCCATGTGAGGAATAGCTGGAAAGTTTTTCTCCCATTCTGTAAGCTTTCTGTTTACCCTACTAACAGTTTTCTTTGCTCTGTAGAATCTTAAATTTCATGTAGTTCCATGTGTTGATTCTTGGAACTATTCCTGTTTTCTCGTATATTTATATTTATTTGCATATATAGAGAGAATGAGCACACTAGGGCCTCTTGCCACTGCAAATGAACTCCAGACCCACGTGCCACTTAGTGCATCTGGCTTTACATGGGTACTGGGGAATTGAACCCAGGCTGTCAGACTTAGCAAACAAGTGCCTTTAACTTCTGAGCCATCTCCCCAGCCCTTTTAGAACTATTTCTTATGCTACTAGAGTCCTACTAAGTAAGTTCGTGCTTGTACCTATAACTTCCATTATATTCCCTATGTTTTCCTCCAGTAGCTTCAGTATGCGATTTGATCTAAAGATACTTGCATGTCCCTGTTTATTGCTTTGTTATTCATACTAGCTAAGAAATGCAATCAACCTTGATGCCCATCAGCTGATGACTGGATGAGAATATGGCACATACACACAATGGAATTTTACCCAGATATAAAGTAAATTAAAGTTTATAAAAATTTCAGGAAAATAGTAATCTTTTTTTGCTAGTTCCATCTAAGTGAGGTAACCCAGACTCAGAAAGATGAATGTTGCATGTTATCTCTGATGTGCAGAGCCTACCACTTCACACTGCATATATAAACAAGAGGGTCCCAGAGAAGGGATAGGACAGCCATGGAGAGGGGTTAGAGGTTATGAGAAGTGAGGGGAAAGACAAAAAAAAAAAATGTAGCTGTAAAGCAGGAAGAAGTCTAAGGTCGGGGAGGGGCATAGAAGAGAGCAGAGGACAATGGGAAAATACTTAAAGAAACACTATAATGAGTCCTAGTTTTTTGTATGATAATAAAACTAAGTAAAACAAATGCATCATTTCTTTGCTTCATTTTAATTTTGTTTGAGTTATATTTTGCCTCAAGAATTAGAATTCTGGGGCTGGAGAGATGGGTCAGTGGTTAAGGCTCTTGCCTACAAAGCCTAAGGGCTCAAGTTCAATTCCCCAGTACCCATGCAAAGCCAGATGCACAAGGTGGCACATTTGTCTGGAGTTCATTTACAGTGGCTAGAGGCCCTGGCTTGCCCATTCTCTTTCTTTCTCTAACTGCCTCTTTCTCAAATAAATAAAATATTGAAAACAAGTAGAATTTTGGCCAGCTCTGTAAGCTAGGCTTTTAAACAGTTAAAAAAGACAGTTTCTCTTCCTGAGAACAACCCTAGTACATACTAAATATTTATCTTGCCCCCTGTGGTAGTTTGAATATATGTCCCCCAATATATTCAGTGTTTTATTAGTTATAGTTTGCATCTGCAATCACCTTCCTAGAGGCAAGGTCACTGGGGGCCCGGTCTTAAGGTGTGGTGATGGTTGGAGGTTCCATTGTAAAGATATGCAAAGTGTGCCTAGCGGGAGTTCTTGTAGTGTGCTGGGCTTTTGGCAGTAGTTTTTGCACTGTGTGCTGTGGTGGCTGGGTGGCTTTGTCTCTCTCTGCTTGGCCCTGTGAAGGCAGGCTGCTTCTCCTGCCTTTATGGAACTTCCCCTGGATTTGTAAGCTTCAATAAATAATATCCCTTCCTCCATAACTGTGCCGGGTCTGGAAGTTCATCTCAGTGAACCTGAATTTGGACATCAACATACACAGAGGGGAAAAAAAACATGGAAAAATAGAGACAGATAAGACAATGCATCCATGCATCAAAGACTCCAAAAGAGGACCAGGAAATGACCAAGGCTGGTCAAGGGATAGATTCTCCATCCGACTCAGAAGGAACTAGTCATAGGCTTTACCATGGACTTCTAGGCTCCAGATCTAAAACTAAATAAATAATAATAATAATAATGATTATTATTCTCTTGTTTCATCCAGTACAGTGTGGTATTTTGTTACAATAGACCTAGCAAACTGATATACCCACGGAGCCATGAGGAAACACTAGCAGTCCTCCAAATTCTCCTCAATTTCTCTTTCCACAACTATGCTATCTTATACCCACAATGTACACATCTGTTTCCATACACATACCATTTTCATTTCTGGACTGCCCTAGACCCCTAGTGCTAGCTCTTCACCATACAGGGTACTTGAAAGCCTTGGGTGACCTGAATAGCTGCTGAGTTGGCTGTCTAAGAACATTTCCCCATGGGTTCTCTGCCTACTTGGCTACAAAAAGGAGGCAACTTTCTCTTGGGGGGTGGGGATGGCATTTGCCCCAGGGATTCATTCTTTCCCTGTTTGCTGTGGACTGTAGTAAGGTTTCTTATGTTTTTGGAAAAGCAAATTAATTCCATCACAATAAAATGTTAATGTTAAAATCATATTTTATCCTTTTTTCCATGCAACGTACTTTTAGATGAGCATTATCAATTAAATTTGATGGGAAATAGCAATTTAAATTCATAAACACATTTGTTCTCAACCTGTAATTTCCAACCCTCCCCCCCCCACTCCTCATTAAATATAAACCTCCACTCTAATAAGCTTTATCTCCTTCTCTCCTTTCCCAAACAGTACAGCTCTGGCTGACTATAGATAAGGGAGTGCTATAAAACACAGTTTGAAAACACAAGAATAAAATCCCTGTCTCCTCTCGTTGCTATGTCTAACACAGGCTGGCTTTCCAAGTGCAACTTTGTCCATAAACAGATTATAAATAAAAAGCAAACAGAGTCAAAACAAATCTATCAGTGAGTTTTCAATGCTAAGGTAAAGCCAGTCTGTGGCCTTTGACTTCACTTTAGAAGGTCTAAAATGTCCATTTTTCCTGAATGTATACCCACTGTGCCCCAGTCCTAGTCTGGCACCCCACGTTTACATTCAGGAGTCACTGCTCATTGGCACAGTCACGTTCTCAGAGCAGGCATGTGACTTGGAATAAGATTCCATTTACTTGGCAATGCTGAGAAACTGACCCAGGGCTTTCTGAGAATAGAGAGGTACTGGACCTATTTTGATGGAGTGAGAAATATAATATACCCAAACTCTCTTGCCTCCCACGGGAAAATCCAGGTCCAAAAAAAAAAAGACAGAGTAGCCTTCCCTGTTGGTATAATGGGTCCCTCCCTCCCTCAGCCTGGTCAGATAGAAAGGGAAGATGTGGAACTCGTCCTAGACAACAGTGGTGACCCTGCTAGGTCTCTGTATGTCCTCAGCAGAAGCAGCTCTCTGCACAGCAACCAAGGCAGAGCCTGGTGGTTATGTACATTCCAGCCTTCCTCATGTTGTAACTATCCCTTCAGCTGCTGTGTTGAAGCAGGCGCATATCAGATGTCACAGAGGAATGAATGTCTACACTCTTGCTGGTACATTTCTCCACAGCATGTGACAACACTTTGGTCAGTGATTGACTACTTACATGGCAGTGGCCTCATCTTATCATAATGGAGCTGAGCTCTCCCTACTCCATACTGACATCTTGGCTTTTGTAATGTCATAGTGCTGCATATCACTCACATGATTACGGGATACTGGTATAAACACATTTACTGAACCACCAGTCATTTAAAAAATGCATATACAGTTATGTGAACAGCATATTTTATGATACTGAAAGCTGTGCTACTGGTTTATATATTTTCTGTATTATGCTACCATTATTTTAAAGAATATTCCTTCTATTTAAATTTTCTATTCATTTGAGAGAAAGAAAGAGACAGAAAGAGGAAGTAAAAGAGTGAGTATGGGCGTGGTAGGGCTTCCTGCCACTAAAAACAAACTCCAGATACATATGTCATTCAGTGCATATGGCTTTATGTAGTTACTGGGGAATCAGACTCAGATCCATAAGATTTGCAAGCAAACATCTTAACAGCTAAGCCATATCTCCAAAAATACTCAAAAACAAAATTCAAGAGTATATCAAAAAGATCACTGGACATGGTGGTGCACACCTTTAATCCCAGCTCTTGGGAGGCAAATGTTGGAGGGTTTTCATGAGTTTGAGGCCAGCCTGAGACCACATAGTGTATTCCAGGTCATCCTGAGCTAGAATGAAACCCTACCTCAAAAAAAAAAAAAAAAAAAAAAAAAAAAAAAAAAATTAAAAAATTAAAAAAATCAATCACCATAATCAAGTTGGCTTTATTCCACCGAGGCAGTGATGGTTCAACATATGCCAGGCAAAAAATTACATAACGTAATAATGTAAGAACGTAAATCACATTTTCATGTCAATAGACACAGAATTGGATTTTGATGAAAGATAACTTCCATGAAGAAATCAGGAATAGAAGGATCATATTTCAAAATAATGAAGGATAGGTATAACAAAATTATAGCAAACATTATACAAAATGGGGAAGACTGACAGCATTTCCACCAAAATCAGGAATAAGAAAATGGTGTCCACATTCTTCACTTTTATTTAATACTGTACTAGAAGTCTTAGAACAATCAAATAAGAAGAAAAATTACAAAATGGATACAGATACAAATAAGACTGGAAATACTCAAAGAATCTTTATTTGAAGACGTGAGTCCATGCATAAGAGTCCCTAAAGACTCTACCAGAAAACTCTTAGATCTCAAACACTATAAGTGACAGGATGCACAATTAACATACAAAACTCAATAGTATTCCTTTAAACCAATAACATCTTGAGAAAGAAGTCAGAAAATAAACCTAGTCACAATTGCTTCAAAGAGAAAAATAACTAGGGATAAGTCTAGTCAAGAAACAAAAGATCTCTACCACAGAAACGTTCAAACACCGAAGAAATAAGTTAAAGAAGATACTTCAAGATGCAAAGAGATCCAATGATTGTGGACTGGAATTGATATTGTGAACAATGGCTCTCCATACCCACACAGTGTACTCCGTCACTGTCATCACCATCAAAGTTTCAATGTAATTCTTTACAGTATTAGAAAACAAGAAATCTTGAGATTTACATGGAATCACTAAAACATCTGCCAAACCTAATCTTTAACCACAAAGAATATTCTGGAGGTGTCATTATGGTTGGTTTCAAGCTGAATTACAGAGCCACTTCAATGAAACAGCATTGTCCTAGAATAAAAACAGAAAGAAGGATCAGTGGAACAGAGCTGAGGACCCAGCAATAAACCCAGGCAGCTACAGCTACTTGATTGCTAACAAAGATAACAAAAAAAAAAAAAAAAAAAAAAAACAACCAAAAAAAAAAAAAAAAAAAACTACACTCTGGAGTACACGTAGTCTCCTCAAAGAATCATGGTGGGAATGAAACTAGATCTCTATTTCTTATCTGTCTAGATCAAAGACCTTATGTAACCTCTGAAGCCCTAAAATGGACAAAAGAAGTAAGGAAACACTTGACGATACGGTCGTGGACAAGCACTTTCTGAGTAGGGCTCCAGTTTCCCAGGAAGTAGTGACAACAGTTGAGAAACTGGACTTTATAAAATTGAAAAGCATAGGAACAACCTAGTCAAGAAACAGCCTACAAAATAGGAGAAAGTCTTTCCCAGCAGGATGCCTGACAGAGAAATAATAACTAGAATATACAAAGAACTCAAAAAGCACCAAACATCATTTTCTAGCCGGGCGTGGTGGCACACGCCTTTATCCCAGCACTCGGGAGGCAGAGGTAGGAGGATTGCTGTGAGTTCAAGGTCACCCTGAGACTACATAGTGGATTCCAGGTCAGCCTGGGCTACAGCGAGACCCTACCTCGAAAAACTAAAAAAGCAGAAAAAAATCATTTTCTAAAGTTGTTTTTTTTTTAAATTAAAAAAATATATATACAAGGATGTCATTAAGGGGGAGCTAGAAATAAACTGCAGGGCTAACCCTTCCTTCCTCTTGAGTATTTCATTACTCCTGTTATCCTACTTTCTGAGCTGTTTTCAGTGTGAACAACTGGCCTCTATTCACCTAAAGTTTCATTGCTCCAGACACCTCGTTTGTTCAAGACCATGGCTGACCTGTCTCTTACAGGTTGATAAAGAACAATCATTCACTTTCTGCTTGTAATAAGGAGGCCGTTTATTTGTTTTTTCAAAATTCAAATCTTGTCCTTTAAAAGAACTTTATCAAAGTGATCAACTATAAAAGCAAATAATTTATTAGCCTATAACATTGGAGCTTTTTTTTTTTTTTTCAAAATAAACATGGATAGGTAACCAACACCCATATCAAGAGCTGCAACATTACAGTTCCCCAGAAAGATGCAGGGCATCCCTTCCGGACCCCCAAATCCTCATTGGCAGACCTATCCATTGTCTCCATTGCGACTTTATTAATATAAATACCTGACAAGGAGCAGTTGATAGAAAGAAAAGGTTTAATTGAGCTTTCAGTTTTGAGGGCAAGCTTCCCACTGCAGGCTACAGATGGGGCCTATGTCACATCTCACCAGAGCAAGAGAAGCAGAGCAGGAACAGCAGATGTGGCTGCACTATAAAACCTCACCGCCCTCTCCCCATGACCCCAGACCCCATTCCCCCAGCAGGACTCTACTTCCTCCTAACGGTTCCACAACCTTTCCAGATAATGGTACTGGCAGGATATCCAGTATCCAAGCACATGGGCCTATGGGGCACAGTTTACTTTCAAAGCACTATACCCCTTAACCAATGCAAAGCTCTGCCTTTTTGTTGAACTTTTTATGCACAGAATCACACCATATATTCTGTTTATGTTGAGCATTTTTGTTAAGTATTGTGTTAATGAGATTCAGTCACGTCACTGCATGCTGTTATGGCTTGTTGATTTTACTTCAGTAAGTACAGCTTTTAAAACTTACACTGAAGTTTAAATCATAGGTCTACCTCATTCTTTGTAATGACCACATGGCATTGTCCCATATGCTGAGTGATGTGGACATTTATATTCTTTCCATTTAGTATAATTAGCATGGTTTCTATAGTAAAGAACCTTCTAAACTTATCACGCATTCGTAGAATGTTGATGTATTATAAGGACCATGTAAAAGCACATACACCAGGCTGGAGAGAGGGCTCAGCAGTCAAGGCGCATGCATCTGGAGTTCATTTGCAGTGACTGGAGGCCCTGGTGTGCTCATTCTTTCCATATATCTCTCTTATCTTTATCTCTCTTTCTGCTCGCAAATTATACATATCTATATTTATCTATCTATCTATCTTTTCTTTTCTTTTTTTTTTTTTTTGGTTTTTCAAGGTAGGGTCTCACTCTGGCTCAGGCTGACCTGGAATTCACTATGTAGTCTCAGGGTGGCCTCGAACTCTCAGTGATCCTCCTACCTCTGCCTCCCGAGTGCTGGGATTAAAGGGATGCGCCACCACGCCCTGCTCTATCTACTCTATCTATCTACTTTTTAAGAGCACATACACCAAAAAAATATATATCAATAAAGGAAAGCAAGAAAATGACTACAGATAACTAGGAGTTCCAGTAAGTATATTTTCTTTCCTCATTTATATCTTTGGAGTTTCTTTGCCTAACAGCTATCCAGATCAGTTCAACTCATATATATCTTCTGGAGAAATTCTTCTCCCAAGCTAACTATACACAAGATACAACTTCAGGAATCTGAAGTGAAACAGAGGCACCACTGGCAAACACTGATCTCTTTAGTTTCCAAAGAGGCCATCAGCAACCTTAATTCACAAGTCATGGTATCAAATCCAGACTTGCCAGGTCAATGAACAAAAATAAATGATAAGTTTCCAGAGCGTCCTGTGACATATCATTAACATTAGTCTTTTGGAGGGACGAGGAAGGTGCTCAAAGGTCACGAACCTGTCTTACAGATCCATGGGGACTTCTGGCATTCGATACTGGACATTATGAAACACTGGGGAGCTTATAAGCTTCAATGTTGGAAAGACACAGGACAAGTGATTCTTCCGTCATTTACACATGGTGTAACATTTGGAATTCTTCCCTTTGCCCTAGTCAGTGAGAAGGAGGGTTATGGGTTATTAAGTAGTAATTGTATGCTGCACTTATTCACTGCTTTCTCCATTACATTAGGAGGAGGAAGACGTCAGCTCTGTAGTGACACCATGGTGGTCAGGGTGAAAGTGTAGTGCAGGCAGGAATGAACAGAGAACCCAAAACAAGGGTGTGCTGAGTACCAAGAGAACAGCCCGGTACTGGTCAATCACAAACCACAGAAGCAGCGGGCCATCCAGGACTTAGCAGAGACATAGCAAGATGTATGGATGATTGTTTAGGGTTACTCTATATCCCACCCGCATGAGAGCGATAGCTCTTATGTTCTACCAGCAGTGATATTCAGATACCTAAGTACACAGCTGTCATGTTCATGAGCTCACTCATTTTCAGGAAGAGATAGAGCTCGCTGGGTGTCTGTGCCTAAACTCAACATGTATGTAATTTTCTATTTCCAATGCTATGATGAATTACCCTTGCCCAAGAGCAATTTTTAAAAAAAAAAAAACTATTTATTTGAGAGAAACGGAAAGAATTGGTGTTTCTGGGCCTCTAACCACTGTAAACAAACTTCAGATGCATGTTCCATTTTGTGCATCTGACTTATGTGGGTCCTAGGGAATTGAACCTGGGTCCTTTGGCTTTGTAAGCAAGTGCCTTAACCACTAAGCCATCTCTCCAGCCCAAGAGCACCTTTATTTTTTTTCCTAACACAAACCATCCAGTCTAAGCTCCTATCTCAATCACTTCTACTATCAGCTCCTGTGCCAATACCCACCTTTCCTAATCACCCCAGGAGTAGGTGTCAGTCAAGTAGGAGCACTCCTTCTGCCCCTGAGTCCTCTCAAGTGTGCAAACTAGCCAGATTTCACCTGCTCGCCGTGCCTCATCTATTCCCTCCCTCAAAAACCACAACGTGTGTAGTTCCTTCTGTCCTCTGCCTCCTTCTGGACCCCGGTGGTATGCTCTTCCCTCCTCCTGAGAGCTATAACAGAGTTGGTCTTGTTAGTGCATACTTTCTATTACTACAGTAAAACCTTTGAACATGAGTAATTGAAACACGTGTTTTAGAAGGATCATGTGCCATGGTAAAGATGAAAATACTTTTAAATATTTAGACATGTGCCTTTCTAAAGCAAGAAAGATCAATCTTGCATCGCTTCCCACCAGAGTAAGTTATAAAGATTTTACCTCTGAGCAGGATTAAAATTAAGATGAACTGATCCTTACCAGCTATGCTTATGCCTCATTCCAAAGTGGATACTGTTCTAAAGTTTCCCTGTGACTGTAAACATGAGGAAGACAGATTCCAAAAATCCTACAATATAGCTACAGGGATGGGCATACAAAAATAAAGTTTGATGTGAATATGATGAATTTGTTAAAAGAAAATCTGCTTGAGAGGAGACAGGAAAGAATAGAGTTGTCAGAGCAGCTATTGAGAATGGTTATGAGTGGCGTCCAATGACAAAAACTTAAAACAATCTACAAAATGTACCGCTTAGTATATGGTAAGTACTGCAATCCAATGGGTCAGCAGTAAAAATGAACACGACTCTATTCATCCTGTTGAAGAAGACAGTGGCACAGTGGTGAAACACCCATGAATGCTGTTACTGCTCCCTGGACAGCAGGGTTGGGATGCCTTCTCATCTGCTTTCAGGGAGACAAAGATCTGAAAACACTTGCTTCTTCTATACTTAATCTTAAATTTGAACTTAATTTTGAACTTGAATACTGAGTGTCTGAAAAACATATGGAAAAAGGATGGAGTAGAAGAGAAAGAGGAAAGCGGATATTTAAAAAAAGACTGGAAAAGAAAATAAAGACAGGGAGAGGTTAAGACAGGAGCAGAAGAAATGGGGTGCAGAGAGAAAATGGGGAGAAACAATCACTTGCCATTCTTCCAGGTCACTCACTTTTCTGAGGATCACATCTCTGGCTCCTCTTTTCCTTCAAATCTGTGAGAACCTTAGTTGGAATTCTCCTACTTTGAGAAAATCTTCTCTAGGCAGAGCTGGATCATGGGTAGTGCCAGACCTTCCACTGAGAGCTTGCTTCACAGAGGCAGTCAATATTGTCTGCATCATCTGGGTCTGCTGAGCTTGGCTGCTGGAGGTGGAAAGGACCACCTTGGTCTTTATTCTATGTACACACACTTTAGTAGCTACAAAGTCTGGGTACTCAGACTGATATCTTAACTCTGCCCAAATCAAGAGACCGTTCAGCTACAGAGCCCAGTAACCTCAGAACAATTGCTCACAAGTCTTGCTTGAATTTACAGAAAAAAAAAAAAATAAGAACAGCTGTTTTATTAATCTACCTAAACTGACTCTATCCAGTTTTGATTATTGTTACAGATGTATGTATGTAAAATTTGGATGGAAGGTTGTATGTATATTTCAATTTATGTCATGTTCACAGCATGAGCAACTTACTTGAAATATATCTATAGTTAAAATGCATATTATTCTTAAACATATTTGATTGCTTATCCCTTGAAGATGAAACTGATTGATATGTGCCCTCTTTTCCAAAAAATCTAGTCCCTCTGGAGGAAAAAAAAAAATCCATCTCTACGGAACTTGACCTGGAAGTGGTGGTAGTGAGGGGGCAAGACGACCCTCTGGCATGAGTAGATGAAGCACAGTGGTGGGAGATGGGAGGCACAATTGAAAGGCAAGCAGGCTCCTGAGTTGCCACTTCAGCTACAGAATAATGGGCCATCAAGTGCCCACCACAAAATAGAAATAACTAAGAATCACATGAAGGAGTGCAGGAATGTGCTGATCTTGAGTATTGCTGGAGGAGTGTTGGCACGCCTCTCTCTGATCCTGCTCAGAGTGGAAGAGAAGAAGGAAAATATTGTAGACCAATGGCCAGCTATGATCATGTCATCCAGAGAACACGGAGAGGCATCTCCACTGCACAGTGGAGGATGCTGGGGTTGTGAGAGAAGCAGAGCTGGGGCCCAAGCTCCTGTTCCCTGTTCAAATTGGCTGATGTCTGCTCTTTTTCTCATCAATCTCTTCTCATCCTACACCTGAGGAAGCTGGAAGGGAAAAGACTCATCCATCCATCTTCTCTCCTGCTCCAGAGGGAAAACTATACAGGATGCTCACACAACACCCCCCCCCTGCCCGGAGCAAAAGGAGAGACACAAACCAAGATGTCTGGCAAGAAGATGAGGAGGAGGCCATCATCACAGCTTTAAAGAGCCTTGGTCTTAGGTCACAAAAACAAATGGAAGTAGTTGAAGCGTGTATTACACAGGTTGCAAAGGGGGAACGGGGGAACGTGAGCTAGAACAGGAAGTGGGGAGATGGCTACTTCCTCTACTCAAGACTGTGGCAGGCATTGTGAGGTGCATGCTTCCTTCCTTTCTGTACATGTTCTCAGACCTGACCCTGCCAAGAGACTTTCCCAACATCTGTGGTCAAAGGGAACAAATTGTAAATAATACACTTCAAGTGTATCTGGCTCAAAGAAAAAGCTTATGGGGCTCTATTGCCTCCCTCCTTTAATATTTATTGAACCCAACTCTTAAAGCCATTAAACGGAAAGCATTTCAAAACGTTGGTAACAAAGTCACAGAGGTTTCCTCCGTATGTTGGTTGAGGAGGTGTGGAACAGCAAGGACTTTAGAAGATGGAACACTGGTTTTTAACTTTTAGTGTGAACAAACATCGGATAGATTTACCATTGTTGGGAGGCAGAGGGCAGAACAAGGGTGGTGCTTCACATTCCTCATGATATGGGCTTGTAAAGACTCACACACCTTTTCTCTTGTTTTAAAGATTTTTTAAAAACACTTTTGTTTGTTTATTTGCAAGAGAGAGAAAAAATGGGAATGCCAGGGCCTCTGGCACTGCAGATGAACTCCATATGCATGTGACACTTTATGAATCTGGCTTTTATCTGGGTACTGGGGAATCAAATTCAGGTCAGTAGGCATTGCAGGCAAGTGCCTTCTCTTCAGCCCCATAAATCTTTTCTCTTATTCTTGTAATGCTGAACTGTCTGTCTCAGGCCTGCCACCAGTTCTTCATGCTTCCCCTCAATGCTTCATCTCAATGTCCATATGCATTTTGTTTCTCCTGCCTCAGGATTTTTTCCCATTTCTCTCAGTCCATTTGCCAAGCTAGAAACTCATTTATACCTGTGACTTCCACAGCTCTCTTGGAATGGGCCTTGCATTGTCTGTGTTTATACAGAACCCCAAAGGGACAACTTTTACCTTATTATCACCTTGTGCTATCATCCTGCAGTTAGATCTTTACTTCCATTTCCCAGCTCTTTGGGAATTTTGCTGTCAGTTTTATTTGCATACTCTAAGAGAAACATCTAGAAAAAGTATCACTGGGCACTGAGTCCAGACAATCAAGAAACTCTGAGCTGTTTGGCTACGAGTGTCAGAATCTGTGAGCAGCAAATGGACTCAAGTTTCTTCCATGGTTTGGTATAGTGAGAATATCCACTTCATCACTGGTTCCAACCCAAATGCATATTCTTAAAGTCTCTAGACCTTAAAGGCTCACCTTGGAATCTCAGAGGGTTATTGTTAGATGTAATTGTTCCATTGATAATTTCCATTAATTACATTTTACAACACCTTACATTTTACAACTACACTTAGCTACAGTAAGTGCCATGGTAGAACCTATTTTATCTCACAAATAGTAACAGAGACACGACATGGAAGTTGCTTTAAGAAAGGGGAGACAAAGAAAAACTGTGAAAGGGTTCCGACAATAGAAGATACAGCAAGCTCTCTTCACTCTCCTTTTTCTCCACGTTCCCCACTCTTCCACAACCATGACCTTGAGAAAAACCTTATAGAGTGACATTTCTGAATGAATCCAGCAATTACAGAGAATGGGAGAATCTAAAACAGCAGGGAAGCACTCCTCCCTCTCTGAGAAAGAGATGCAGGGCGTTTCTGGAAGACCCGTTGCCCCGTAGGTTGAGGCAGCAAAGGCAGGAGGTTTCTGTTAACAGAAGCACCAAAGTCTCCCTTTGTCTTCACACAGGTTCATCTTAGAAGCAAATAGACACTGATCAGTCATGGCAGACAGAAAGCTTACAGTAACAGAGGAAGACAAATTTACAAAGTTACAACAATTGGGGAAAAACTTAAAATAAGTAGCTCTCAGTTGTTGAAAAATTCATTCAAGTCAACAAGCCCTAAGGGAGATGTTTGCAGACCTACCATCCGGGAAGAGAAACCAGATCCCTGGGGCTTCTTTTAATATTTGCTTTCTGAAAGGTAAAAATGGCACTGGCATCCCTCAGTTCATAGAAATAACAGCCCAGTCTTGGTGAGAATAGCTCAAAAGATGAGTTTACTTTAGAAGAAAATAAGAGTACAGAGAGTTGTCCAAGCAGAATGTATTATAAGCCCTCCCCCCACCTCTATAGCAATCCTTCTAGCATCTTTCTGGGTTTATAGCATATAATCATTCTGATTTTCAGCAGGATGTCTGTGTCTAAGCAGACACTACATACATTGTGAGACAGAAGTTCTTTTCTTGCACAGCTTAGACAAAGCATTCCATTTTATAACCTGGGAAATCTCCCCCCAAATACCTGTGTGTGTTGATGATTCTAAGGCATCAGTTCTCCTTTAGGCAATTCAAATTTTTCTCCACTTTCAGAGACCCTGAGAGGTTTCATAACAGTTGTACCCCTTATGCAATTCTTTGATGGAGGCATTTGAGGGATGGGGCAGTTGTGAGACAGAGTGAGTGAGGGCCCATGTCCACAGCCTGACTGCCCATGCACTGACGAAGAGCAATCAGTGAGCTCTGGTCGAATGCCCTTGCTTCTGTAAATGAGCACTGATGAGCATTGCCACCTCCATCTCTTAGCGCAGAGCCTATGGCTGTTGGGTCACAACCATGGCGGAAATGAGCAGTTGCAGCAACATTGACAAAGACTGAATATTTATTGCTCCCTAGAAAAGCTGAAAGGTAACACAAAACATAGGGATGGAAAGATTTCTCAGTGGTTAAGGCACTTGCTTGCAAAGCCTAATGGGCTGGGTTTGATTCCCCAGTACCCATGTACAGCCAGATGCACAAACTGGCACATGCATCTGGAATTCTTTTGCAGTGGCAGCAAGCCCTGGCATGCCCCACTCTCCTTGCAAAAGCAATATAAACATCACTATATCATAAGATATTTTAGCAATTACCTTTTTTGGGGGGGGGAGACAGAGAGAGAGGGAGAGGAAGACAGATAGAGATGGGCGCGCCAGCAGCCTCTTAGGTGCTGTGAATGAAATCCAGATGTGTGTGCCACCTTGTGGTCAAGTGCAGCATTTCGCCCTTGTGTCACTTTGCATCTGGCTAAATGTGGGACCTACAGATTGGAACCGCTGGAGAATGGAACCAGCGTTCTTAGGCTTAGGAGGCAGGCGCCTTAACGGCTAAGCCATCTCTCCAGCTCAGCAATTACCTTTTCATTGCTGGGATCAAACACCCAACCAGAGGAGCTTATGAGAGGAAAAGGTTTATTTTAGATTAGAGAGAAAGGTTCCTCACAGTGGAGAAAGCATAGCAAAGCAGGCAAAGGGAGTGTCACATCATGCTACAGCAACAAGAAGGAAGCAGTGCGAGTGAACTAGCTCTGATACCTAGTGAGCTATACTGATAAGCCTTCAGGTCCTCCCTCAGTGACGCACCTCTTTGGCAAAGCTCCACCAGGTGTGGACTAAACAGGAGGCTTAATCACAATCACTAGAAACTATAAAGGGACATTTTACATTCAAACTACCACAGATGTACAATAAAAATTACAATTGGGGCTGGAGATATGGCTTAGCGGTTAAGGCGTCTGCCTCCTAAGCCTAAGAATGCTGGTTCCAATCTCCAGTGGTTCCAATCTCCAGGTCCCATGTTTAGCCAGATGCAAAGTGATGCAAGGGCGCAATGCCGCACTTGACCACAAGGGGGCACACGCATCTGGATTTCATTCACAGCAGCTGAGAGGCTGCTGGCATGCCCATCTCTATCTGTCTCCCTCTCCCTCTCTGTCTCTCTCTCCAAAACTAAATAAAATACTAATAAAAAATTTAAAAAATTAAAAAGTAACAATTTAAACTACTATTTAATGTCACAAAGTAATTTTTAAGCTTCTAAAATCACTTTAAAATTTAAAATATTTTATTTGTTTATTTGAGAGAGAGAAAGAGGCACATAGAGAGATAGAAAGAATGGGTGGGCCAAGGCCTCCAGCCGCTGCTGTAAATATACTCCAGATGCATGTGCCACCTTGTGCATCTGGTTTACCTGGGCCCTGGGGAATTGAACCTGGGTCCTTAGGCTTCCCAGGCAAGCTCCTTAATCACTAAGCCATAACTGCAGCCCTAAAACTGCCTTTAAACATTTGCAAGAAGAGTTTTTGTTCATTTACTAGGTTGGGTAAATAAAAGCCTGTTCCTGATGGGAAGCAGGCAGAGCAGAGCAGAGCGGCAGTGAGTAGTTGAGGATTGTGATCTGTGGGTCTTTTCTGTATAGAACTCTGCACTGGAGATTTAGCTGAAAAGGCTCAGCTTTCTGAGTCAGTGGTCCTGAACATCCGCAGGCAAGCTCAACCTGTCTTTTCCAAAAGTAAACAGAGGACCAGAAGGACAGTGAAGGTCAGTGAGAACCTGTAGATAAAGATGTGCTTGCAAGGGGCCAAGGGCAGTGGAGACATGTTTAATGTATGTCCAACTCAAAGAGATGTCCGTCTAGAATTCTTTACAAGTCATGACAGGAAAACCGTTTTCATCCTTATTAAGAGTATCTCAGTGTCACCTGAGACTTTGCAAGAGAGGCCAGGACTTCAGGCTAATTCCCGTTACATCTAATTTTATTTTCTTAGTTTTCCCTCCTTGCATTAATCAATGCTATCTAGGTTTTGTGTTGTTTACTTGTTTTAATTAAATAAAGGAGAGAGATTGAGAAGTAAACAACTTCCTGACAGGAAATAATTAACCAGCATTGCAAAGTGTACTAAGATAGGAGAGACCATCCTAAAAAAAAATAATAACCTCATTGTATATTAAATCTTAGGTGTCTGTGCAACTATCACTTTGCATGGTGTGTGCGTGATATGCAGATGCAATCACCCTAGACATGTGCAGGTGGAAGCCAGAGGAGAAAACAAGTGACTTTCTTGTGATTTCCTTGTGATGGAATCTCTTGCTGAACTCAAAGCTACCATTTTTTTTTTTCTTTCAAAGTGACTGACCAGTGAATCCAAGTGATCCTCTGATCTCCACTCCCCTCCCCACAGAACTGAGGTTACAGGCATGCGAAGCTAAACCCAGCTGCTGACATGGATGCTGGGGGATGGAACTCGGGGCAAACCTAGCCCTTATGCTTGCGTGGCAAGAGCGCTCACTCACTGACCTGCACCCCCCCTCCCAGGCTCAACTATCACTTTTTAAATATAATATAAATATAATATTTCACTGACCACTAGAATGCTTCAGTGGTAGCTGAGGCCTGTAATTCCCAGAGATAAAGTTGGCTGGAGCAATTTAGTCTTCATCTGGGACTTTGGAGCTAATGCTATGCTTGAAATGTAAGTGGATAAATGGCTTTTAGCAAGGAATTAAAAAGAAAAAAAAAAGCTGTCTGAATGACCTGCCTGACTGCTCCAATTCTTTGAAATGCAACTCAGCCTGGCTCTGTTTGTACGGCCACCTGCAGTAGCTGTGTTCATCTGGTCATCTGGCTAGGCTCCCAGCAGGCACACATGGTAGGCCTCTCTCTCTAGGAAAGCCTAAGGCAATAGGACCTAGGGCAGTTTCAGCAGCTTGCTTTTGTATAGGCAGAGCCTCAGGATGGTGCATAGTCATGGAGCTAGCCTAGCAAGGAAGGGTCAATTTTCTTGATGAGTCATCCATTGTGAATAAACAACTACTTTTTCCCTACAATCATCTGTGGATGGACCTTTGTGTGGCAAGAGAATTTTGGCTCAAGGTTTCTTCTATTTCTCATCCACTGAGACATAGGAGAGGAGGTGACCTGAAAGCTGGCCCGGCATGTGAATCCTGTCCCGTGTAGCTACACCAAAGAGCAAAGGCCTCACTCACAGCAGCAACAGCAGCTCTACCAGGGAGATTTCTTAATCATTTGTGGCACAAAGCTCTTGACAAAGTCATGCAGCCCTCTTGACATTTCTCAGATCACTATTAATCCTGGTTGCACTTGAGGACATTAAGTCACAGAGAAGTAGAAATATATACAACTTGAAGGTCAGAGAGAGAGCGCGAGAGAGCAGGAGACCAGAGTCTGGTCCTGGAGCCCAAGCTTTCGTCAACCCATGTTTAGGGATCTAGGAAGGAAAAGAAGTCTGGTCTACCTTGGTGGTTGGAATGTGTGTGTGAGTAAGCCTGGAGGAGTTGTGTCAATAGGAGCCAGTCTTTGGAATTTACATCTAATCTCTTGCCAGTGTTGTTAGCTTGCTCTCTCATTCCTTCTGCTGCTGTGGAGATAAGATACTCAGCTGTCTGCTCTTGTCCTGCTTTCTCCAGCCTCCTCTGTAGACTATAAAAGCTGAAGTGAACCCTTCCCTCCCAAAATCTGCTTCTGCGTAGGGGGCTCTGTCCCAGCAATAAGAAGGCAACTGATACACTTTCTATACTTTCATGACGAGAAAGTCTGTCCTTAACCAAAGTAAGCCTGTTGTGGGGGGTTACGGGAGGAAAATGAGACCTAGAGTCACAGAGATCTGGGTCCACATACCAATTCCACTTGTCTTAAGCAGGCTAACCTTGAGGAAGAGATTTGTCCTCCCTGGTCTTCGTACCCTGCAGAATGGGATTTCCATGAACATAATAAAATAATGGATATGAAGTTCTCTGCATTATGTCTGATATGAGACAAATAATCACTCCTCCCACATGCACATGTATTGGGTTCATGCATTTACATGCATGTGTACACACACACACACACACACACACACACACACACACACAGCCCATCACCACAGATAGCAGCATCCTTCTACTTTTCTGTTGTGATGATGTACAGAAAGCATCACATCTCTTTTAACCCTGTGCTCATAGAAGATCATTACTATAATTTCACTCAGAAAAGGCAAAAGCTGGGCTTTTCTGAAATGCTCAATAGCCAAGATCCCTCCCGGGACCCGTGGAATGCCTGTGTATCAGAGTAGCCAGGATCCCGAAAGATCAATTTGATGAGGCTCAATCCGATCCTTCCCCTGCCACATTTCTCTTCATGTTCCCTCCAGGATACTAAGAAACATGTTGGTCCACGTTTGATCATGAAGCTGCCCTCCAGATAACACTCTGAGGGACTGCATGGCCAAATCACCAGCAAGTGGGTTTAAGACATCACACCTATTTATCTGACTGAGGGTAGTCTCATTCCTGGCAGGTCCTTCAAACACAGGACCAAAGCTTTCTCACAAATGGGAACACATTTTTCTAATTGGTCTGAAACCAAGATTTACTCATGAGAGATACACATAACCAGAAAAAGTGCCTGATCCAGACAGCAGAAGAACTGGAAGCCTTGAAATATCTGATCAGTTAAGATGGTTTCCATGGCTCCGCCATGCACGTCACTCTGCTGTCTGGAGCCCTTCACTGGCCAGGCCCATCTGAAACCTAAGCAGTGAGGCTTCCACAGGGCTGCCTAGGGACGCGGAGTAGAATATTCCAGAGAACAACTTTCAAAACTGAAAGTGGGGTCAAGTTTTATATACAGAATGCACATAAATGTTCTTTTTAATGAAGAAGTAAATTAGAGGGTTCTTAATTAGTGATAGTACTTAATGCTATTTCTCAAGTGTATGTGTACACAATATTCTCATGTCTATGAAATTATTTCTGTCTTTGATGCATCAAATGTCAAAACCAGTGGCTAATTTCCAGATCACTTTAGCATTCCTAACACAAATCCTACAGAAACATAGATAAAAAAATTGATCATCCTTCAACACATACTTTTGCTTCATTAAAATCAAATTCTCTAAAAATAAAATTATTTATTATGTGAGCCCAAGAGATTAAAAAGGAAATATCTGGTGCTGGAGAGATGGATTCGCGGTTAAGGCACTTGCCTGCAAAGCCTAAGGATCCAGCTTCAATTCCCAAGGATCCACAAGGAGACACATGTGTCTGTTGTTTGTTTGTAGCAGGTAGAGGCCCTGACACGCCCATTCTCTCTATCTGCCTCTTTCTCTATCAAATAAATAAATAAAATATTAAAAATTAAATATCTGGCACTGGAGAGAGTGCTTGCCTGCAAAGCCAAAGGACCCAGGTTTGATTCCCCAGGATCCTCATAAGCCAGATGCACAAGGTGGCATTTGCAGAAGCTGGAGGCCCTGCCGTGCTCGTTCTCCTTCTCTCTCTAATACATATATAAAAATAAAAATATGGTTTGAGAAATGAAGTATCTGTATCCCTGAAGTGGCTGTGTACCTGCTGCTGAATTATCTCCACATGTTTATTCCATTCAAATTTTAGGAGTGACTTGTTCCCAAAACATGACGTCATAGTTTTCAAATGAACATTTTATTTTGGTTCAGTCTTATATTTACAGAATTATTTTCAGGATGGAATATTAACACATATCTCATATCAATGACCAGCATCTTTCATTAGTACAGTATAGTTGTCACAATTACTGAACCAGTACTGATGCAATGCTGTTTTGTTGCTTGAGTGTGTGTGTGGTGTGCAGTACACACCTGTATGTATGGGTCCTGTGCTCTTCCCTTCAGCAAGGTGTGTTCACCTGCGGTGGTTGGAGCAGAAGTGGATCAGGTGTCCTGTTCCACTGTTCTTCAACAGTTCTTAATTGATTGGAATCTGACCTCTGAGCTTGCTTCTTTTCTTGCATGCTCTGGTAATTCCTGGCTATCTGACACGCCCCCCCACCCACCCCCGGGACTGGGGTTACAGGCATGTAGGGCCATACCCAGCTGTTTAATTGGGGCCCTGAAGATTTAAATTCAAGTGGTCGCAAGTCCCTTTAGGCCATTATGCTTGTGCAAGAAGCATACCACACCACTGAGCCATATGCCCAGCCCGACGCAACAGTATTAACGATAGTCTGAGCGTTATGGAGCTCACCCGTCTGCCTGTTTTCCTCTCCTATTCCACGCTGCTGTAGATCACCTCCAGGATGCACCTCTCATTAGGAGAGAGGGTTCCCATGCCTCGGACCTTCCTTATTTTTTGACGGTCTTGATAGGCCTCATAAGCATTGATTGGGTATTTTGTAGAATGTTCCTAAACTGGGATTAGCCTGGTAATTTCTCATTATTAGATTTGGGTGGATTTTCCTGTCAGGGAGTCATAGTGATGAAGCACCATCACAGAAGTCAGATCATGGCTATAAGCTCAGCACCCGTGATGAGGAAGCAGAGGATCAGGAGTTCAAGGCCAAAGTTTCCTCTGTTATTTTATATTGATATGAGTGAGTTACCATTCTTCATGTTAACCTTGATTTGAAATAGTGCCTTTAGCTCTCCCAGTGGGAAAGTTACTCTTTTTTTTTCTTTATCTTTCCATAGTGTTCTTTAAAAAGACAAGTCTGTATGTGCAACCCACTATTAAAGAGAAATCTTTAAATTTTTCAGTTATACATTTATAGTCATACCTTTAAGTGAAAAATGAAGTACTTTTTCATCTAGACTATGTACATTTTGCTCTGTTTGTTTATAGTTGTACTGACTGTATTTTCAAACTTATGTCAATCAGCACTTTTACCTCACCTCATTCTGTCATGTTACACATGTTCATGTATTTAAATTATTTCCCACATTTTTCATTATATCCTCAACTAATCTGTTGGGCTAAGTGGTTGTTGTAGTCAGCTTCATATTGCTGGGGTAGACTTCCAAACCAGACACTAATCATAGGAGGAAGGGTTGAATTGAAGCTTACAGATCCAGGGAAAATTCAATAATGGCAGAAGAAGCTGGCCCCCTTTCACAGGTTCATGCAGAGAGAAATACCAGCAGCAGAACTGCAAGCAAGCACACTCCAGGAACCCCAGACATCTCAGACTGCTCTCTGTATACCTTAGGCTGGATTCCAGACCAGCCACCAAACACACCTTAGCACTGGACCCTAAGATCCGCCCACAGTGACACCTCCTCCAGCCAGGCAGATAGAAAGCCAAGAAGCTTTAGTAAAACTAAATCTATTGGGGGACATCCATTGAAAATACCATAGTGGCCATCTTCAATTTATATATATATATATTTTTTGGAGAGAGATACACAGAGAGAGACAGAGAGAGTCTGAGGGAGAGGAAGACAGATAGAGAATGGGCGTGCCAGCAGCATCTCAGCTGCTGTGAAGGAAATCCAGATGCATACACCCCCTTGTGGTCAAGTGTGGCATTGTGCCCTTGCATCACTTTGCATCTGGCTAAACGTGGGACCTGGAGTTAGAACCAGGGTTCTTAGTCTCAGCAGGCAGGCGCCTTAACCGCTAAGCCATCTCTCCAGCCCCAATCTGTATATTTTAAAGTCCACTGTGCTATAAAGTTCTATGGATTCTGACAAGTAGTGTTATGTATTCAACATTACAATAAAATAACAATACAGCTACTAAAATACACACACTTCCTGACACTCCTTTGTGTTTAACTTTGAGTCCATTCATCCACCCCAAACCATGGCAACCACTCATCTTTCTACTTTTGATAGTTTTGCTTTATCTAACATGAAGTGTGATCAAAATAATAAAATATGTAGGATAAGTGCCTGTTATTAAACTGTTCAAATTCAAATTTTTCAAGGGTTTCTTTTCTCTATTCTCCTGTTTTCCTTCTTGCATTCCAGTTTTGTTCATCACTAAGATTATGGCACAGTTTGTGTTGATTCTTTCTTTCCTCCTTGGATTTCAATTTGGGGCATTTTGATTAACCCAAGCCCTCTGATTCTTTCATTACTCATGAATAGTCTGCTGGTAAGACAGGCTAAGGCAGGCTACAATTCTGCTAATGATGCTTGTATTTTTTTTTAAACATTTTTGTGTTGATTCTCAGAACTTCCTTTTCTAGCTACATGACTGGTATTTTTTTTCCTTGCATCTTGGCTACCTTTTCCTAAGCTCTTAATGATGCTTATAAATTGGCTGTGTGATCATTTCAGCAATTTGTGTCACACTGCGCTCTGGTTCTCTGCATGTTTGTGTCTTCAGAATGTTTTCTTCCCCCTTCCTTTTGACAGGTCTGATAATTCCATGTCATGTAACAGGGACTTCATAAATCAACCTCCAGTGTCAGGATTTATGTTAATCTTGTAAGGAGTTGAGCTTTCATGTATCTTTTATCTACCGGTGGCCAGAGGTGACCAATTCTTCTAACATCCTTGTTTATATCACTCTAGTTGGTATTGACCTTTTCTAAGAATCATTCCTCATAAACAGTGTGCTTCCCATGACAGTTTCTGGAAGAAACCATCACTTGCTGTTTCCCTGGAGCCTTGCCTGTGAGGGAATAGCATGTGGAGAGATGCTTTCTAATTTTGCCATTAAGTTCCAGTCCTTCGCTGGCCCATGTCTGTGAGCAGTAAATTCCAAATGTACTTCTACAGCTCCTCCCTCAGCCTCACAGAAAAAAAGGCTGAAAAGGCTGTGACAAAGCCTCTTTCCTACAGAGGAAGTCCTTGTGCTGGAAAAGGCATTGGGGTGTTTTTTCTCCTGGCCCTGCCACCGCAGGATCTGTCTTGGATGTTCCCTTGAAAATACATGAAGACCAAAACCACATTCTCCAATGTTCAGGCCTCAGCTTGTAATCTCTATAAATATGTATGTATATTGAGGCAATGTGGACAAGACCTGCAATGGGGAAGATAGTGGAGAGGGGGCTTGAGGGAAAAGGGAGTTGGAGCCTGGAAGGGAAATGGGAATCAGAAAAATAAATTGTATTTGAAAATGCTACATGGATCACATCTAAATTTCTGTATGCCAACCACAATTCTCTGTGTGCCAAAAAGCAAAGACCATGTGCAATTCTGAGACAACCTCTCTGTAAGGGTACATGTGTACCAGTGTGGGATGGTGTAGTTCATTGGGCTAAAGCCCCAGAAGCCAGACTCCTCACACACATGCTAGTACACACCAAGCATCAAGGACATGGTCAGACTTCTATGTTGCTATCTATCAGTTTCTGGCTCCAGTGGGTTCTGCTCTGGTTAAGCACATTTCATCTGTGTGTCTCTTACTCACCTGCCTCCCCAGGTGTCAGCGTAATGGATAACCCTCAAACTCAGTTGGCTGACGAGTGAGTCAGACAAAAGCCATGAAATATCAGGTGTCATGACTTTCACTCGTCGTTGTGAAGATGAGAGTGGCAAATTCCAACTTTTATGTGTTGAACGAGAATCAGGAACTCTCCCTGTCTCCGTCTTCAAGTGTCTTTTACTTTCTATTCAGATGTATCCTTGCCTTTAACAGCTGTCTGTGCACTTCCTCTCACTTTTACTAGCTCCAGACAGCAATTACAGAAATTTGTGGTTTCACGCTGTCAACACTAAAATTCCCCAGAAGCCAGGTTCATTTCTAGCTGAGCAAATATCCACGAGAGGCTTCAGTAGTCAGAGTGCAACTACGTGTGCTGAGATGGGGACTGATGCACTGTATGACATTCTTCCTGTGTGTTACTGTTGTAGTCATCTCTTTCAAACATTTCAGGATTAGCATTGCATGGGCCGTGGAGTGTACTGATGGCTCGCCTTGTCTACATTGGTCTTTAATGATGACTGTGAAATTGCCTGTGGTTCCAGGCTTTTCCCCTGCTAAAGATCATCTGGAAAACAAATATTCTACTGCTGGGAAATACAAGAGGGCATATTATCAAAAAAGTTTCATTCAGGCTGGAGAGATGGCTTTGTGGATAAGGTGTTTGCCTGTGAAGCCTAAGAACTCATGTTCTAGTCTCCAGGTCCCATGTAAGCCAGACGCACAGTGACATAGGCATGCAATGTCACACGTGCACACATGCCTGGAGTTCATTTTGCAGTGGTGCCCATTCTCTTTCTCTCAAATAAAAACAAAAGTTTTATGCATGCATAGCTGTAGCTCATTTATGCCCGAGTTGAGCAGACTCTCACTCCTTTTTTTTCTTCACAATACCTTTGGTCCCCATATGCTCCATCATGATTGCTTATCTCATTATGATGTCACTCAGTTACAGAGAATATTATCACACTGCTCGTAAACCACAGTAGAAATGATATGGGGAAGGTAATTTGTTTCTTTGGAGCCAGGCTCTTTCCATAGCTAACCTCAGGATTCATTACATGAAACACAGGCACAATCCCAAGGATGCATAACCTGGACCTGAAAATTATGTAATTTAGGCAGCTTTCCCATTCTAAGTGGGGCTACTTCAAGAAAATGTGAATGACTTTGCTTTTTTTTTTTTTTTAAAACACAAGCACACACTATATAAGACTTGCCTACAGGAGAAAATGCTTCCTAGGGATGAATGAGTACTTGAACATCATGGTGCCTGTGTTGCCGCAGGGCCCTCAGGAACTTAGGGTAAGGAGGACTATTAGATCAAACACAGGGCTTCCTGTTAAATGAAAACAATGAATAATGCCCAATATGAGTATATTGAGCCTGTTCCCTCCTTTTTGTCTACAAAGCCCCTAAAGGACTAGGATTTTCCTCAAGAAGAGGCCTTTTCTTGCCCCATATAGGGATGCATTTATTATAGGTCTCTCATGGAAAGTAAACTCAGGAGCTGAAGACAGTTACCTTATGGCTCACAGAACTGCCCTGAAGACTGTGAAGGCTCAGGAATAAGGCTTTGGTCACAGTGGACACTGGGCCTGGTGAGTTGGAAGCCACCCTTTGTAAGAGCAGGACCCAGTGTTCTCACTCACTCCTTGCCTCGACACAGGGATTTACAGGACTAGCAACCACTGGCTGACTTTGCTTTTTTGCGTGTGTATGTATGGTGTGCACGTGTGTGAGGGCATGTGGGTGCAGGAGCACGCATGGAGGTCATGGGTTACTGCCAGGTGTCATCCTGGATCACCCTCCACTTTACTGACTAAGCATGTGCTTCCACTGAACATGGTGCTCTCTCAGTCCTGCTGGCCAGCTTGTTCAAGGGGTCCTCTTGTCTCTGCCTCCTGAGTGCAGGGATCACAGGTGCATGCTACCACAGTTGCCTCATTTTCATGTGGGTGTTGGGGATTGGAACACCAGTCCTCACAGATACAGAGCAAGAATATTCTCCATAGAGCCATCTCCCCATTGACTGACTTTTTTTTTTTTAAAGTTTATTTGCAGGCTGGAGAGACTGCTTAGTGGTTAAGGCACTTATCTAAAATGCCTAAGAACCTGACTTTGATTTCCCAGTAACCACATAAAGCCAGATGCACAAAATGTTGCATGTGTCTGGAGTTTGCTTGCAGTGGTTAGAGCACCCATTCTTATCTCTCTGCCATAAATAAATAAATAAAAATATTTATTTGGAAGGGGAGAGAAAGTCAGAAAGAAAGACAGACATACCAGGGCCTTTTGCTGCTACAAGCTCCAGATGCATGTGCCACTCTGTGCATCTGGGTATTATGTGGGTATTGGGAACTAGAACCCAGACCTTTAGTCTGTACAGGCTCCCTAACCACTGAGCAATCTCTATAGCCCACACTTTGAAATATTTTAGAGCATCTTTTAAACATCTAGAGCTGGAGATTCTCTTTCCCTCTCTCTCTAGAACTGTAACAATTACAATACTAACCCCTCAAATGACACTATTCAATTTAATTTTCACAACCCAGCATACTCTATCACTATTACCTTATACATCTGTGAAATTAGGGTAGAAATTACAGAAGCCAAATAGCACACACCACTGCCATGCAACTTTTTGGTTCGTTTCTCAGAGTTTCATCCTGGACAATCATTTACACATGGAACCAGTTATGGACCTGTACCTCCTGGGAGAGGGAGGAGAGACAAGCCCAAGTACCTTGCAGTCTACATTTGTGGGCAACAGAAGATCACATGACTTTCCATGGTCCAGATCTCACCAGCAGTCAAGAGGGAATAAAACCAATATTCAGATGACAAACAAATGATCTGTCTCCAGAGCGTCACTACTGATGACTTACGTCTCTGAGCAACTCCCACATGTCAAGCACTGTCGTCAGGAGGTATTTATTTGCCCTTCAAAGGAATCTTGTGGCTTGTGAATTTTTTGCACATTTTATAAGTAAAGAAGACTCAGGAAAATAAAAAGTACTTGCTGACAGTCTTCTAGTGAGGGTAGTACTGAAATGCTGGGTTTTAAACTCAAAGAGCATCCCCCGTGCACACTTGGTTCTTCCACACACCTCTCACTGCCTTTGTGGAAGTTTGCCACATGTAGCATATGGACATGGATGGGTAAATATTTATGAAACCTGCTCTGGAGTATGTAATCGTGCCAAGTTAAATATCTCAACCATTTATTTTGAAACCTGTCACTGGTGATTACAGCATATTTCAGAGAGAAAAATGTTGACTTTCAGGTTTCTTTATTTGGTTATGATATTTTAAATATTCAGGGAAAACATATGCACAAATTCTTCTTATTGTAATCCAATGAAAGAGTGGTAGGCTGATCTCAAGCTTGGCATGCAAGTTCAGTCATTAGTATGGATGTGTTTCTATTAAACATGGCCCAAGCTGGGCATGGTGGCGCACGCCTTTAATCCCAGCACTTGGGAGGCAGCACTTAGGAGGATTGCCCAAGCCACCCTGAGACTACATAGTTAATTCTAGGTCAGCCTGGGTCACAGTGAGACCCTACCTCAAAAAAAAAAAAAAAAAAATGGTCCAAGACATCCATTTCTGAATAGTCTTAGGCTCAGCTCCAAGTTCTAAGACTTCAAGTAGTAAGAATTTAGAATACATACTGTGGTAGTTTGAATAGATGGCCCCAATATATTCAGTGTTTTGTTAGTTTGTAGTTTGGATCTGTAGCCACCTGGCTGGAGGCAGTGTCACTGAGCAGATCTTAAGGTGTGGTGGTGGGTTTGAAATTCCAATCTAAAGATATGCAAAGTGCCTAGTTCCACCTGGAGTTCCTGAAGCGTGCTGTGTGGCTTTTGGCTTTTGGGCTTGTGGCTTTTCTCTCTCTGCTTGGACCTGTGAAAGCAGGTCAGCTTCTTCTGCCATTATGGACCTTCCCCTGGATCTGTAAGTTTCAATAAATATCCCTTCCTCCATAACTGTCTGGTCTGGAAGTTCATCTCAGTGAACCCGGAGCTGTCTGCTACACATACCATTTCAATATTGTAAAGCATCACACATCTAGTTCATCTGTGATTCTAAGCTGCAGTAAAGAACATGATATACTCAAAATGTCAAAGGAACTTGGAGGCTGCAGTGCTGGCTCAGTGGTTAAGTGGGCATGAGAGCACCTGAGACAGAAAAGAGGTCAAAGCTCCAGATCCCACGTAAACAGCTGTGTGTAGCCATACATGTCTGTATGCCTAATCTAGCAAGGGAGCAGAGATCTGAGAAATTTCATCTATTCTTTTATTTTATTTTATTTTTTAATTTTTTTAAAATTTATGTATTGGCGAGCAGAGAGAGAGATAAAAGAGAGGTAGAAAGAGAGAGAATGGACACGCCAGGGCCTCTAGCCACTGGAAACAAACTGCAGATGCATGGTGCCCCTTGTGCATCTGGCTTACGTGGGTCCTGGAGAATCAAACCAGGATCCTTTGGTTTGGCAGGCAAACGCCTTAACTGCTGAGCCATTTCTCCAGCCCTCTTTTTTTCTTTTTTAAGATAGTGTCTCACACCTGCCCACGCTGACCTGGAATTCACTCTGTATTCACAGGCTGGCCTGAAACTCACAGTGATCCTCCTGCCTCTAGCTCCCAATAGCTGGAATTAAAAGTGTGAGCCACCAGAGAGAGAATGGGTGAGCCAGGGCCTCTAGCCACAGCAAACGAATTCCAGATACATTTACCACTGTGTACATCCAGCTTTATGTGGGTACTGGGGAATCAAACTTGAGTTGTTAGCTTTGCAGGCAAGTGCCTTAACCACTGAGCAATCTCTCCAGCCCCTCACTCATGTTTTCTTTCTCTTTCTGCTTGCAAATAAATAAATAAATATTTTTTAAAAGAACATGCCTTCTTTAAATGAAGTTATTGAAACGAAGGGCTGGCTGAAAACACCATTGCAATTGTTTCATCCCTGTCACACTCCATGGAGCCTCCTTCATAGCCACTGCACCTGCTTTGGTGGAGATACTGTGCTCTCTGGACAGTCACCGAGATCGTGGCTGGCAAGGTAGCCTGTCATGGGTCTGCATGCTATAGTAGATGAGCAACTCTGCGGGTGCAATATTACAGAATCAAGAAGGGCATTGTAATTATTTCAGTCTCCTCCAGTGGGCTAATATTAGGCCCACATTTCATTTTCTCCCACCTTATCAACTTCCTTACCAACAAAGTCTTTTGAAGCTCAATTAATTCAGCAATATGGTTATGTTCCCGGAGGAATATATAAGTATCACTGCTGGGAAACAGTACCCCCAGCTGTGACTCAACAGGGTCGATTTGCAATACTGCAATGATTCTTTTTATGGCTTCGTAGGCATTTTAAAATATTTTTATTTTATTTTCTTTATTTATTTGAGAGAGAAGGAAGGAATGGGAGTATCAGGGCCTCCAGCAGCTGCAAATGAACTCCAGGTGTATGTGCCACCTTGTGTATCTGGCTCGTATAGGTCTTGGGGAATCGAACCTGGGTCCTTTGGCTTTGTAGGTAAGCTCCTTAACTGCTGAGCCACTTCTCCACTCCTAGGAATTTTTTTTTAGACATCGCTACTGGTTCCTTAAACTGTCCATTGATGTTTAACATGCATCTGTCTACTCACATATCTGAGTGAAGAGACATTTCCGTTCCTTCACTGGTAGGCAGTTAGACATCAGGTCTTTGGAACTCTTCCATGGTGCTGTATAGGACTTGTTACTTTATGCCATTGCTTAATTTTATTTATTTTTTTTTATTTTGCTTTTTCCAGGTAGGCTCTCACTCTAGCCCAGGATGACCTGGAATTCACTGTGTATTCTCAGGGTGGCCTTGAACTCATGGTGATCCTCTTACTTCTGCCTCCCGAGTGGAGTGCTGGGACCAAAGCAGTGTGCCACCATGCCCAGCTATACTATTCTTTAAAAAGGTAAGAATAGCACAAACAAGTTTGTTAAAAAAAATTATTTATTAGAGAGAGAGAGAGAGAATGACCATGCCAGGATCTCTAGCCACTGCAAATGAACTGCAGATGCATGCACCACCATGTGTCACCTTATGCATCTGGCTTACATGGGCACTGGGGAATTGAACTTGGATCTTTGGACTTTGCAGGCATGTGCCTTAACTGCTAAAGCATCTCTCCAGCCAGAGATTTTTTCCTTTTTTTTCTTTTGGTTTTTTAAGGTAAGGATCTCACTGTAGATCAGGCTGACCTGGAATTCACTATGTAATCAAAGAGTGATCTGGAACTCATGACGATCCTTCTACCTCTGCCTCCCAAGTGCTGGGATTAAAGGTGTGTGCCACCACATCTTTTTTTTTTTTTAAGTGTAAAGTTTTACACAAACAGGAGCAAACTTTGGCAATATGTTCTTTTGGCTTCATTATCTCAAAAAAAATAGTTTATTGTAATCTACAATTTGAGCTAACAGATTATAAGATCTCCAGTACTTTAATTTTATGATTATTTAGGGTTTTTTTGTTTGTTTGTTTGTTTGTTTGTTTGCTTGTTTGGTTGGTTGATTTTTGAGGTAGGGTCTTGTGCTAGCCCAGGCTGACCTGGAATTCATTATGTAGTCTCAGGGTAGTCTTAAAGTCACGACAATCCTCCTACCTCTGTCTCCTGAGTGCTGGGATTAAAGGTGTGTGGCACCATGCCTGGTTTTAATTTTATGGTTATTTTATAGTAAAAGTGTCATGATTTTAGTACAATAAATGTTTGATGTACAAGACCACAAAAAATACAAGAAAAATTAGAGATACAGTTGTTTCCCTCATACTTATCATAAAAATTATTATTAACTTGTTTTAGGATTAGAGAGTATCGCTGCAATTGTAGACCCAGCCTATTATGGACTGCACACAGTATCTGTTTGAAAATGTGCATAGTTTTATACAGGAAATTTACCTTATTCTATTGGATTAGTCAAAAATCCCACCAGGTACACTTCATGTGTACGATTTGTTCTCTTTGAATTACAAGAAATCATTCAACTGTATTAATGTCATATTGGAAAATTTATAGACCATTTAAATTGTTATAATAATATGTAAATTTAATATCTTTGTGCTACTTTTTACTAGTAAAAGATGGAAATTTTCAAATTTATGTATTTACTTGAGAGAGAGAATGAGGTGGTATTGCCTCCTGCCACTGCAAACAAACTCCAGATGCATGCACCATTGCACATCTTGGTTCACATGGATATTGGAGAATCTAATATGGGCCATCAAGCTTTAAAAGCAAGCACCTTTAAGCACTGAGCCATGTCTCCAGCCACGGGCAGTTTTTTTTTTTTTATTTTTTTAATTTAATTTATTTCAAGCCTATAGTTTTGTAACTGCCATTTCATTTAGACAGTTTATTCCTGGTTTCTCAAATATTCCTATTTTCTTATGTAAATTCAATCCATAGATCAGCCAGCTTCGCCTTTGGATATAAAGATCTTATCCTCACAACAACAACAAAAAATGCAGAGTAAAGTGCAAATTTGTAATTTCTGAGTGCCTGGAGGTCACTGAGGTCACAGTACCAACTTCAAAGCTGGAGGGCAGGTAAAGGTCTCATAGTCTCATAGTTCTCTCTGTCCCCCAATATATTCAGTGGTTTATTATTTATAGTTTGCATCTGCAATCACCTTGCTAGAGGCAAGGTCACTGGGGGCCGGTCTTAAGGTGTGGTGATGGTTTGAGATTCCATTTAAAGATATGCAAATGTTCTAGCAGGAAATGCTGTGTGACCTTTTGGCTGTAATGGAAAAATTAAAATCCCTTCCTCCATAAAAACATCAAAATGTTTAAAGCACTAAACACTATATGGACCATGAGTATGCACACGTTGAATGATTAAAAACATCTGGAGTCCAGCCTTACAGTCCCCTACAATCCTGTGAGATTCTCCTTCTAGAGCTCTGGTCCATTCTCATGTTAAAAGCCAGAGAAAAAAATCTCCCAGGAAAGATTAAAGTCTCCACTGTAAAAATCCCCAGGATGGTTTGTTCTCCTTAATTGACCTCCTTTCAGGGAAACTACTATACTGGACGCCAGTTATGCTGAGATGTGGTTTAACATCCCTGTCTCACCTGGGGGTGGGTGGACCAGACTCCATCTTACTATGAGTCTGAGACTTTTTCAGAATTAGAAAATAGTATGCCCTCCCCCACATGTCACCATTGCAAAGCAGGACTCTGTGTATAATAGTTGGAGGAGGGCAGATGCAATTTAAGAATAATAGTCTAGGGATACCCATAGATAGCAGAGGAGAAAAATCGTGTTTAAAAAAAGGAAGTCAGGGGCTAGAGATGACTTAGCAGTTAAGGCACTTGCCAGCAAAGCCAAAGGATCCAGGTTCAATTCCCCAGTAGCCACGTAAGCCAGGTGCACAAGATGGTACATGTGTCTGGACTTCTGTGTAGTGTCTAGAGGACCTAGTGTGCCCATTCTCTCTCTATCAGCTTCTTACTCTTTCTCATACTTTCTCAAATAAATAAATTAAATTGAAATTGAAAACATTTAAAAGAAAATCAGGATATTTTAGCTTCTGACATCTATGGCAAACATTAAACACACTAACTTTAGCCAGAGAAACACAAACTTGCATGCTAATGACCCAATTACCTTAGCAACTTTTATTTAATGCATCACATCAAACTTTCAATAAAAAAAAATACAATCCGTGGTTAAAAAGTGGTGGAGTGAGCTGGACGTGGCGACTCACACCTTTAATCCCAGCATTCAGGTGGCAGAAATAGGAGGAACACTGTGTGTTTGAGGCCAGCCTAGCACTGCATAGTGAATTCCAGGTCAGCCTGGGCTACAGTGAGACCCTACCTTGAAAAAACAAAACAAAACAAACAAATTTTTTAAAAATGGTGGAATGGACAGGGGGGCTGGGGAGGCATTCACTGCTTGAAGAAATATAGAAAGTGCCAGGCTCAGGCCCCAGAGGTTTTTGATTTGTCAGACCAAAATTTCAAATAGCTGACTACTAACAAACCTCATTAGATGCTCCAGGCCTCTGTGTAACAAGAGCACCATGTGCAACAACAGATGGGCAATGTAGGCATGGAGACGAAAACTCTTAGGAAGAAACTGAAGGCAAAGCTACAACTCAGATCCCTGGCAGAGACATGAAGAAATTCCTCTAATGACCTCGTGGGTTGACTTGACATATTCAAGAAAAGAACCACTGAGTGTGAGATGTCAACAGAAACTTCTCAAACTGAAAATGACTGAAAAGGAAAAGCTTTCAGAACAGAATAGGCCAGGAATGGATCATATTTTAAAAAGAATCACATACATTATGGGAATAGCAAAAGAAGGGGGAAAGTTAAAGTCAGAAAACGTTTGAAGTGGTAACAGGTGAACATTTTCCAAACTTACTAATGTGCACAAAACCACAGAAGCAGGAAGCTCTGAGAATACCTAGCAAGGCACATAATCAAAGATGAACTCAAAATCTTGAAACGTGGCCCACCATGGAAATGGGCTTGGGACCAAATAAGGAAATAAAGATCTTAAGTTGCCTTTCAGGAAGGGCCTCCAGACGTTCCACTAATGATTCCTCTCATTTGGACCAGGGTCTTCCAAATTGGGACATGAGCATGAGCAGCCAGCTCATGCAGCAATAATCTCACAAGCTCAAAATCCCTACACAGAGGAGCACACCTCAGCAAGGAAAACATTCAACCAATTAATAAGCAGAGCCGGACGTGAGAGGACACACCTTTAATCCCAGCACTTGGGACACAGAGGTAGAAGGATCACCTTGAGTTCAAGGGCACCCTGAGTCTACATAGTGACCTTTTCAGCTCATAGCCTTCTTGCCCATGGACTTGCGACAACCAGACTATCATTTTGCAAAACTCTGGTGCTACAATGATAGTGTCTTCGTGTGTTGGCTAATGTGACTTTGCTCAATCAGAGCAGAGACATACCATACCTAATAGCATGACAAGTATAAAATATACAGCAGACTTCTTCCAAACCATGGACGCAAGAGGAAAGGAAAGTATGTATTTAAAGTTTTGAAAGTGAAATAAAAATACAGCCACTTAGAATTCTGTGACCAGGGAAGTTCTTTCTATCTATAAATAGAGGGAGATTCCTGAATATTTCCTTAATCATTAATTTATCATCCATATGAGGAAGTTTTCTACAAAAAAAATGAAGGTAAAATTAATGATTTCTTACATTCTTTTTAAAAAATATTCTTATATTGATCAATCTGCAGATAATTTCAAAAATTATAGCAACATTGTACATAGTAGTTACAGGCTCAGTGACATCGATGAAAATGTATAAGGCATGGAAGAAGCAATTTAATATACTTGTACTGTATAGAGCAATGAAGTATTATTTAAAAGTACTTTTTAAATTTGTTTTAATTTTATTTATTTTTGGAGAGAGACATAGAGAGGACAGAGAGGGAGAAGGAGACAGATAGAGAATGGGCGCACCAGCAGTCTCTCAGCTGCTGTGAATGAAATCCATTTGCGTGCGCCACCTTGTGGGCAAGTGCAGCATTGCACCCTTGCATCACTTTGCATCTGGCTAAACGTGGGACCTGGAGATTGGAACCGGGTTCTTAGGCTTAGCAGGAAGGCACCTTAACCACTAAGCCATCTCTCCAGCTCATAAAAGTACTCTTATATTAGTTAAAAATCCACCTTGTACAACAGGGCAATTTCTTCTCTCTCTCTCTCTCTCTCTCTCTCTCTCTCTCTCTCTCTCACACACACACACACACACACACACACGCACATATATAAACATTTTTATCTAGGTTATGGTCTTCTATCCTCTTACCCCGGTGCTCATTCTGTTGAGGGTCCTCCTCAGTAGGGTTCTTGGGGTTCACTGAGCAGTAGTGAGGGATTCTGTTAGTTTGTGGGGGTGAGGCTGTGCCTCGGGACATTTATTATTTATTTATTTATTTATTTATTTATTTATTTAAGAGTGACAGACAGAGAGAAAGAGGAAGAGAGAGAAAAAGAATGGGTACACCAGGGCCTCCAGCCATTGCAAACAAACTCCAGATGCATGTGCCATCCTGTGCACCTGGCTTATGTGGGTACTAGGGAAACTTGAACCAGGGTCCTTAGGCTTCATAAGCAAGCGATTATCCGCTAAGCCATTTCTCCAGCCCGCCTCAGGACATTTGTATTCACCCTATGGCTCTTACAATCTTCAGGGCAATTTTGAACAGACCTTATCAAGGAATTATAATTTATGACTAGAGAGAAGATAAAATGATATAACATGATATTTAGAACAAAGGGACAAAAAGAATCTAAGTGAAATATAAAAGAAAAAGGTACAGAAATGAAGTTATCAATGAACAAAACTCGTTTGCAGCTATGGTAGATATTCACCCCAAAATACAAAAAAAAGGCACTACAAATATGGCCTAAATATAACAATCAAAAAAAAAAAATGAGAGGAGAATTGGCTCAGTGCTTAAAAGCATGTCATGTACAATCATGAGGGCCAAAGGGGTCTGAGACCATGGAAGGTGATTTTCCAGAACCCATGCAAATGGCTCGCATGTGGCCATGTACAGTTGATGCCCCAGTCCTGTGCAAGCAGACCAGAGAGTTGGAACTTTTTTTTATAATTTATTTTTTATTTATATTATTCTGATTTTACATTCATAGTGGTGACTCCATTATCCTCCTCCCTGTCCCCCTCTTCCAAAGGGACCCTTATCAATGGGGAATGTGGGTCATGCATTATGGGGGTTAGTCAAGAGTTCTGGGGGGTAGGCCATGTCTCTGTGCATAATGCCCCAACTTGTGGCTCTAACATTCTTTCTGCCCCTTCTTCCGCGAATTTCCCTGAGCCACACTGGGGTCATTTTAGTTCTACTTCAGTGATGAGGTTTTGGGAGCCTCTGTGTCTCTGGATATCTGGCTTAGTAGGAGGTTTGAAGATAGAAAGCTCTGGAATCAGTGAACGGCTACAAATTTTACAAATCCAGTTATATAACATTTCAGAAAAGACAAAATTATAAAGATGGTGAATATTGCGAAGGTTCTACAGAGCTCTGCAGGAAGCAGTCCCAGGTGGTGTAGGTGGGATTTGTGTCAAACTGTTCTGTAGAGTGTCATGATGGTGGCCAAATGACATGCTTTATGGATGAAACACACAAATCACAATAGCAACTGTGACGTGCAGGTAGTAATGTGTTGATATGGAATCCCCATGTGTGGCCAAAGCCCCATACAAGATGTTCATGAGAGGGAAACTCCATGAGGGAAACGTTTACAGAGCCCATATTTTCTGCTCAATGGACTCTTTTCCTAAAAGTTTCCTAAAAAGACAAGGGTATCAATTTTTAAAAAGACCCACGTCTTGTGCTTGAGGGCTATTTAAAGATTCATAACTAAATTAAGCATTAAGAGTTCTTCATTGTGTGTCATTTGTTTCACTGTAATAGCCGTGTTCACCAATATGTTGACTCCTCAGACCCACGCTAAATGGAAAATCCTGTTTGGATACTCCAGCATCCTCTCTGCACAACAGCAATCCCATGTAGAAGGGATCTGTTCCGTCATCATTAATAAACATTTTAGGGTCAGGCTACTTGCACTGTGAGGTCTGAAAGTCGTGTTGACTTTCTCTTTCATGATGGCACAGCAGGGAAGTCTGGTGGCATTTGAGTGAATGTGGTATTTCAAAGGAAGATGCCAGTAAACCGGAAGGCAATCTTGTTCTTCAGAATGCCTTCTGAAATGTGGCCATGGGACCTTCCATCAAAGTGGATAGAAGGATCATAGTTCATTTCCCCACGTGACAGGTTGTCTCCGGCTGACAACAATTGTGAGAGGACATAAAATGGGGCTTGCTTGTCTGGCTGGCGGTTAATGTTCTGCGAAGATCTGGGTGGCGGCAACACTAATTAAGAAGGTAGAATGGCAAGACGCGCTGAGCAAGTGTTCAAAAGAGAAATCAAGGCATGGTCTTCAGGCCTCTGTTTCCTGAAGCACTATAAGACATGGAGCCCCAGTTGATCACCACGGAGTAGCAGTTGCTTGGGGCATGATTCTTCCCTTCTTCCATCTCCATCGCTTCATCCCTCTCCTAAGCACAGCAGCTCCTGTCTGTAAAAGCAATCTGAGAATTCTGGGAGAGGATCCGAATGTAACCCTCCTGTCCCACTGAGCGCAGAGCGTCCATGCCCAGAGCTGAGCTCCCTTGACCCATGGTGGCTACCAGCTGCACTGTCTAGACTGCCCTCCCCTGGCTTCCCTCAGTCTCTTCTTCCTTCCTTCCCCTGGAAAATGAGGCAGGCAGAGAGTTTGCAGGTGAACAGCAAGGAGCCAGTGTGGGTGTTCTCATTTTAGCACATTGATTACCATTTTATTTCAAGGTTGAGTAGCAATTACCACTAATGAACAACATGATAATTTACAGCCATAAATCACCGGTTGCTTGGCTTTGCCATTTAACACAGTGAATTAGAGCTGTTCTGTGCCCAGAACTTGGCAGGTCTCAGTGTATCTTCCCTTCAGGTCAAGGTGTACTTTAATATGCAAGCAACCAAGGGAGATTTCTATTAGGCAACAGCATTGCTGGATTCCTGAATAGGAATCACAGGCATCCAGACACACCTGTGGCCTCGGTCGGTGCCACTGTCCTGCTCATCACTGGCATACTGTCCCTCCCCCACCTTGCCCCTGATTTCACATAGACTGACTACCAGGTAGAATTTTGAGACAATGAGAGACCATGGAGATTTAAATGGAAACCCGTTCAATACGAAGTGGTTTGTCACAAGGTGGCATGATTCATTTTTTTTTTCTGAGCACTTTCTCATACTTTTTGTACATGAGGCAATGTATTGATCAAATAAAATCCAATTCTTCCTCCTTTATCAAAGGATCTCACTAGAAAAGGTGAAACACTGAAGCTATGTGTCATTAAAGGAGCTAAGGAAGATGGCTGCCCTTTCATAGACTATTGGGAAGATGCAAGGCTGGTGGCTCCAGGGAATCCATTCCCTTGGCTACTGTGGCTTGATGCTTCCCTGAGCATGGGGTCTGTCTGCTATTTGCATTGACTTCTGCTCTAACAAGGGGTAAATTCTTACTACTGTAGTTCTTCAAACGAGTCCCAACTCCCTTGTTGACATTAAACAGAAAGGTTTCAGAAAAATCTCCTTGTATAAAATTCCTATTTTGAGGCCATTTTCCATTCTGATTCCTCAATTCTCTAGAGCATTGAATTAAATCTCCATTTTAACAAGTTTAAGATCATCAATTCTATGGCAGCCGCTTTCCTTCTGAAGTCTGCTCACATCTTGATAAATCTTTTATTAATCAGGACTAGATAATGTTGATCGAGACTGCTGGAGGCTATTAAGAAGTGTTAATGCAGTAAAAAAGATATTAATTTATCATAAGTTATTTAAGTGTTCTGTTGCTTAATCCAAAATTAGTGTTTCAGTGTAACTTGGGTCATTAGAACTTTTGCAATTGTCATTGAGTATAACATGCATGTAACGCATATCATACAATACATAATATTTATACACTGATTTATTTTAATGCAGAAGGTTCCTCATTGACTCCACAATTTTAAACAATATTTTATTAACTAGGGCTATAAAAGCCATTTTCAATGCAACAGTATAAAGTACTTGGAACATATCCCTATTCCCTGCTCCTTTCCATCGCTCACTCCACACCCCGCTCATGAGTTCTTTGTTTCCCTACTTAACATTGCTTGTACGTTCTTGACATTTACAAATGCCTAACTATAGAGCTAACTATATGCACAGGTTTCTATATAAATATAGAATAAGTAGGGATTGAAGCCCTGGTTTGGGGGTCATGGGCTCTCTTTGTTCAAAGAAAATGAGAAGGATTTTACATATGTATGTTCAATGGAGCAGATAATGCTACACTGAAAGCTTTGCATGTTAGCCTGACTCCTGATGTTCAGTAGACAGGTACCTTGGCAAGACATTTTGCTTCCTTGAGTCTGATGTCTCCTCGTCTATGGACCCATAGTTAGGGGTTTTCCTTAAGCAGATAATTTGGATAGTGTCTGTGTGACTTCTCAATAGCAGATTTTCTCTTCTATCATTTCTATAGCCCTGATAAAACACAACATAATCTTTCAGCTTTGCGTTTTTTTTTTTTTTTTTTTTTTTAGAAAACAAATTTATATGTCCGTGTAAAGTACAAGGCAGAAGATGCCATTGGGATGATATCCTAACATGTGGTGGTAAACTTCTAACTCACTCAGAACAATTCCAAATGGTTGAAGGCAATGTCTCTGGGGTGAGTAGTACATCATGCCAGCGTGAGCCCGAGATGCATATTTATGAGTAGAGAAGCGATCATAGGTACTTTTCTCAGTATATTCTCAGGAACAAGTGATCTCATGGGGGTCAGTCATGATGAGCAAAAAACATAATGAAGCCTGAAGATTCTTACTAGCTGTTTAAGACAATCTTTAAAGCTAGAAAGGACACTTGACTACCTTCAAAAACAGAAGCTCCCAAGCACTGAAACAGAAACTCAGCAGAAAGATGAGTAACTGAAGCCCGGCTCACGGTGGGGAACTGCAGGCCCATGTTTAATCATTTTGATAAGACTTTATATTATTTTCAAAAGTCCAGTCCTAACTTTCAACACTGGCTATATGCCATTTCTTAACTCATCACATTGCTCTTGGGCTACAGAAATGTGGATAGAAGCAAATCAACCTCTGAAGGAAACTCAAGGAAGAAAAAGAAATATGATTAATATCCTGCTGGGTATTTTCTCAGAGCACTGAGACAAACAGAAACTTCAGATGGAGCCATCTATGAATATGAACAACTGACATGAAAATAAACTTACAAGTGTTCAAGTTTTACATGGAAAAGATGGAAGTGGAAAATAAAGAAGACTTGGAAGGAATGAAGGAAACAAACCAGAAAGCAAGCAAAGAAAACCAAGTTTGAGACAAAATGTAATTAAAAGCCGAGAAAACATTATCTAAGATATTTACTCTGCAGAAGAACCCGATTGGAGTAATAATTCAAGAACCACAATACAAGAATAAGACAATGAAACAATAAAAGGAAAACAATAAATTTAAATGAAAATGGCAATTTTGATGTCAAAAATACCAATTTTAGGAGTTAAAGTTTAGACTTGTCCATGTGAAGTGAAGAACAAAAGCTTTTAACAACCACATTCAGTGTAGAAGATGAGGAGATTTAGGCTTCAGTGAAAATGGGTTGGAAATAAATTGATAGAAAACAGTCTATGGAAATTGATAAGAAACATAGAAAAGATGAATTAATCGTGGACCAACCAATCTGATCATTGTTACAAATTTACCACCTTGTGCATGTAGATAATCTACATATTTTGTACATGAAAAACTTTTAGATGAAAAGGCAACAGGTACATATCTTCAAAATAGACAAATACCTGTAATCATAACTACTGGCTGATGAATTCAGGCTAATGAGAATAAGAAGTCAGGCAGGGAAAACAAATTCCCTTTGTATATTCTGGAGAACTGTGAATAGTCCACACTTGTTAGTCAAACTATAAGTTGAACAGTCCTGCATAATAAAAGAAATTGTTGAAAAACAACCTTTGCTCAAAATTTCTCATGTGTCATTTCTTTTAGAATTAGGCTTATGGCGATTTGATCTCACCTAAGATAGGTAGTGGTGGTTTGAATGCAACATGTCTCCCAGAGCCTCTGGTGTTTGTGATTAAGCCTCATAGTTAGTCCCCAGCTGGTGGGACTTTTGGAAGGAAGCCTTGCTGAAGGAGTGTGTCACTGGAGTGGGGTGGGGAGGGTGCTTGAGGCTTATTAGAAGCAGCCTGTGTTCTGACTTAGCTTTGCTGCTTCCTCCCTGTGGATGTGACAAGATGTGATGCTCAGCTTTTGCTCTGCCAAGTTTTCCTGGCCATGATGAAACTTCCCATCCAGACTTTGGGGAATAAACCCTTTCCCTCCCACCAGCTGCTTTCTGTCAGGTATTTTATCTCTGTGAAGAGAAGGTAACTAGTACAGTCTGTATCATCAGAAATACTTTGGTACTTTCAGGAGGAAAAAAAAAAAGAATTAGCTAGTGATGGTACTTCTGTTGATATCATTACTGAAGGAGTCGGCAAACAGACGCTGGACAGACGCCAGGGCATTTGCCTGGAGCTTGCAGACTTGCAGAGAAATTTGAGCTACAATCTGCCTAGAGATAACCAACAGGCCCTCTGTCTTAGGCAACAAGAAGCTGCTTGCTGACTGACAACCCTGGGAAACAAAAATAACTGTTCAAACAGCTTGAAGCTCCTACGTCCTCACTTTTCCCTTCCTTGTTTTGCAGCCAGAACATGCCTACCCACAACTCCAAGGCTAATGAATCTTTCCAACCATACACCACCTAGTGTGCGCTCTCATTTGCAGGTCATAGTGCCACTGGAACCTGAGGCTTCAACTTCTCAGGTCTTTCACTCAGAATAAAGCCTGTTCTCTGCCACCAAGATTCCTAGCAATTTCTTCCTTCCAAATTTGCCTTAAAACTTTTTTCCTTACAATAATCATCACTGGCACCTTCTGATATCTACCTTTCTTGTCCTAATACTTCTGACTACATTTAAAGATTTAAAAGCTAAGAAACCAGATGGAATCCTCCTGCCTCCACCTCCTGGTCGCTGCTATTACAGACATACAACACTATGTACAGCTAAGTCTTCCATATGCATACAGGATTCAGGACATGTATATATTTTGAGCTATATGTGAATTGCAGCTGTAAAATTTATCAATGCAGTAAATTAGAATTTGTGTGATATTCATAAATAGTTTATTAAAAAGAAGCAGATAACAACTGTATTAAAGCAATGCCACATGTATAGCCAAATATAATCTTAGTATTTTAGTGAATGTGAAGCCCACAGACACATTCCATATGTGCCTGAGTACATTTAAGGATTTAAAAGCTAAAATGTCTTAACACTTCTGTTAATTTTTTCATATTATTTCATATGGTTGTTTTCAACTTCTGTTACTGGTGAATTGAATGGCATCTATCACCTAAGACAAAGAAAGGTCTTGGCAAGATTATCTGAAGATTTTAGATCTGTCACTTCAAGCTTTGGGTTGAGCGTAAATGATACTCGTTGGAATGTTGTCATTTAATACTCTCACTAGGGTAACATGTAAAGAACATGTTTGTCTGGGACTAATACTTATTTTAGTAGCATGTATGTTAGCTGTAAAGAAATTGGTCTATCAATACCTCTAATTATATAAAATAGAATTTCTTCATTGTTTAAAAATACTTGCCATCAAAAAGTTTTGCTGTATTTGATGCTTTTCTCATTAACAAAAGAAATTTCAACATTATATGTATCTAAGAAGGAAAAAACTAGCTGCACATGGTGGTGCAAATCTTTAATCCCAACTCTCAGGAGGCAGAGGTAGGAGGGTCACCCTGAGTTCAACGCCACCCTGAGACTACATAGTGAATTTCAGGTCATCCTGGACTAGAGTGAAACCCTACTTCTAAAAACCAAAAAAAAAAAAAAAAAAAAAAAAAAAAAAAAAGAAAGAATGATATTTCCCTTACTATGATTTCAAAAATCATACTTTTTAAATTATTATAAAATATTTTAAATTTGCATCACTTTCTTTATTATGGTGGAAAGCAATCAAACCATTGAAGATAATACCATATTTGTTACCTTTCTCATTACTTCAACAAAGTACCTGACAAATCAACTTGAGGAGGAAAGATTAATTTCAGTTTACAGTTCTAGAAGGCATAAGGCGGGAACTGCATGGTGGGAAAGGCATGGCTGCAGGGGTAGGAGGCATGTAGGCACATTTCATCCACAGGCTAGAAGCCGTGTGGTGAAAGCCAGTGCTCAGCTGGCTTTCTTCTTCATATGCAATCCAGAACCCCAGTCTATGGCGTAGCACCACCCACAGGTAAGTAACCTATTCTAGAGAATCCTTCACAGACATGTCCAGAGATTTAATTCAAGTTGACAACCAAAATTAGCCATTACAAGACCACTCCTTGTCAACCAGACATGCAAACTTATCACTTTTAAGCCATAACCCTCCACCCTGTATCCCCATGTATATTCATGGTTGTGTTATAATCTAAAATGTGTTTAGTCAAACTGCAAAGTCTCTATAGTCTTTGACAGCCCCAAAGCTGATGAAAAGTGTGAGTGGAAGAGTTTCTCCAGAGAATCAGACAATCTCTTAGCTGTGAGCAACTATAATATCAAGAAGCAAACTTCCAAGCTGTCTTGGGCAAAATACCCACAAGGTGATTGTTTCCTGAGCAAGGAACTCCTTCAGTTTAGTCTTTCTTCTATCAAATGAAATTGCATTATCACAAGTTAGAGCCTTGAATGAGTGGCATCTTTTCCTTGGAGTGCCTTTACTATTGTCCCATTGAAGAGAACAAGGTTTTTCTAACAATTACAGCTGCTTTTTTTCAAGCATGCTCCTTGTGAGAACTTTAAACTTCCTCATATTCTGAAAGCTTCACATTTTTTTGCATATGTTTCTGCTTCTCCCCATTCTCTCTCACTATACATCTGAATCAGAGCAGCGGTAATAGTCACACCTCAGCCTGAATGTTGTCCTGTCTTGATATTTCCTGCACCAAACAAATTAGTCCATTGCCTTTAAATTGAACCTCACTCAAGTTCTCAGGATGCAGGCAGAATGCAGCCAGGCCATATTCTTTGCCAGAATATCACACAAATTGCTTCTAGCCTACTTCCTAACACCATCCTTATTCCCCTCTGAAATCCCCTCCGTGTTTTAAAAGTTGTTCCTAGTTCACAGAGGCTAAAAAACAAAACAAAACAAAAAAATATCTTCTGTACTGAATGATTAGTGAGTGTCTCTAATACAATAATGAAAGAATGAAAGGCCGGGTTTACCATGCTCCCTTCTGTTAAATCACACCTGAAAATTCAGAAATCCCCCTTCATCTGTTGAATAAGACAGAAAAGCCAAATTACCTGCTGAGCTTGAGTGGGAGGGGCGTATAAAGAGAAAATAGAAGCCAGGCGTGGGTGGTGGTGCACGCTTTTAATCCCAGCACTCCGGAGGCAGAGGTAGGAAGATCACCTTGAGTTCGAGGCTACCCTGAGACTACATAGTGAATTCCAGGTCAGCCTGGGCTAGAGTGAGACCCTACCTTGAAAAACCAAACCAAACAAAATGAAAAAAACAAACAAACAAACAAACAAAAAAAACAGTAAAAGAAAATAGAGGGGGCTGGAGAAATGGCTTAGTGGTTAAGGCACTTGCCTGCAAAGCCAAAGGACCCAGGGTAAATTCTTCAGGACCCATGTAAACCAGATGCACAAGATGGTGCATGCGTCTGGAGTTCCTGATGTACCCATTCTCTCTCCAATATATATATATATATATATTGGAGAGAGACAAAGAGAAACAGAGAGAGAGGGAGAGGAAGACAGATAGAGATAGGTGCGCCAGAAGTCTCTCAGCTGCTGCAAATGAAATCCAGATGCGTGCGCCCCTTGTGGTCAAGTGCGGCATTGTGCCCTTGCATCACTTTCATCTGGCTAAATGTGGGGCCTGGAGATTGGAACCAGTGTTCTTAGACTTAGGAGGCAGGCACCTTAACTGCTAAGCCATCCCTCCACCTCATAAATATATTTTTAAAAAATTTTAAGAAAGGAGGGCTGGAGGTATGGCTTAGCAGTTAAGGTGTTTGCTTGCAAAGCCAAAGGACCCAGGTTCGATTCCCCAGCAACCAAGTTAGCCAGATTCACAAGGAGGCACACACAACTGGAGTTCACTTGCAATGGCTGGAGGCCTTGGTTTGCCCATTCTCTCCCCCGCCCCATTTCTCTTCAAATAAATAAATAAGAATAAAGTATTTTTAAAAATTTAAGAAAAGAGAAAAGAAAATAGAGCTAACAAGTTGATAACCACAGGCCTGACTAATTTGCCTGAAATCTTTATAACACATGCAAATACATGCATATGTATGTGCATTTTACATAGACATATATATATATACATATACATCTATGTAGAATGGTATATAATATCTACTAAATTCATCTTCTATAAAGAATTGGCATTGAATAAATGAGGAATGAAATAAATACCCCAGGGAACCCAGTGGGTAAAATGTCCATCACACAATCATGAGGACCTGGGTTTTGATCCCAGGAGCCACTTAAAAACTAGATATGGTGGCATGCCTCTGCATTCCCAGGACTGGGGACGTGGAGACAGGAAGATCTGCAAGGCTCTCTTGTCTAGCCAAATCAGTAGGCTCTAAGTTCAGTTCAAACATCCTCTCCAATAATTAATAAGTAGAGAATGTAGAGAAGTAATATACCAATGTCAACCAGTAGTATCCATGGTTACTCATACACACATATGCACACATACATACTAAAACATATATGCACACATGCACAAAAAGAAATATATACACTAGTAGAATATGATTAGAAATAGCCTCCAAAGTGTCTTTCAGTTGCTTATCCCAGTCTATGTATTCAGTATATAACAAATATATTAAGATTTAAAAGAAAATGAAAAGCTAGTATATAAAGAGTCTATATTAAGGTAAACAAGTCTTGATTGGAAGTGCCTCTGCCCAAAAATAAATAGGATTTCACTGTTTCTAATCACTGCATTTTAAAAATGCTAAATCTTCCAAACAGGGAGTATCGATGCTGTGAATCCAAATCACTTCAATGTGATTTTGTGCACACCAGCCAAGCGCCTTCACAAGTATAAATGACTTTCACATGTAATTTCAGCCATCTGCCGCTCCATGTGACCTTATCCCTCTGTGCTCAGTTCACTGCTGGTGCTTAAGAAATCTTCACCTGTTTTGTGGGCACCATCCTGCCACAGCTTGGCTATGTGCTACAGGGAGTCATTAAAGGGCCCATTATTCTTCTAGAAGAGAACCCTCAGAGCTATGTGGGGAGGGAGGTGAAAGGTCCTTCCTGCAAGGAGCTGTATTGGCATTTCTGAGAATGAGGAGGCCTCTGGGTGTTTGTGTGGGCAGGACTCCAGGATCTTTTCTGAACTGTTTGTTCTTAGCTTCCATCTGTATGGCCTCCCACCATCCAGAATTCTTCATCCTTCATTTCTACCTCTCAGAGGTTGTAGGGGTTTGGATCAGTAGCAACACTCCCTGACAAAAACACATAGACACAAACATATACATATCCATATACAAACACGTAGACACATACATATCCATATCCATATACAAACATGTAGACACATACATATACATGTCCACATACAAACACGTAGACACATACATATACATATCCATATACAAACACGTAGACACATACATATACATATACATATCCATATACAAACACATAGACACATACATATACATGTCCACATACAAGCACCACAAAAAGTAGCTCAGTGAATTTATTGAGATTTTTCAGCTATTTCCTTAGATCCACTTGAGAAAAATTAGATGAAATGATTCTTAGCTCCAAGAGTCAAGGGCACAGAGTGTATTTGTTGGCAGGAGTGCTACAGTGAACTTATTATAGAGAGGCATGTGACTTTTGCTGTAGCTATAAATATTTATAACTCATTTGAAAACTAAAGAATGGAAAAAGATAACACACACATATGTGGCATTTTCTTGAGAATATCAACAATCTTTGACATCCACAACATGCAAAGGTTAGAAACAAAGTAGAGTTTCTTGCTCATTTTAAGTCTATCCAAGACATTAGAATGCATCTTCTTAGATAGTTCTGCCAAACATTGATTTATTTCTTAAATGTATGGCCTCATAGACTCAGACATTTTGTTTTTAAATATTTTTTATATTTATTAGAAAGAAACAGGAAGAGACAGAAAGAGTGAGTATAGGCACAACAGGGCCTCCTGTCATTGCAAACAAACTCCCGACCCATGTGTTACTATGTGCATCTGACTTTACATGGGTACTGGGAAATCGAACCCCTGTTGTCAGGCTTTCAGGCTTTGCAAGTGTCTTAGTCAGCTCTGATGGTGGGATGAACCTCTAATCCAAACACAGTTCATAGGAAGAATGGAATTTATTGTAGGTTTACAGATCCAGGGGAAGTTCCATAATGGTAAAAAAAGAGAGAGAGAGAGAGAGAGAGAGAAACCATACCACCAAAGCAAGAGCAAAAAGCTGCTCAACCCAAGGGGAACTCAGACACATTGCATTTCTTGGCTGGAATTCAGATCTGCACGCAGTAACACTTTAATTCCCCCAATGACACCTCCTCCAGCCAGGTGGCTGGAGATCTGTGTTACAAGCTTTAATGAACTCCTGAATCTATTGGGGGACATCTCTTCAAACTACCACAGCAAGAAAGCGCCTTTAACTGCTAAGCCAAATCTCCAGCCCAACATTTTTTTAAACTTTATAGTGACTGACATGTTAAAATATATAAAATTCCTATTTTTCTTCATTAGGTTAATGGTGATTATAGAGCTCTGAGTTTCTGACTTCAGGTCTCATGTGTTATCCTTTTAGGCAGAATCAGTTTTCTGAAGGCAAAGCAAAGTCAAATTCCAGGTTAGAAATTGCCTTCAGAATTATACATTCATCAAATATTTATAAACTTATGAATCATAGAAATTTGTCCTTTAGGATATGATTAGAAATTTAGTGCCACCTTTATAATGTAACTAATGGTGGTGAAGTTCCATAGTGTCTCTGGATTTCATTTTCCTCATTTCTAAAAAGAACGTTAATTATGTCAACCTTAAGAGGCCATTGTGATGAAAACGAGGTGGGGTTGGACTAATAAAACTCTGATAACACACCTCCTCCAGCAAGGCTCCACCTCCCATAGAGAAGTTCTGCCAGAGGGAGATTGATGACATGGCTCAAACACTGACACTTGAGGCTACGGGGGGACATTTCACATTCAAACTACCACAACTCTCAAGTACTGTGCAGACATAATAATAGCACTATTAAGTAAGTATATTGCTGTTCTGTTTTGGTGATAAGAAATTGCATGGAGAAAAAGTCAAGTTGTCTTTCATTTTATCTACCACTTCTGCTACCTCAGTAACCTCTTCTATTCTACAAACCTGTGTCTACGGTGCTGACCTGCCTATTAGGACTTGGAGGTCGGTATGACTTTCTTTAGTCTAGTGTAACTTTATCAAAGATATCTTGAAATACATGGAAATTCCTCTGTTTATAATTTTAAAAATTGCCCAATCATTTTCCTCTGCACATTTAAGTAGTCATCTCTGTAAATAGCTAAGGGTCTTTTTGTAAAATAAACGTGCCACGCTCATCTCTGAGCTGTTGCAAATGGCCGTAAAATTGACAATTTTAGTTTTGAATACTCTTTCCCTTCAATGCTCTGAGTGCACTCTGACAAAGATATTGATCCTAAGAAAAGCATTAATAGTGAAAAAAATAAAACAAAGACAAAGATTATCATCCACAGTCCCACATCAATTTTCAAAGGGGACCCACTACTTATATATTGGTCTAGTTCCTTCCAAATCCTTCTCCCTGGTCAGGTATGAAATTCTGTTTTTTGCTTGTGTGTTTTGCACATTGCAGCATTTATACTTACAATTGCTATTTTTATTATTTTCCCTTAGAGACATCAGGTATTATCCCAGTTCCTTTGGATTTTCTGTTCTCTGCACCAGTAGGAGGGAGATGCGTAGAGCCGGTGGCCAACAACTCCACTTCGCCAGGACAAACACTCTGAATCCTAGCCAGAAACTAAAAAGGAATGTGACATATCTCTAATGTGTTAGAGACGTGTCTTAATGACTCTGACTATTTGAATCTGTGGGCCTAATAAAAGTCCACAGGCAACTGGCATGCATGCCTCATATTGTATATGAAATCGTTAAAGAGCGGATCACTTGGAGTATTGCCCAATCACTTACCATGTCTAGCAAGTCAGTCTCACGACTTCCTATTCGGGTCAAGTCTCAAGACTGAGAGGGCACAGATGCAAGCCCACAGGGTCTCCATTCCTCTTCTTCACCCACAATTCTCTGGCTAAAAGCATTGTGTACAGATGTTCCCTAGTCAGCCTGGCCATGCAGGATTCCTCACTGCTCCTGAGAAATCAAACCTGATATGGAGGATGACCTGAATAGGACCTGCACATCTGGTGGACCCTCTAGAATGGAAGGCATGGCCTCTATTGGAGATTCCCGTTTGACTCCATGGTTAAGACTCTGGGAGAGGGATCAAGGAGTTGGTCCTAGGAAATGCTGGAAGGGTATGTATAAGTAAGAAATCGAAAGGAGGAGACCAACAAAGGGTGACATAATTTGTGGGTTAGCTGTTGACAGCTGGGGCTCAAACTCAGTGGGGATTACACCCAACACGGGGCAAGAGGATGGAGAATTTATCAGCCGTCATTGTGCATTGGTTCAGCGTCTCTCTCAATGTCTAAAGATCATTCTTGGGGCATTAACTCTCAGGCCTTTTCTGGCTTCCTGAAGATAAAGGTAAGTAAATCTACTCCATAAGAGTAGAAGCTTTAATATACGGTGACTAGAGAAAGAGTTCTGCTTTCTGGGGTGTAAGAGCTATGCAATTTCTCTGCCTCTTTATAGTACATGCTAAGCCAATGAAAAACATTTTCCTCAATGGGCTGTAAGGACTATATATCCCCTGCCTCTTTTCAGGAAGTGTATCTTAGTTATATAAAAGGAAAATTAATTCAAAAAGTAAACAGATCCAAAAATAAAGAAGTATCATATTTATTTCTAGGAATTGTCAAGTTGTATATTCTAGAAAAATCTTTTGTACACTATTGTATATTCAGTGATGAAACAATTCAACGTCCATGTATCTGGAAAATGAATATGAAATGTGGTACTTCAACTTACGTGTATCAAAAATCACTCTGTTGTGGTTTAAGAAGCTCTATTTGTTTCTCAAAAGCCATTTAATGTATGCCCAATTTAAAATTCTGAAACTACCACTCAGAACTTCTAAATGCTTCTCTTCTTGTATAAACACTTTCACACTCATACAATTATACATTTACTCACATTTAAAGTCTCTATTCTGCTGCATTTTAATCACATTTTTGTTCAAATGTATAAACAGCATATTGTGATGGTAAAAACTTCCCAAGCGGGTGATCTTTGCATTTTTCCTGATACACTTTGCCAATGCAAACTTCTTCTCACATGAGCAGATGGATGGAAGTGGACCAAACTGGAATTGTTGAAGAACCAGGACGATTTCAGCTCACAAGTGGCCCCTCCTTGTCAAGAGTATGGCATTTTGTTCCAAGAAAAATAAAGAAAGTACTTTTCATTCAAATGCTATTTCTTTGCTTTTATGAGGTCTCCAACTCATCTCCAGCAGAGATGCTTTCTAAAACTTCACAAATTTAATTCCTGCTAAAATCCCATAGGAAGAAACAAGCCCGTTCACTAGCCACACCATGAGTTGTAAGCAGTGTAACATGAAATCTACTTTGAGGTTGTTCTGTGAACACATTCAGCGACACTAACTTCAATTTTGTGAAAAGCAGCTAGTTAAGCTATGAATTTAAGAACAACAATGTTCACATGTATGTCTGTGGAGGAAATGGAAGGATTATCCCTCTCATTCAATCCTGTTTCTACTAAACAACAAGACCCTACTGCTGAAGACACCAAAAGTGACAGCAGCTGGACAATGAACAATCAACCTGGAACTGAGCTGGAAGCCTCCTCCCTGGGAACCAGCTGCCATAGTGCTGAAAGTGCTGGGTAGACTTCTAGAGGTGACAAGTCATCAACAGTGGATCCACCCCATGTACTATGACACCAACTGGCCAGACAAACTTTACTTACTAGTGCAATAGTGGCATGACTTATGGGGGTAACCAGTTATTCTCTTGACTGGATTGGCCAACTCCATGGGAGGGAACTCATGCCTGGTACTGAAAACCACATCAAAAGTCGTGGCTGAGAAAGTCGTAGACTCTCTCAGACTGTTGTTTGACTAAATGGATATGTTGTACACATCAGATTGACCTCTAAATATTGATAGCATGTTTATGCCATAGATTAGTGCTGCTCTTACTTTTGATCAGAGAAGCTCATTAGCCTGCGGTCATGTAGCCAAGAGACCAGGTTGCCCTTGTGTGATCTGACGCATCAACTCAGGTCTAGCTAGCATCCTCCATGTAAAATGAGTGTAAGAGGACCTCACTGAAGCCGATTATATAAACGTTATCTGGCAGGATGGCATCAAGTTGCTTGGTCCAGTAACTATCATTTTGAAGACCTTCTTGTTTCGCTTTCCTTTTGCAAACCCATGAATCACTTCCTACTCCCATTGCCCCGTGTCTATGGCTCTTTGAAGCCTCGCATGAACTCTTAAGGTTGTCTAGATAAATTCTCAGCAGGGGAGTGCTTCGTTGTTTCAGGCACTTAGCTCTCAATCTGTGATATATCATTTGGTTTTCACAATAACTCAGCATGGAGGATATTCACCATCTATATTTTACAGACAAGTGAATCAAATGTATCCAGCCAGTAACACGCAGAGTTGGTGTCTTCATTTTGATGATCACTTACTTTCAACTCTACATAATAATAGTAACCACAGTTTTCATTTTATGGCATTTGCTTGCAAGCTAAAGTTTTATAGAGCTAATTACCGTTCATGTATTTTCTTAGATGGTCTTGAAGTATTATTAAAATCTTTTAACTTTTCCTACTTGTGAATGACAAGATTAAATGCCTCAGGGTCAAAGAAAATCAGTAGTTATGCTACTCCTTTCACTCATTTGATAGGCCGCCCATGTACCTAGATGCCCATGGAGGTGAGGAGCAGTGCTGGGGCAGAGAAGCCTTCCAACTTCAAGTCCTCCCAGCCAAGCAGAGCCAATGTGAAAATAAAACGACAGAAATAAGCCAGTCTCAGAAAGACAAATGCCATGTATTTTTCTCATATTGAAAATCTAGAATTTAAAAATAGTGATGAGATGATAAGGGAGATAGTTGGAAGAGAAAGAGGGGCTAGGGGAGACAGAAGAAGAAAATGGGATTTAATATAATGATAATACATCATATACACACACACACACATATACATAAATTTCACAAGAAAACATCACATTATACAATTAATATTAATAAAAATGATGAAAAAATAAAATGTTCCAACTTTTGTTTAAAATGAAAGTCCATACATCATATTTTATGCAATTTGAAAAGTATGGAAAATATCAATTTTGACTAAAAAGGGTGAGAACATTTTATAATTTGAAAATCCTGTTACTGATCTAATTTTCAAAATATGTTTTTATGTTTTGTGAATCTAATCCAATCAGATGTTTATTTTTGTTGGGTAAGATCATGTTTAAGCATTTTCTCAAGCAAACATTTACTTATTTAATGTGTACCTCTATTTTGACATAACTGGAAGAGAATCAAATTATTTTGTTCTATAAAAATGAAAAGAAAGTATTTGCAGAACCTGACAGAGCTTGGTGCCCATCCAGAGAAAGAGGTTCTTGGAACGCTTTCTCAGTTGATCAACTGTAATAGGTTGTTAATAACAAAAATGAACATTTATCAGCAACATGGTAGGAAGCATGGGGACCTTAGTGGGATCTAATTGAATCTTAAGAGAGAAAACTTCCCCTAAATGGGTAAAAAAATACTGCACACGAACCTGAGAGCCAAAATCAGCATAATATTGAGCTGAGGGAAAACGAAATGTATGCACAGATGTGTTCACAAGCATATGTGGATTTTCATCTTGAGTTGGGTATAAGTCTTGTAGAATATTTCCCCCATTGATTTAAAAGGAAATATGGGATTATTCAAGAGTTTACACAATGGCTTTGCCTTCTTTTGTTCTAGTTTCTGTTCTTTGTCAACTTGTTTATATTTTTATTATAAAAATGTACAAAAGGAGGGCTGAAGAGATGGCTTAGTGGTTAAGACACTTGTTTGTGACACCGAAGGGCTCATGTTCAACTCTCCAGGTCCCACATAAGGCAGACGTACAAAGTGATGCAAGCACGCACATGCATACGAGGGGTACAAAAGTCTGAAGTTTAATTGCAGTGGCTGGAGACCCTGACATGCCAATTCTCTCTCACAATAAAAAAAGTCCAGTCTGTTTGGCTTGCCTCAAAAAAATAAAATAAAATAAAATAAAATAAATGTATGGAAAGAAAGCATTTAATTAACAAGCATCCAGTGAACAAAGTGTGTGAAACAGCTCCTTTGTCTTTCTTAAGGAATTTAACTTTGACAACCCTTTGTTAGGTATTGTCATCTTCACCCTCACATCTGTACTTTTCCCTAGGCAGAGAATCTTTTCTTTTTTATGCACATATCAGTTTAACTTTTTTACTAGAGTAAAACTAATAGGTTTAATTATGATGTTTTAAATCATATAACTTATGGTACTTTGTTCATATCCAATCTCTCAATATACACCCTTGTCTCTATTACCATCCTTTTGGTCTTCCCTACACAGACCCCTTTCTACTTTCATATACATACTTTATATTCCACATATGAGAGAAAACATGTCATATTTGTTATGTCCATCACAGCCCATTATATATCCACAAGCAATTACCAATAGAAAATTTCTACCTATAATTACATTTAGAAAATATATTTAGATATCTCAGTTACATTTCATTTATTATTATTCTATGAAACTTATTTATAATGGTTCATGATTTAGAATCCACTTGTTTGCTTGCTGGATAATATTCTAGGAAGGATTGATTAACCCCAAATTTATTTATATATTATATTAATCATAGCCACTTGGGTTACTTTATAAATTTTTTTGGCTGCTGTCACGAACAATCATATGCGTTATTCTTTATGAAGCACACATACAATAGTTTCGTAATGATACATATAAGAAATGAATGAGATTCCTTGTGGCTACAAAACTACCCTATAGTAGAAAATGTCTACATTTCTCTCCTACTCTAGCACAGACTAATTGAATCTAGCCTACTGTCATCAATCCCGCTCTATTATTCATATCAATAGACTGTAAAACATCTTATTCTGACTATATTCGTATTAGCTGAATAAGAAATGCCATTACACTTGTCAATTACTTATATTTTTATATAAATGTCCCCTTATCTATAAAACTTTTTGTCATTGTTGTGTAGACCTACAGAACTCAAAGTTCACATAATCTCGCATTACACACCCTTGCCCCTATTCCTCCTACCCTTTTAGTAGTCCCCTTTCTACTTTGATTTATATATAATAGAAATAGTATATAATAGTTTGTGACTTGTGTTTTCATGCTTCTGTGTTGTCCTTTGGTGGAAAGAATGCTTTATATTTTTTCAGATAATTGTATTAGGCTTTCACTGAACAGGAAGAATTTCAATATCTTATTTACTGCACAATTTGTAAGCACGGTATCAGAAAAATGTGTCAGTTCTTGGTGATTTTTTGTTAAGAATTAAAAGGCTTGTTTTTCTTATTTTCTATAACATGTTTGGGTTATTTCATAAAATATGCATTTTTAATATAATTTACTTAAAATCAAGTCTTCACCATATGATATGCAATCGTTGCTGTGATGTGATTACCTTTATGTTGCTGGAATCAAGCATACAACCAAAACCAGCTGATGAGAGGAAGGATTTTCATTATTTTTGCCTATTGTTTCGATCTAAATCTTGAATGATGGCTGCAGAAAGCATGGCGTAAGCAGAGGCTGGACATCACTTCTGCCACAGCAGGTGGAAAACAATAGCAAGAGAGTGAGCTGAGCTAGCACTGGCAAACTGGGCACTAATAAAGGTCTGCCTCCAGCAACACATTTCTTCTAGCAAGGCTCCACCTCCCAAATTGTCCCCAGCTGGGAACCAAGCATTCAAAGTATGTAAGTGAGTTTATTGGGGGGGTCATCTGATTCAAACTCCTACACCATGTCTGCATGAACAAGTATCTGCATCCTTCTTTTCTGTCCACCACGCAGTTACTATCCTACTGTTTTGATTGATACTTCACTGCTCCTTCCAGTTTTGACCTGGAATGTACCTCCCTCCCCTCCCCAAAACAAAACCCCTTGTGTAATAAGCTCTTTGCTCCTAATTCATGATTTGGGGAAGTGTTTAGATCATGAGGTGTCTGACCTCGACAATGACAGAAGACATTGATTGATGGGTTCATATCTCCCGGTATTATTGGGGGTAAAATGGAAAATAAACAGTGTGGATGTCCTTAGCCAAATATCCTTGACAACTGTACCTGGTCCTCACCCATTTCTCTCGTTATTTTTGCTACATGACTGCCAAGAGGTGAGCAGCAGTGGTTCTGGTGCCTTCTCTGCCCTGATGTTCTGGTCTTGCAACAGGAACAGAAGCAGTGGGATCACAGATTAAAGCCTGATTCTGTGTGTCAAAACTAAATGATTCTTCTTGAAGTTGTTTTTCTAAGGTGTTTTGTCACAGTAACAGAAAGCTAACATTCTAGAGGAGTGAGTACGCTAACTTCTACTTTTTAATGTATGGCTATAGGTATTTCCCTTGTTTAATCCCTGAAGACAAACCCTGCGGGTGTATTTACTCTATCAATCAAGTAGAAGAAATTATATTTTATATTCAAAATAATGTTATATTTCCTAGTATTATATACACATTTATTTTTCACCATATCTAGATACTGAATCATAATTTGACTCACTGACATCTTGATATTTTTGATGGATTTATTTGATTTTATATTGTTTGCTTCTAGAAAAATATACTTTCTTGAAAGTTATATAAAAATGCAGCTAATTTTCTTTATGTTAGTGCTCTTATTCCAACTGCTTTGTTAATTATTTTTCCTACCTTTGTGTACTTTTGATGCATGTACATGTGTATGTATGTTCATGTGAATACAGGCATATGTACCATGACATGTGTGTGGAGCTCAGGTGTCTTCCTCATGAGCTGGTCCTCAGATTCAAGCTTGTT